>CADCSW010000041.1:3000000-3364190 GCA_902805455.1 Daldinia concentrica | reverse complement strand
TTTTATAAGGTTTATTTAGTATAATTATCTTTATTAATTTTATATTTTAATATATTTATTAAAATTATTTATTTTTTTTAAAATAAAATATAATAATATAATATATAAAAAATTATTAATATATATAAATTTTTTTTAAAATAAATTTATAATTATTAAAATTAATTATAAATTTAAATAAATTAATTATAAATTTTTTATCTTTTATAAAAATTTTTTAAAATTAATATAAGATTTTACATATATATTTTTTAAATATAAAACATATTATTAAAAATATTAAAGTAATAATTTACGTTTTATTAATAATTATAATAATTTATAAAATCTTTTATTTTTTTTTCAATAAATTAAAATTTTATTTTTATTAAAATATTATAAATAATAATATTTTTAAATATTAAAATTATTTTTATTTTAAAATATTTTTAATTAAACGTTATATTTTAATTTTTTAATTTTATTATTTTTTAAATTATTTATATACTTTTAAATTTGCGTAAAAAATTAATAAATTTATATTAATTTTAAATAAATATTAAAATTAAAAGGATAAATATAAATTATTTTTAAATTAATTATATTATTTATTACTTTAATTATTATTTAAAATTAAAATATTTTTAAGTTAAAATTTTAAAATTTATTAATTATAATTTTATAAATTTTACGTATAAAATATTATTATTTTTATTTATTTTTATTAATAAATTAATAAATTTTTATAAAAATTTAATAATAAATAATATTAATAATATAATTTTATTTTAAATTTAATATTATCGAAATTAATATTAATATTATAAATAATATTAAAAGAGTTTAAAATATATTTATTTAATATTTAAAGGTTTTATATTTTTTAATTAAAATAATTTTATAAATTATATTATTTAAAAACTATAATTATATTAATTATATATAATATTAATTATTTATTAAAATATATAATATTAATAATTATTTTATAATTAAAATTTATATTAAAATTTTTTAAATTAAATTTAAACTTTAAAAATTTTATCTTTATTTAATAATAGTAATAAAATTTATTAATTTTTTTAATATTATTAATATTAATATTATAATTGGTTTTATTTAATAAATTATATAATTTATTTATAAATAAATAATCAAAACGGAAATATAAATATTATAATTTTATTTTTATAAAATAAATTATATTATTAAAATAAAATTATAAATATCTTTATTTATATATAATTGTTACGATTATTTTATTTTTTCCAATTAATTAATTAATAATATTATTTAAATTTATTTTTAAATAATTTATATCTTTAAAATATAAAAAAAATGGGATATTTAATTTTATTATATAAAAATTAATTAATTTAAAAGAAATATTAATCGTAATTATTTTTAATAATTTAATTAAAAATTTATTATTAAATTTAATATTTATTTTATTTATTTAATTATTATTTATTTTTAATTTATATTTAAAAAAACCTTATATAAATATTTAATATTATTTTTTTCTTATAATAAATATTTATACTATACTTATATTAGAAATAATTCTTTAAAAAATATTTTTGATATATTGGTTTAAAATAAAAGAAATATTATTTTAAGATTTTTTAAAAAAAAAATAATAAGAAATAATTTAATATTAATACGTTTAATTTATTAAATAAATAACGGTTAAGAATTATTTAACTTTACCTTTTTTTACCTTAAAAATTTAAATATCATTTTTATTATTATTAAATTTTAAATTCTTTTTTTCGATATTTTTATAATTAGTTAAAAATATGGCATATTTTCCTTTATTTTATTTCTTTTTAACTTTTTATTAATTTTTAATTTTTTTTTATTCTTTTTTAAAATATTTAATAGATTAATATTTTTTTTTCTTATATATTTAATAACGTTTTTTCTAATTTTATAACATTTTCTTAACTTAATATTTTTTACTTTTATTAATTTGATAATATTTTTGTTTTGTATAATATTAATTAATATTTTTATTATTTTTATTTATTATATATTATTATATACCCTTTAAATTTTTATAAATATTTATTAAAGTATAAAATTTATTTATTAAATTTTTAAATTAATATAATAAAGTGAATAAAATGTATTATAATTATAAAACGATATAATATACTTAATAAATAACCGTAATAAATTATTATTTTCTTTTAAAATCTTGTTTTAAAATATATTAATATAATAATAATTTATTAAATATAATTTATAATATTTTTAAATTTAACTTTTCTTTATTTTTTTTTTTTTTTTAATATTATAGAAAATAATAAATGTTTAATCTTAATAATATTATATTTTATTTTATTTTATATTAAAATATCATTTTATAATTAAATATATATTTATAAAATATTAATATCGAAATATATTATATAGGAAATATATAATTATTCTTTTTATTAAAATAATAAAAAATATAGTATAGAATTATGTTTATTAGATTTTTACTATATAATATATATTTAAAAAAAATTAAAATCTATTTTTTAAAATATTATAAACTTTATTTATATAATTATTTTTATTGTTTTAAACTTTTTTAAAATAGTTTATAATGATTAAAAGATATATTTTATTAAGAATTTATGTTAAGGGAATATTATAATATATTTATATTTATTAATTATTAATAAATATAAAAGTTTATTTCGTTAAATTATTTATTGGTATAAATAATAAAGTTATTTAAAAGGAAAAATTGTAGCTTTTTATAAATTAATTTTTTTTACTTGTTTTAATATTTTAAAAAATTACTATTATTATATAAAAATTATTTAATGGCAATTTAAATAATTTAAATATATTTTTTAATATTATTATAGAAATTTGCCTTTATATAAAACCAATGTTATATACCAGATTATATCTTAATTATCTTATATATGTTAAGGTATTGTATAAGGCGTTAATTTATAAAAAATAAATTAAGAAGGGATACATTAATTTTTATAAAAGCCAGGAATAAGGGATATTTTTATTAATTAAATATTATTTTATATAAATAGTTTAATATTTTTTAAAAAAAATTAATTAAATTATATTATAATATAAATTAAGAATAAATTATATAATAAAGATAATAATTAAGAAAAAAAATATATAATAATTTTTAATTATTAAATTAAAAATAAAATAAAAGATTAATAAAAGATTATTAAAAATGGGAAGTAAAGGAAATATTACGTATAAAATAAATAATATATATTAAAAGTAAAAAAAAAATTTAATTAAAATTATATTAAAAATAAAATTAATTTATATATATAATTATTTAAATTAGCATTTATAAATTAAAGATTATTAATTATTATTATAATATAATATATATATAAATTTATACGTTAAAATAAATTAATCCTTTATTAATATTATATATATATTTATATTAATATATTTAATTATTTCTATTTATTATATTTAATTTATTAATATATTATATTAATAATTTATATAATATTATAAAATTAATAAATATCTTTATATAATTAATATTATATTTTTTATATAAATATCTTTATTATTAATATATTTTATAATCTAAATATACATTTATTTTAATAATATTATAAAATTATTATTATAAATTTTAAATTATTCTTAATATTTATTTATAATTCTTAAATATATATATATTTATTAAACTTTTATTAATATTTTTAAAATTTAATAATATAATATATTAAATTATTTTATTTAAAAATAATTATTTATAAAGTTAATTAACTCCATTTTATTACTATATAATTAAATTATTATATAAAAATAAATTTTTAATTAAAAATTAATTTAAAAAATTTAAATAATTTATTTTTATTTTTTTATTCTATTGCATTATTATTAATAATATAAATTTAAACTTACGTTAAACTTTTTATTTATAAATTTTAAAATATTATTAAAAATATAAATAATACAAAAAATAAAAATATAAAAAATAAAAAATCTAAATTAAAATAATATAAAAATACTTTATAAAAGTTATATATAAATAAAAAGTTATTTGTTATAAATAATATAAATATTTTTTATAGAAAAAAAATTATTGATATTATATATATTATTATAATAAATTTTTCCAAATTATTATAATAATAATTCTTTTAACTTTACTAATTTATATTATTAAATATTTAATAATATTAATTAATATTGATAAATATATATATAAAAAGATAATAATAAAATAAATAATAAATAAATTAAATATAATAAAATTGATATAATATTGATATTTAAAGAAGGAATTATTTATAATAAAAGAACAAGGGGAATTTATTCTTTATATAATGTATAATATATAAGTACAACTTCTTTTTAATTAAAGATATAAAACGTCATAACACGTTCATAAGTCATTTAACCATCAAGTATATTATATTATTCCGTAATTATAATATATTTTATTTACTTTATTATATTAATTTAAAAATTTAATAAATAAGTTTCGTATTTTGATTAATATTTATAAAAACTTAAAAGATATACAATAATATATAATTAAAAAAAATAATAAAAATGTTAATTAATATTATACAAAACGAAGGTATTATTATATTAATAAAAAGGAAAAATATTAAGTTAAGAAAATATTGTAAAATTGGAAGAAATATTGTTAAGTATATAAGAAAAAAGAATATTAATTTATTAAATATTTGGAAAAAAAAATAAAAAGAAGTTAAAGGTTAATGGAAAATTAAAAAGGAATAAAATAAAGGAAAATATATTATATTTTAATTAATTATAAAAATATTAAAAAAGAAAGTTTAAAATTTAATAATAATAAAAATAATATTTAAACCTTTAAAATAAAAAAAATAAAGTTAAATAATTCTTAATTGCCATTTATTTAATAAATTAAGCGTATTAATATTAAATTGTTTTTTATTATTTCTTTATTAAAAAGTTTAAAAATAATATCTTTTTTATTTTAAATTAATACGTTAAAAACATTTTTTAAAGAATTATTTTTAATATAAATGTAATATAAATATTTATTATAAGAAAAAGATAATGTTAAACCTTTATATAAGGTTTTTTTAAACGCGAGTTTAAAATGAATAATAATTAAATGGATAAAGTAAATATTTAATTTAGTAATAAATTTTCGATAAAATTTTTAAAAATAATTACGATTAATATTTTATTTAAACTAATTGATTTTTATATAATAAAATTAAATACTTTATTTCTTTTATATTTTAAAAATATAAATTATTTAAAGATATATTTAAATAACGTTATTAATTAATTAATTAAAAAAAACGGAATAATAATAGCAATTATATATAAATAAAAATATTTATGGTTTTATGTTAATAATATAATTTATTTTATAAAAATTAAATTATAACGTTTACATTTTCGTTTCGATTATTTATTTATAAGTAAATTATATAATTTATTAAATAAAACCAATTATAATATTAATATTAATAATATTAAAGAAATTAATAAGTTTTGTTATTATTATTAAATAAAAGGTAAGGTTTTTTAAAGGTTTAAATTTAATTTAAAAGATTTAAATATAAATTTTAATTATAAAATAATTATTAATATTATATATTTTAATAAATAATTAATATTATACGTAATTGATATAATTACGGGTTTTTAAACAACACGATTTATAAAAATTATTTTAGTTAAAAAAATATAAAAAACTTTTAAATAATATTAAATAAATATTTATTTTAAATTTTTTAATATTATTATTTATAATGTTAATATTAATTTTAATAATATTAAATTTAAAAATAAAGCTTATATTATAAACATTATTTATTATTAAATTTTTATAAAAGTTTATTAATTTATTAATAAAATTAAAAAATATTATAACTTTATATGTAAAATTTATAAAATTATAATTAATAAATTTTAAAGGTTTAATTTAAAAATATTTTAATTTTAAATGGTAATTAAAGTAATTAATAATACAATTAATTTAAATAAATTTATATTTATTTTTTTAATTTTCGAAATTTATTTAAGAATTAATATAAACTTATTACCAATTTTTATACAAATTTAAAAAATATAAGTAATTTAAAAAATAATAATAAAAATTAAGAAGATTAAGGTATAATATTTAATTAAAAACGCTTTAAATATAAAAAATGGTTTTAACATTTAAAAAATGTTATTTATAACATTTCCGATAAAAAGTAAAGTTTTAATTTATTAAAAAAAAAAAAGATAAAAAGGTTTTTACAAAATTATCGTAATTATTAATAAAGATATAATCATTATTTTTAATATTTTTAACAATATATTTATATTTAAAAATATATATATAAAATTATATATTAATATAAAAAGGAATTTTATATAAGGTTAAAAACTTATAATTAAATTATTTAAACTTAAAATTAACTTAAATAATTATAAATTTATTTTAGAAAAAAACTTTATATATATTAACAATTTTTTATATATTATTATATTATATTTTACATTTAAAAAATAAAATAACTTTACTTTGGTATTTAAATTATAAATTAACGGAAAAATAATTATATTAAATAAATCTTATAAAATATTTAACGTAAAAAAATTAAACATTTTATTCGAAGAAAATATTTTATTACTTGAAATATATAATATAATAATATATTAAAGTATAATAATATTTAAATTATAAATAATTTAAGAAATTAAAGTTAAAAATATCTTTATATTATATAAAAAATTATAATTAATAGTTTAAAAATACGGTAATTTTAATAAAGAATTTATTATAATATATATATTTATTATTTAAAGAATTAACCAACGTTTTATTTTATTCTTAACTTTTATATTTTAATATTAAAAAATAAAAATATTAATATAAAAAAAATTTATATATATTTATTAATAAAATTAAAAAATAAATATTTTAAAAAAACGTTATTATATATTATTAAATTATTATATAATTTTATAAAGTTACACACGTATTAACTTAAAACGTATTTATATTATTATTAATAAAAATTATATATAAAATTATTAACTTTTAATCTTTATTTATTAATTATAAATTTAAAACTTTTTAAATTAATTGACTTATAAATAAATAATATTTTTAACATTAATATTATAAAATTTTTAACTATCGAAAATAAAGTATTAATTAAAGTAAAAATTAAAACATATTTTTAAAAAATATTAAATAAAGAAATTAAAGATTTTAATGGTTTATAAATTATTATTTATAATAAAAATTATAAAATTATTATAATTTAAAAAGATTAAATTAAAAAATTTAAACTTATAAATAATAAATTATTAAATATAAATAAAAGATTTGTAAAATAAAAGATTTAAAAAGTATATATTACAATTATTTATTAACTTAAAACTGTTTTTAATTATTTTACAATAATTTAACATATTAACTTTAAATTTAAAAAAATAAAAACCTTTAATATTAAAATTAAATGGTAAATAAATAATTAAATATAAAAATTAAAATATATTAAATTAAATTTATAAAATTTACGCATATATATTTTCGTTAATAAATTATTTATAAATAATAAAGACTTAAATTTATAAATTAAATATATTATTATTTTAAATAATAAAAAGGCTATTATTTAAAATAATAAAATTCGCGTTATTAAAAATATTATCCATTAATTATTTATTAAATATAAATAAATAACTTGTAATATATTTATTAGCAAAATTTATAAAATGGTTTAAAGTTTTAATATTAATTACGTTATTTATTATATAATTAATATTATTTTTAAATAACTTTTTTTACTTAAAACCTTTTTTGTTTTATACATTAATTCTTTTTCCTTATATTAATATTTAATATAAATAAGTAATATTAACGAAAAAAAGTTAATAATTAATTTAATAACTTTAAAATAATTATATAAAAATCGGGAAATAAATAATATTTAATAAATACATAATATTTATAATCCCGCGAATGTTATAATAAAAGCCATTTTAAATAAAACAATAAAAAGCTTAATAAAAAACAATTAAATTAATTTACAATTAAAAAAATAAATAAAACGCAAAAGATAATAAATTTATAACCAATTGATTATAAAAAAAAATTTTTAATAATTAAATAATTTAAAAATATATTATAACCTGGTACGTTTTTAGTTAAAAAAAAGACATATTTATATATTATATATTATATAAAGAACAAATTCTTTTTATTTTTTTACAATAAATAATTCCCTTTTTAAACATTAATATTACATTAATCTCACCGTATTTATTTTACTTATTACTTGTTTTACTATTATCTTTTTACATATGTATTTATTAACATATATATTAATAATTACTTTATTTATTTTATAATTTATATAATATTATTTTATTATATAAACACTTTAATAATATTTTAATATATTTAATTATATTATTAACATTTTAATAAAAACTTTTTTAATTAAATAATTTTAATTAATAATTATTTAAATAAAGTTTTAATATTTAATTTTTTATTAATAATTAATAATTTGAAAGTTTTTTATAAATTTTTTTTAAAATTTTTTTTTTAAATTATAACCATAAATTTTTAATTTTAAAACCATTTTTATTAATTAACTTTTAATAATTCTTGTAAAATTAAAATTATAAATTTAAATTCCGTAATAATTACTATTAAATAAAAAGTAAATAACTTTTATAAAATATAATTTATTACTTTAATAATTTAATCTTTAAAAAAAGCTTTAAATTATTAATAATAATATTATATTTTAACTTATAAATATAAAATTAATTAATTAATAATTAAAAAAAAAAAATTTATAAAAAAAAATTTACTATAAATTAAATATTAAAATAATTATTTAATATAATAATGTTTATATATTTATTTTTATTTAATTAAAAAATAAAATAATTTTAAAATTTTTATATAATTTAAAAAATAAAAATTATGTAATAAAATGCTTTATAATTAAGTTAAATAACTTTACACTTATTTAATATTAAAACATTTTTAACGATAATTTTATTTTATTTTATTTTATTTTATTTTATTTTATTTTATTTTATTTTATTTTATTTTATTTTATTTTATTTTATTTTATTTTATTTTATTTTATTTTATTTTATTTTATTATTTTTATTTTATTATTTTTATTTTATTTTCGTCGTACAACTTACCCTGTACCTGGTTTGTGGCCGTGGCTGTAGCTGTGGCGTTGGTGTGGCCGTGGCTGTGGTTATAGCCGTACGTGTGGTTACAGTTATTGCCGCCCTTATCGATATGGCTCTTTGTGGCTGTCGTTTTGATCGTGGCTAACCTGTAGTCGTGGCTGATCCGTTTTCGTGGCTGACCCGTAGCCGTGGCTGACCCGTTGCCGTGGCTGTGCCTGTGGCTAGCCAAACCTTTTACGTCAGCACGCTTATATAAGCACTTTTAGCCAAAATTCTCTCAAATACCCCACCTCCTCCAAGATGCACCCAATCAACGCCTGGCAAAACCGACAGTGGCACTTCCTATTACAGTAATTTTTTTCGTCCAAAAAGGGAAATGTGGGCCCTTTCCTCCCAGAGAAAAAAAAAAGTTCGACACAATAAAAAACCCTTCGTAAACTCAGGGCATAAAAGAGGCTTACGGGGTCGATGCGGGGTACCACCAATTAAAAAAATACCTGGCCGTAAACTCAGGGCTATTGTACATCCCCGACGCAAGGGTGCCTCCAGTTTCGAAAATTTTTGCGCGAAAAGTCCCTTAAAACAATATCCCTCGTAAACTCGGGCATATAAGCCCTTTCCTCTTAAAGCAAAAAAAAGGTTCAAAGCATTTTTAGCTTTGTTTAACCTCGATGTAAGTTCAGTTAATCTGCTTAACCAATCTAAGCTACTACCTCGTTAAGATGCAACTAATAAAAACCTACCCAATTAAACTAAAATCTATTTTTTGCAACATTAAATGAGATATCGCGAACAACGTTCTATAGCTATATTCGCTTGATGGGTTGAGTGGTATGTAAGCGCTGTTCACAATACGTACTGAGTAATTCATCTTCTCCACAAAGAATGCTACCTGCTATCTTCGTCGATCTCTTCCTCTATTGGCGCTCATCGGCATTGCGCGTAAATGACTCGCAGTAGATCGTGGATCAGTCTAGCCGCCGATATTGCGGTTGAAGATCGATCCTTTGGATTTATATAACGACAATGCGTAGAGACATGTAGAAAGGGAAAGTCGCGTCCATGCGCGTTAAGATATGTAAATAATTATTTGAACAATTATCCGAACTATATGCAACTTTAGGCTCTAGGTGCAACCTACATGCAAGTTAAACCATGATTCAAATTTAAAATTCCTAGTTTCGATATTGATGCAAGGGGTTGTGACCCTCCGTATTAATGCTGTCACACTTGAGAGCAAGAGCTACGCTTCGAGCCGAGCCGAGCCTCTCATTACGACTTACCCCTTATTCTTCTATACTATGGCGTTTATAAGTCACCGGGGATACATGACGGCTGACGAATATTTAAATTTTATGTCAGGTACACGGAGTAGATCCTACCAATCATACGTTCCTGCAGGACAACCCAGACTCGATAACTCAAATGCAACCAGATAAGTGCCTACTTATATCTCTTAGGGCGGACAGGGGGGAATAAACCGCTGCGGGTGGCTTTTCGTATTCGTCCTGTCAACAGACTGAACACTATTTAAGCTTGGCAATAGACTCACATGGCACAAATCTTGAACAGGGAACGGACATTGCGCGCGGCGCTTAAGTGTTGCATCGGATCGAAGGGAAAGCCACCGAGCCCACGGCGGTATTGGGGAAATATGACTGGGCTGCCAAACTTACATCGCGTTTAAACTTCTCAGATGAACGATGCTCATGTGGACTATTTATATATAAAGCACCTGGGTGAGTTCAAACGAGGTAAGACGGGTAATCCATCTGCTATTCTACTGGCTATACTGCAGTTTCACCAAATACTTGCGAGGAACTCTTCACTAGCGCCACGCTGTGAAGCATCATTGGGCTATCAAGGATTCATTCGAGCTTAGTATACCACTCTACGAGTACACAGATATGTTGCCGCTATTATCATTGGCGGCGTGCTGCCTTTCGATACCCTCCCTAGGTTCTGGGGCATCAATTAGGCGGGACCCGGTGCCCTCAGGCGCGACTAAGGCATCAGTAGATGCTATGATGGCGTTATACGATGAGAAAACAGGTCTTTGGGATCCCAATAATCCAGGGTCATCCTGGTGGCAGAGTGGCGTCGCTCTTTGGGCTCTCACAGAATACATGATTAAGTCGGGATCTCACGAATACCTCCCCCAAGCACTAAATACAGTCAAGATCCAGCGGGCGCCTCTCAATTGGTGGCCGGATGGAGATGGCGAGTTCCGCGCTGACAGTACTGATGATACGGCCTGGTGGGCGCTCGCGATGACCAGCCTATACGAGCTCACAGATGATGAAGAATACCTACTCATTGCTCAGGAAGATGAGGCCTATATGTACAAGTACTGGAATACGACGACATGTTCGGGTGGACTTATTTGGAATATTCCAAGCCGCACCTATCATAATGCCATTAGCAATGAGCTTTACCTGGAGCTTACGGCCAAGCTGCACAACCTCATCCCAGAAGACACGACGTACCTTAACCATAGTCTACAAGAGTGGGAATGGTTCAAGAACAGCGGCATGATCAACAGCGAAAACCTTGTTAACGACGGGCTAACGGACGACGCTGCCTGCGTCAACAATGGAAGGACAACGTGGACATATAACCAAGGTGTGATTCTAGGCGGCCTTGTCGAGCTATACAAAGCCACAGGGGATAGTTCGTACCTCGACGAAGCGCAGCAGATAGCAGACGCCGCGGTCAACAGCGCGACACTAGTTAAGGACGGAACCTTGTCAGAACCCTGCAGCGACGAAAAAGCATGCGAGCCGAACGGCACGTCTTTTAAGGGTATATTCATCCGTGAGCTGGCTAAACTCAACGCTGTGCTGGATGACCGCCCTTATCGCTCTTTTATCGCGCGAAACGCTGTGACTGCGTACGAGAACGCGCGGAACGGCTCTAATTTCTATGGTTTCCAATGGCAGGGCCCGTATGATAATGTCACGATCGGCACTCAGGAGGCAGCGGTTCATCTTTTAGTTGCGGCATATTTATAATAATCCGGAAGTGCTTGGAGGGTTGTTCAATCGGATGGAGAGTATGGTGGTGGTTCTATCCGAGTGCATTAGGATGCAGTACATTGAGTAAATAATATATGTAATTTATAATGGAGCAGATGCGTAAAGCGGGGTTTGTAAATATTGATATTCAAAGATTATTGTTGACATAGGGACTCTGGGGTGAGGCGCCTGGTAATTTGTTTCCGGCCAAGCGGCAGTATTTGCCTATTGAGCACATTTGGTGTAAAGCTATAAACTGAGATACGAAGTACGATACCAATGATTAAAATATTTTGGCAGAGAATTAGCTTAGGTCTTAATAAAAGTTTACGCTCGCCTCTCTTCCTAGTGGTCTTCAAGTCATAGGCATAACCGACTATGTAAGTGGAGATTTTATATGTCCCTACTACGAATAGTAAAAGGAAATTATTGCTAGGCTAGCTGTTCATAAGGTCAAAATGATATCAAAGTAGTGCGTGTCTCTGAGGGGGGATTTAAAACTATCTAAGTGAATTATTGTGCTAAAAACTTACAATGCCTAATTATCATCTTATTAGGAGTGGCAACAATAACAACTTTACGTACCTAGGTACACACATTAATTCGAAGAATATGCCATGAAGTTAATTATGGAAGCATCCGCCATATTATAAATAATGACTTTACTTACCTCTGCATGATACTAATACAAATCGTGCGTAGCTATTCGGTTCAAGGGGTAGGCTTGATACGAGATATATATCCACGTTCTACTATAGTTGGCCAATCCCGGTTAACTAACTTACTTTTTTTCACACAAAATACTTCTACTGAATTTGGAGTTATGGTATTTTCCTAGGATTCTTATACAATAGCTCGGGATTCTAAATATATTACCTAACCTTACCGTCCTACCTATTTCTCTTAGGAGATTAGAAGTGTTGCTTACCTTTATATGCGGTAGATAAGTCTAACACTTAGTTGTATGAACCGGCAATTAGCTAGGTAAGGTATATTTTACTTGGTTGTGCATTCATCGACTGCTTTAGGCACTTAGTCTAAATAAATATATTTGTTCAGCTTTACCCGAACAACTGGGCCGTCTGTATTTGTACTGGCTATACTTAAACTACATTGACCTTATATATACATCTTAATTAACTACCAATAATAACTATGGTACTATTCGCACTCAATAGCATCGCTATCTTTTATACCTACCTCGAAAACTACAACTTATCTATTGGATAAAGACTTGATAGTAGCAACGACGCAGGAAACCGAAGCTGCCAAGTCGACAGTAAGGCTCTGCCATATATGAACACGAATCCAGCTGTCGAGCTTGGAGATATTTTTCTCCTTTGCGTCTCCCTGGATAGCTCGAATAGTAGGAAGAATGAAAGGCATCCAAAATTGTTGCCCTGGGGCAAACGAGAGACCTGTAACAGAACTTTATTCTACCGGCTTATCTATTAGGCTTAAAAGGATCAAGATACCTGCGACATACTAGGGGGATGCACCCCGATCATCTAAAATCGTTCTAGGAGAGCATCGTAAGATTTCGCTACACGAAATAATGGTAGTAGAAAGGAGGATGAAAACTCGAGGAGCGCCAAGATGAAAAAAATGTCGTGAAGTACGATGGGAGCAACCTGTTGCTCAGTATTTGTATATCTGGCTTGCATAGTAGCATCAGGAACTCGTATTGGTCCCAGGAAAACCATAGGGAGCAGATTGAGGAGATGACTGGGACAAGACTTAATAAGACAGATATGGTGGGAAACTTTATGATTCAGAGTGCATGTAGTGATTTTATGTCTTTGACCATGTTGTATGATACGTCAATAAGTCGTCCATTTCCTCTATATAGTATCCAACAACCCCTGTCGTGAAGCTATCTTACGCTCGAAGAGACTTAATTTTAATCACATTCCGGAGTCAAGGTGAGCCTGGGATCAACCCAACCTAGTTCCAATATAACCGGAAAAGTAATTAGAAATTCTTATTTACAGATCAAGTATGTAAGGTAATACAACATGAATCGGATCTATTTGCTGTACTAAGTAAGACTAATAAAGGTATGACGACTAATACTCTAGCCACAATATGTATCAGAGATTGTACCCGAGATATATGTCATACGTAGAGTGACTGATAGAAGCAGCAGTGAAGCTGCTGAATAGTAGCCGTATAGCATAGGAATCTATTAACGCTTAACATTCTATCTTCTATCGAGGACGTGTAGCGCCCGTAGATCTATGACTGCTCCTGACTAGCTCCACTCATACCCTAACAATATGTTTGTCATAAGCCGAATAAAATCTACATTAGTCTAACTACATACTCCGTTAAAAATCCTGGATACTATTAGTTTCAAACCTCACTACGGGACGTAGCGATCAATTATACCTAGAAATTTTATGTGATACTAGTATAAAATGAATATCAAAGAAAAAGGGCGGTATCTAATTCCCGTTAATGAACGAATTCAACCAAAAGAGTAAGTTATACGTAGAATATCTGTTATTGAGGTATATTGAGTTAAGTAATAACTTTTCCTTCTTTCTAAGAGTCCTGGGTCCTAGTCTTATTATTGCCCACTACACCTCGCTAAAGCTAAGACTCCATCCTGCCCTATGTTAGATAGTATTATATGTACATGTTCTCCGCAACATCATTTCCTTATAGGGATTCCAAGCTTTTCTTCATATTCCTATTAAGCTTTATAGAGACGTGGCATTTCTTCATACCAATCACCTTAGAGAACCATTGCTATCCTTTCAAGCATTCAACACCCATTATTAGACTCTCATTGGCTTGCACTACCAAGCTTCCATTGATCAGCACGCTCTAGCATCGTTGCCATTTCGTAATGTTGTGCAGACCGAGCAATATCCAACGCGGTTTGCCCTGATTTATTCCTTATCGTTAAATTAGCACCGTGTTTTAGTAGGACCTCAGCATTTTCTCTAGAGTCCCAATCCGCGCAGATAAACAGAGCAGTTGGGTAATCATCGTAATAGAAGTGGTTAACATCGGCTCCGTGTGAAAGCATATAATCTGCCAATTTCGTATTTGAACACGCATTTGCCCAGAGAAAGGGGTCTCTTCCGTTGTAGCCTTTGATATGCATGTCAGCGCCACTGTCTATTAAAACCTTGGCACATTCGAAATACTCCTCGTCACCTAAGCCGCTTAGTACCACACCGCCTTGAAACATGTTAGTGATAGCGGCTTTATAGGGGAAGCACATCCTTATTACTTACCATCGCCTGGGTAGACATAATTAATATTAGCCCCGCTTTCCAGCAGAATGCGGGTCATCTCAACGTCCCTTAGTACCCTCGCAGCAATTTCTAACGGGACATATCCAGTGTCAAAAAAGGCTGCCATTCTCTGGTGAGAGCGGATATTTTTATCAAGCTTATCCTGCGTCTCCGGTGGTAGATAATCGTCTTTGTTAGCACCATGGGCCAATAATAACCGGACAGCTTGCTTTTGCAGTTGCATCATCGCTTGATATAAAGGTGGAAGGCCTAATATATACTGGTAAATTTCAAATTCGGTTCAAATTCCGCGCAACCACCACTCACCATATTTGTCTCTGATATTTGGGTCGAATCCCGTAGAAAGAAGAATTTCTAGACTCTGTAGGTCGTTGGTATCGAGAGCTTGATGGACGAGGTATGGGCCAGAGGCCGACTTGTTGAATTTTGGTGCCAGGGTTTTAAGCAGCGGCCGAATGTCGGGTATCTCTTCTACCCTTTGGGCCAAGGGGAAAATCATGTCGGTGGATCCCGTAAGAGAGCATCCTCTTTGCACTAAGACGTTGGCAACGATCAATGCTTCGGACGAGAGAGCAACGTTCAGAGGAGAACGTAACTGATTGTCACGCGCGTTGATATCAGCACCATGATCGAGCAGGAGTTGGGCAATCTCTGCATCATTGTATATGGCGCAGAAATGAAGCACTGTTTGGCCATCTTGTGTTCTCTCGGCTGTGGAATAACCACTTGAAATGAGACGGACAACTCCATCACTATTCCTAGCTCTAACTGCTTCAAGCAAAGTGATCGGCTCTGGCGAGAACGGACTGAGAAGCACTTCACTGGATGTCTGCGAATCTGATTGATAATGTAGCGGGGATGTAGGTTTCGAGGGTTCTGGTAATTGATCGAGGTATCTATTCAAAGGAAAGGCGGCGTCTGTAAACTGAGACATGGATTGACACCGTCCTCCAAAAGCTGAAACACTCGCGACATCATCTTCCATCCTCTTTCGGACTCTATTTCCGCTATCTCGGCTACGAAGCTCAATAGAAAGCTTCTCGTAGACCTTTTTGACGTCGTTTTTGATCTCACCCTGGCCTTTTCCCTCAAGGAATCTGCGCTTGACTTAGTATAGCTTGGACAATAGGGTAGTTATGATAAGGGTCGAGGTTCACGAACCCATTGATTACCGATATAGTGATGTTCAAACTTGTTTTACCCTCCTGAAGTCTCTCCCTCAACGCTTTGATTTCACCTTTCCGCATTACCCAACCAACCATCCTTATCGGGCTTCTTCTACCAGACCCTTTTAGAGGAGCTATAAGTATATGGATTGATTGCATGCTATCTTGGCATAGGTTAATACACTCCGTCAAACTACTCTCTAGCGCAAGATCCTCCGATTCTAAATCATATTTAGTGCAGATATCTTGGAGAGACTTAAGCACCGCGGAAAGGTTCTGCACGTCACGACGAATATGGAGTATTTCCTGTGGTGCATCGGCCATATCCTGGATTAGCGAAATAAGGGCTCTTGATGTAGATACAGCAAGCCCAGCGACGCCTATGACGCTGGCAACCATTGATAGCGGATCGGCCATATTGGTTATTATAATTATATATAAGGTAGCTCAGTATCGTGATTTGAAGGATATATAGTTCTGAGTTAATATGGAATCCCTTTGATTTTATCCTAATAGACTCATAATAAATCAGCATGCAAGTGGACTTAATGAACGTTGAAGCATTACTTGGTTCGCAGGGCTTAGAAGGATTGCGGCGGCGCCACTTTCCTCCGGCATTAGGTTGCCTCATTCGCATGGTTACATTAACTAGGTAGTTATGCTATTTATACATATCATTGGTTAAATGAGGCTGAGAAAATATACCTAGCTTGCTACTAGGGTTAGCGCATAAAAGTTACACGTATTTATTATACCCAGTTAATGAAAATTAACCATGCATAGGTATGTAAGTATCTCAAGAGATAATGTCTATCCTTCTAGTTAGCCACCATACAGCTTATTAGAGCTATTCTATACACGTAATAACAAAGGGTAAATGTCATCAAGGTGAGTGTAATATTCCCTTTCTGTAGTGATCCTTCCGTATTCTAAGTCACTGACGCCGAATCTTAAAGCATAAGCATCTTGAATCACCTGGGCCCATCGATTCAAGCCGACACGGATGTATCGGGTAAAATATTTCGCCCTCTAACATGCTCACCCTGTCTATATGGTAGAATATCTAACGATCGTTTTAAACGGAATTGGATTCTTTCCAGACATCTACGTCTCGCAGTGGCGAGGTTATGCGCTAGAGCTATTGATACGCCGATAAAGAATACTCGAAATAAGAGGCCAGACATGGTGGCTGGGTGGTCACTATCGGGGTGGTGAATGAGGTGCGGAGGAGGGGCAAGTCGATAGGTTGATTGGTACAAATATGAAGAATTGCTGTTTCGTGTGTAAGTTTTGGTTACGGAAATAGGAGGCCCATATAAGTTGCTCTCTAATTTGACATGGGTTATGAGATTGGAGACGTATCTTTGTGAAAGCTGCTTGGATGTTAATACATATAGAGAAGGTTTACACTTCGAATATCGGTATGGAATAGCTTTTGTATGAACCGTTTAGTTTTCTAATACTAGCCGTGTGTAGTAAGGACTTAGTTATTAGGTAGCCTTGAGTTTGAAAGTCTAACCTAAAACGGATTGTACGAAGAATAGGTTAATGATTTATTACATAATATAGCCCCGCGACAGCATTACGTCATATACAACTTTTCTATATAGTAGTAGAAAAGAAGCGAATTTCCAATCCGAATTGGTGTAGTGGCTAACATTTGACGCTCTCATGTTTAAACAACTAAAGAACCGTCAAGCCCGGGGTTCGATTCCCCGATTCGGAGTTATTTTTTCGTGGTTTAGCGTACCTTTTACTTCTCAAGAGCAAACTAACTAATATGCATATTCTTTTATCAACTTTTTAAAAACAGTATTATAAGATGGTTATATGTAAAACGAGATTGATTTCTTGATTTTCGCTTAGTTTAAAATCTAAGTGACAGTCATTAATGCTGGTAGCTTCATAAAAATTTATACTTCCATGTTTAAAGTTCTATTACGCCGACTCAAGCGATTTTCTCGTTAATTTATACGTTTGTTTTTACAGATATGGTTACAACCAGGTTATAAGAATGGAGCAATGTTGGGAGTATACCAATATGTATTTATATCTTTAGTATATGAGTAAAAAAAGTTAACAAGTTGGAATAGACTGGAAAGAAAATTTGTTTAACATGACTACAGTACGTGAAGTTGCATATAAGTAGGTACCTAGTTATCGTGAAGAGATGCAGGTCCAATAAACAAGGAATTTTGGGAACAAGAGATACGTCTCACATCTTACGCGAAGATTAAGGTCTTAACCAATAAATTATGATAATATTCATGGGTATTCCAAGGTCAGCAGAGCCCAAAAAGGTCGGATACTCTGTGCATAGGTACAAATGTTTAATATATAGGTTTACCTATCTATAGATAAATTTGGCGACTACCTAGTTAAAGAGTGATATGTAGCCATTACTAGAATATCGCAATAATGAGTGGCGACCCCTTTTCTTGATGATCCCATCCGAATATACTCACTGAGTTAATGACCACTAAAAAAGCAAGCTACTGGGCTTAGGGTACATCCTGTAGATGTCAGAGTTCTATATGAGACATCTAAAACAACGAACTTGTTTCCTAGCTTCTTGGTCCACCTTGTGACAGTAGATTTGGCTATGAGGCTTTAATTAGCAGAACCCCTTGGAGCCCCAATCCGCTTCGAGAATTTGTCATCAAATATATGCATGAACTCAGTAATTCCTAGCTCATCCCAGTAAGCGAGAACGTGATGCTGACCAAAATGTGCTGTCACTTGGTCCCAGTTGTCGATAGGGTCTTCAGGTGGTGGACGGCCGACAAAGCTCTGTCCCGGAAGGGGAGTATAAGGTATGTGGGACCCTGCAGCTAGAAATCGAGCCACGGATACCAATTCTTCTGCTTTAGGCTTAAAGTCGTCGCTGCAATGGAGGATCTTGTTTAGAATATTATCGAGATTTCTATCATGGTCGGGATTAGTGGACCAAGCCTGAGGCACGATGTCATAAATGTTATAGAAGTCTGTGTTGTAGACCCTGTAGTCTTCGCCCGATAGAGGGTCCTTGGTGAAGACTTTGGAATATTCCTTGGCGAAAATGTCGTTCCCAGGAGAAACTCCGGCGGACGGCAGAAGCTTGATCGTATTGCTACAGCCAATCTTAGACCGAGCCAATCCCAATGCAGAAGTCGGAGCAAGGGCTCCTCCCAGACTATGACCTGTGAAGACGACGGTGTAATCCGAGTCAAGCTGCTGCAAGTACTCATCGATACGAAGATCGCTATTGACTGCTGTACTAGGATTGCTCAACACAACCCACGTACCATCGCAGGTTCCCTTTGCACAATAGGATCGAGAAGGATCTTTCTGCTCGGAATGATCCTCTTCGGGCTTAGGAATGCCTTGAGAAGACCACGATTCAACCCAGGCCTCAAAGTCCACGACTACACCAACATTGAAATCTTGCCATAGGTCTGAAATTGAATTTGACGCCGTACCTGCAATGGCAACAGCGCAGACCTTCTGAGTGTGATCAATGGCAGCAAACCAGACATTGTCCGGACCGCCTTTCGACTCATCAGGCTTCTCTTTGAAGACTCTTGGGCCCCAGGAAATAGACCAATCGCCCGTCAAACGCGGAAGGGTCTCGTCAAGGGTTTTCTTCAGTGCAGTTTGGAGATTCGCTTCCGTGTCTTCCTTGTCCGAGACGACGCCGGTGGCCATGGAAAGGCAGTAGATTTGTTGGAACAGATTATAGTCGAACTCGGACATATTGGAGTATAATAAGATCTTGCTATACGGCTTTAAAGATTATAATATATCGATGTATTTGATGATTGAAGAATGAATTGGTCTATAGAGGGGCCTGATCTAAGCTTAATCTACCAAAAATTGAGCGAATATATGAGACTTAAATAATGCTTTTGCTTTACGAGTGCCGGTTGGAACTTGCCTTCTCATCTTAGCCATTCTTTACACAAACCTAGGTTTCGGTGAGCTCGGGCATGATCGCAGACGCAGGCTTAATGACCATGCATTGCCCCAGCCAATCTCGACAGTCTGTTGCTCCGTATAATCCACCCTATAGAAGCCACCATGTCCCATCAGAGATAATATAGTTGAAGATTTACGTGAAACCATGGAATGGTAGCTGACAGTACGTACGCACCACACTCATGTGACATCACATCGGTCAATATAATGCGGTAAGGAGGAGCTGAAATGTTGTGTGAGTATCCTGTGTCTGGTAAGATTTTTTGACCGGTGAACAATATTTACCTTCGAGGAAATTATGAATGGAGGAGCGGTTGTTCTATCGTTGCCAAATGCATCTCCTTAGGATAGTTCAACTAAGCTGAAAAGTTATGTCTGCCGGGACGGATTTGGAGTCCAATGTGTTGTGAGATGTAACTCTGATAGAAGGCAGCTGTCAGCATTAGTCGTGTAAGCCATCAAATTACATAAAGGGCACGAGCCATTGGTCAGATTCCAATCTGCCAAATGATATAGTCTTCTCTACAACAGGTTGTAGGTCTGGCCCATAATTCATTTAGCAGTGCTGTGAAACCGGGAAATCTCGTTGAAGCTGAGGTATGAATATCGTAGGTATAGGCGGTGGCTACTAGCGGTGACTTCGTGTTTCTTTTCGTCGGTCATGACAAGACAGCTATCTTGACCTCATGCTTCTTCGCGCTTCCTAGTTCTAGTTTATATTCCAGTTCGTATTATAGTTCAGTTTCTAAGTCATTTAGAACCTCTACTTAGCTACTAGTTGATTCCCCTATTCAAGGGTTTATAATATATAGAATAGGAGCTAGAATAGGAGCCCGATTAAGCGCAACTCGTCTGGCTACGATCTTATCTCAGCACGCGGGCTGATTTCTTTTTGCCGGAACACTGCATTATCTTTATCAATTCACATCGCATGGCTGCTATTCTCTCCTGTTGAGATACTACCGCCCGATGTGTGACATTTAGCTGTTTATAACCATCCACTACAATGTAGATAGTTTTACGTAATTTATCTTGACCCTAGTATATTGTTGTAGTATTTCTAGTTCGAATGCTGGCAGTTTCGATTCTACGCAATTCGAGTGCGTGCGATGTTGTTGGGTAGGCTGACAAAGGCTCGTTGTTTAGTCCTACCTGTCGTTCTCGCTGCTAAGGATAATCACACACAAGTTACGTGAGAGATATTAAAAATTATAATAATATTCTTTGATACCATTAAAAAGATTTAGTAAGAAGCCTAACGCCGGCGCCATGTGATCAACACCCACGAAATCATTGTTACAATCCAACCATTTTGACTTGGTCATGTTTGGGCACGTCCACCACTTCCTGTCTTGACACCCTCTAGAACAACGGCCCAAGTACCTGCTTCGCCTCCGAATCCAGTATAACCGGCAGCAATCCGGCGCATGAGAAGCGTATCCTTCGCTACAGCCAGCCGCTTTCCCTCGCCGCTCTCTAAGCTTTCCCTGAACCACTTCTCTTCTTGGGAATCAAACGGTAAGCTAGTTAAATCGAGCGCCCTCTCGGCTGATTCGTCGTCATGAGCAGACTCCAACACGGATAAGACAAGGCGCTGGAAAAGTTGCCGACGCATGGATTCAGCATGTGACCGTGAAAACTGGAAGGCATCAATAACGCTCGATCGCGCGAGGGCATTGAATAGTAGTTCCAACGCCGAAGATGATTGAATAATAGGCTGAACTGTATGGTAGTAGGCGAGAGGTAGACTATAGTCACCGTTCTTGGCGTTGCGGACAAGGACGGTGATAATATCGTCGACGAAATCGGGTTGAAGCGACGGATGTGTAAGATACTGCAATGCAAGATCAAATTGCAATGCGTCCATGTGCCATAATCCCTTCATGAAGATCCTGTAATTTTTAGGCATGCTGGTGCGCTGAGCGTGGGTTTCAGCCCGGTTAGATCCATTTCGATCGTCAACATCGAGTAGTAGATAGAATACTACTGAGAGCTTGTGATGAATGGTAGCGTTCTTGGTCTCGCATATTTGGCTGTATAAATGTCGAAGAGCGTCGCTGTTTTTGGGAGGATAGTGGCTAGCAGCTATGCGTAGAATCAATATTAGCAACTAACCAGAATATGAAATGCTAGGTAAGACAGATATGCACCCTTTGATAAGTTTAGAGCTTTCATTACTCGATCAATGAACAAGGAACCCTCAAGACTTCGTCGGGAAGCTTCAAGATGTTGGATAACATTGCGGTCATAAGGAAAGGGATCTAGAGAACCGAAAATGCGGTCGAACTTAGAGGGATCGAGCATTTTTGAAGATTAGAAATTCTTAAAGAATAAACAGGTATCTTAGGATAGAATCTTCTTGTACATGTAATTAGGTATTCAATATTATGGTAATTTGAGCTGTAAGTCTAGGAATCTTGGAAGATTGTAAAATGCAGATGCGCCGGCAATTTATCGGTTAAGATGGTAAAAAACAACCGCGTTTGGATAGCTGTTTAGCTGTCGAAAGAAAGCTACGACGCGCTGCTGATTGATATCGGCTTAGTAATAACTCTAATTCCGGTGATTGTACCTCCAGCGATTGTGGTGGGGGTTTGTGGGGGATAAACCTGCAAGTTGTTTTTGTTTACTTTCTACCCGAGACACGGGCACTTAATTTATTCCGCCCGCTATCAATTATCAATTATCAATTAAGCAATTAAACGTGCTACGGCGACAAACGGCCGCTCAATATATCTCAGCTCAATTATTTGTGGCCCAAGTATAATCAAGTTCGTTCCCCTAGAGTAATTCAACTTGATCAACAATGTCCACCAGACCGACTCGTCGTGCCGCAGCGGCTCGGCGCACAGCTATTATTGAATCGGAAGACGAAGAGGATGAAGTCGCGAATACTACTAGGAAAATAAAAGAAGAAGAAAGCGAGGAAGAATTCGCCCCTGAGACATCTACCGCTAGGGCTTCGCGCCGTCAAACACAGAGCAGAAGGAAGTCTGCGGTGCCTGCGACACCGCGCGGGGGCCGTCCAAGAAAGAGTACCGCAAGCGTCGCCTTAGAGCCCTCCATCGAGGAGAGTCAGATCCCTGATCCCGACCAAACTGCTACCTCCATACTCAGCCCAGAGCCAACTCCCAATAAAGCCACTCCAAGGAAACGGAAGAGTGTTGCGCCGCGCAAAGTTATCAAGGAGCTCACACCCGTCAAGGAACCTACGCCCGAGGCCACGCCCGATAGTCAGCCTCATATACCAACACCCGCTCAGTCTGAGGAACCATCCGAGCTTCACGGCACGCCCCTGGCTGATATCACCACCCAGAGCGTAAACGAGCAGCAGCAGGACCCAGATGAGACCATCACTCAGGTCAAGCCTATTCGGGCGATGGATACTATCCTAGAGAGGCCTATGGATATCGTTCTAAAGTCGCGTAAAATGGCAGTGCCTGTCGTTGAAGATATAGGCCCTAGAGCTCGTATTGTTATCACGTACCTGATCTTGACCAACTTCAAGAGTTACGCCGGAAGACAGGAGGTTGGCCCGTTCCATTCCTCTTTCTCTTCGGTAGTAGGACCCAACGGTTCCGGTAAATCGAACGTCATCGATTCACTTCTATTCGTTTTCGGATTCAGGGCAAGTAAGATGCGACAGGGCAAGATATCTGCTTTGATCCACAACTCCGCGGCACACCCAAACCTGGATCACTGCGAAGTGGCTGTTCATTTCCAGGAGGTCATGGACCTGGTTAGTTTAATATAGTGTGATATTACATAGGGATATCGTACTGATTTTACATTTAGCCCGGGGGCGGAACGGAAGTAATTCCTAATTCCCAAATTATCATCTCGAGAAAAGCATTCAAGAATAACTCGAGTAAATACTACATTAACGGAGGAGAGTCTAATTTCACAACAGTAACTACTCTACTACGCGACCGAGGAATCGATCTCGACCACAAACGTTTCCTCATCCTGCAAGGTGAGGTCGAATCAATTGCTCAGATGAAGGCTAAGGCTGGCAATGAGCACGAGGATGGACTGCTAGAATATTTAGAAGATATTATTGGCACCTCTAAATATAAAACGCCTATCGAAGAGGCAGCAGCGGAAGTAGAAACTCTTAATGAAGTTTGTATGGAGAAGAGTGGCCGTGTTCAGCATGTTGAAAAGGAGAAGAACGGTCTCGAGGATAAAAAGAATAAAGCTTTGGCCTTTATCCGCGACGAAAACGACTTAACTCTGAAGCAGTCAGCACTCTATCAGCTTTACATTAGCGAGTGCAATAATAACGTGAGCGTGACTGAAGAGGCAGTTAGCCAGATGCAGGCTCAGCTTGACGCCGAACTCGAGAAACATCAAGGCAGCGAGCAGGTCATTAAACAGTTGCAAAAAGCCTATGCCAAGGGTTCTAAGGAGTTTGAAGCTCAGGAAAAGAATGTCCAGGCCCTCGTCAAGGAAGTCTCCAAGTTTGAGCAGGAGAGAGTCAAGTTCGACGAGAAACGCAAATTCTTGACTGACAAGCAGAAGAAACTCGAAAAGACGATTGTGAATGCCGAAAAGTCTGCAGTGGAAGCCGAAGAAACTGCTGAGCAATGCACTGAAGAGATTGCTTCGCGTGTCGAAGAGATTGCTGCCCTTGAAGAGCGTATGCAGGAAGAGGAGGCAGAGCTTGCAACGATACGAGACAGCTTAAAGGGCAAGACGCAAGGATTTTCGGATCAGATTGCGGCCAAGCAGAAATCCCTAGAGCCTTGGAAAGAGAAGATCAACCAGAAGCAGTCTGCCATTGCTGTTGCCGAGTCCGAAATGGCCATTCTCGAAGAAAAGGCTAATGCTGGCGCTGTAGCACTTGAAGAGATGCAGACGAAGATTGCTCATATCGAAGAAGGCCGGAAAGCTAAATTGGCAGAACTTAGGGAGTATCAAGCCGAGAAAGCAAAACTAGAGAAAGAAGCAAAAAAGGTTGTGGCCGACCTCGAAAGCCTAGTCCAAATGGAACCTAAAGCTCGGGCAAATGTTTCAGATGCTCGGCAAAAGGCAGAAGAAGCGCGATCCAGCCTTTCTCAGACACAAACCCGAGGTAATGTGCTTACCGCACTAATGCGAATGAAAGAATCAGGACGAATTGATGGGTTTCACGGCCGTCTTGGGAATCTAGGTACGATTGATGAGAAATATGACGTTGCTATCTCTACGGCCTGCCCACTTCTCAACAACTTCGTTACCGACACGGTGGAGGGTGCTCGACAATGCGTCGAGTATCTTCGCAAAATCAACATTGGGCGCGGTAACTTTACATGTTTAGATAAGCAGCACTCACTCGATTTGCGGCCTATTCAAACACCTGAGAATGCACCACGCCTGTTCGACCTGATTAAAGCTAAAGAAGACAAATTTCGGCCTGCTTTCTACCACGCACTGAACGATACTCTTGTGGCCAAAGACCTAGCTCAGGCAAACCGGATTGCATATGGTGATACGAGATGGCGGGTAGTCACACTTGATGGAGAACTTATCGACAAGAGCGGTACAATGTCTGGAGGTGGAAATACCGCCAAGAGAGGTTTGATGTCGAGTAAGCTCGTGGCTAATACGTCTAAGGAGCAAGTCGCTAAGCTTGAGAACGACCGTGACGCTATTGAGCAGCAGTTCCAGGAATTCCAGGATCACCAACGAGAGCTCGAGTCGCGCTTGAGGTATCTGAAAGATCAGATTCCTCAGTTAGATACCAAGATGCAAAAAATTGGCTTAGAGATTCAAAGTGCCGAGAAAAACCTCGTGGATTCTCAGCGACGCATCAATGAGCTCGGAAAAGAGCAGCAACCATCGCAGTCTGACGACAACAGAGTCGCCGTGCTGCAAAAGGAGATCTCTAAGTTAAACAAGGAGGTGTTAAAACTCCACGCCGAAACCGAAGGGGTGGAAGCAGAGATTAAAGAGCTTCAAGACAAGATCATGGAAATCGGTGGAGAGAAACTTCGTGCTCAGCGTACAAAGGTCGATGCCATCAAGGAAGAAATTGCCTCCCATAATGAGGAAACATCGAACGCTGAGGTGAAGAAGGCCAAAGCGGAAAAATCAAAGACCAAGCTTGAAAAAGACCATGCCAAGGCTACCAAGGAGCTAGAAGCCGCGATACGCGACCTTGAGAAGCTGGAAGAAGAGGTCGAGAATCAAGGTAGCAAATCCGAATCTTTGAACGCTCGTGTCGAAGAGGCGGAAGAAGAGCTAGCAGAGAAGAAAAAGAAACTGTCTACACTAAAATCCGAATTGGATGAGAAGACATCTGAACTTAACGAGACGCGCGCGGTCGAAATCGAGATGCGTAACAAACTAGAGGAGAACCAGAAAGTACTCGTCGAAAATCAGAAGCGTCTGCGTTACTGGGATGAGAAGCTAGGAAAACTCGTCCTCCAGAACGTTAGCGATTTGAGCGGACCACCAGCTGCCAAGAAGCCGACCAGACAGGAAGGTGAAGGAAGAACGGAAGATGAGGAAGACCAGCAAGACCAGCCAGAGCAGCAGGTGGAAGATCAGCAAGAGGAAGAGCCAGAACGGCAACCCGAGGAACTTCCGCGCTTTACAGAGGATGAGCTGCAAGATATGGACAAAGATACTCTTAAGGCCGAGATTGCTGCACTCGAAGAAAAGACGCAAAACGTCAATGTGGATGTCAGCGTCTTATCGGAGTATCGCCGCAGAGTCGAGGAGCATGCAGCTCGGTCTTCTGATTTGGCAACTGCCGTTCAGCAGCGCGACGCCGCCAAGAAACGTTGCGACGACCTGCGTCGGTTAAGGCTGGAAGGCTTCATGGAAGGCTTTAGCATCATTTCTCTCCGACTTAAGGAGATGTATCAGATGATCACAATGGGTGGTAATGCTGAGCTGGAGCTCGTCGACAGTTTGGATCCCTTCAGCGAAGGCATCCTATTCTCTGTCATGCCGCCGAAGAAGAGCTGGAAGAACATTAGTAACCTCAGTGGTGGTGAGAAGACATTGTCTAGTCTCGCGCTGGTGTTTGCTTTGCACCATTACAAGCCGACGCCCCTATACGTCATGGATGAGATTGACGCCGCCCTGGATTTCAGGAATGTGAGTATACCCCTACGTTTCTAGCTTCTCATTAAAGTCTTGCGAGCTGTTTGCTAACTGCGATATAACTAGGTGTCTATCGTAGCCAACTACATCAAGGAGCGGACGAAGAACGCACAATTCGTAGTCATCTCGCTGCGTAACAATATGTTCGAGCTCGCAGCCCGACTGGTCGGCGTGTACAAAGTCAACCACATGACCAAGAGCGTAACAATAGAAAACCGTGATTTTATCGTCCGCGGCGCGATGGCGAGGCAGCAACAACAGCAACAACAGCAACACGGTCAGACCATGGTTCAATGACGGGATGATTGACTTCGTTTAGAATACGCATGATATTTATTGCTCGTGTAATGAGCGCTTTAGCGCGGAGCGCAATGGCTACGATATTTGGGCTGGCGGTCAACGCAACGTTTGTTACGGATTTGATGAATGGTGGGAGCGTAATGATATGAATATCCAAATGCGCGCTGGAGCGGAGCTAAGCTTGTTTGGAATATGAATATACGGATTGATTGATTCCGCTGTCTTATATTATGATCGGCGTAAAGTAGACTTAGGTTACCTACCAGTCTGCCAGTTACCTCTTAGAACCTTCTCATAGATGTAGTCTAAGAGCGCTGAGTATGTGTAATAGTCATCTACCTGTGCTATATACGTAGGTATTTATTAGATAGCATTATCCAAGACTCGATTGTATTGGTCAATTTCCTGATTTTATAGTTTAAAATATAGGGCTTTGTTAGCAATTATAATGACCAGTGACATGGAGGAACTACTAAAGCTTCTCCACCACCCCAAAGGGCGTGTAACTCAGTGGTAGAGTGCTCGCTTCGCATGCGAGAAGTCCAGGGTTCGACTCCCTGCTCGTCCATTCTTTTTGCTCTGTTTATCTATGCAATGAGATTCCTTAATTTCTTAAATTTCCCCTTTCATTACTTACGTAATTACCTAGGTATTTGTATAGCTTCGATCGTCTAGCCTTGTAATAAAGTGTGGTCAATTTTTGTGCCAGACTCCACGAATAGTCAACGCTAGATTGTACATGGAGGGTCGGGTAATACCAGAGATACTGTCTCTTTAACCCTACTGGACTAACATCAAATTACTCCGATCTTCGAACTCAGCTATCTAAACCAAAGTTTGAAATGTACTTCTTAGTGGGAAAACTAGGTCACAGAAGACAAAAGTCGCAGTTATGCATGATCGATATAAAGCAGTTGTTCACGTCGTGGCAATATGACTTGATTCATAAGTCATTATCTGAGGTAGTAATCATACCGAAAACCGTTTTTCATGCAAGTGAAACCATTTCCGATGACCAGATTCATCGTCCCAGACCCTATCACTCCCCTAGACACCGAAAAGAAGCATTTAGGCAACCTTGGCAGTCTGGGTGGGAGTCACCTTCTTGCCATCCTTGTTGTAACGCACACGCGGGGGAGGGGCCCTGTTTCGGCGGCCAACACGCGATCGGACACTAGATATATATTGTTAGCGGGTATTTTTCGGGAGCGGGGAGGGGAGGAATAGGAGGAGTTTTCGTTCGAGGTTCAACCAAGGCTCATCTCAGGCGCATACGCTGCCCGCAGATGAGCGCGTAGTCGGTCTCCTGACGGGACGACGTACCGGACAATCTTGCCGTGGATAGCACAAGAGACACAGTACTGCAGCTTGAGGTACATCTTGGGAACCGTGTACTCGGCGAAGACGGAAGCATCTGAGATATCACCTGCGAGAGAAGTCAGTTAGTTTAGCTCATAATTAATTAATACCTAGGGAGGGAAGACGTACGGATGGCGGCGGACTCGACCATGTTGCGGATGGTGAAGCGCTTGATGGCCTTGTCCTTGGGGGTGCATCGCGAGCAGTTGCTGCATCGGATGGGCTTGACGTGGCCGCGGCCCTTCTTGTTGCGGCCGTTGTTCTTTCTCTTCTTGACCATGATGACGGTGTTCTTTGTTACTCTACAATATTAGAATGGTAATTGACAAAAGTCAAGGCGGGGAGACACGAGGATATGAGGTTCGTACGTACGGGACTTTCTGGTTGGAAGTTGTCGAAAAGAGAAAGTTGGGCTGGTGGATTGGGAGGAGTTGTTTTCTGTGTTGAAATTGGTGCGCGCAACTTTGTCTAAGTCCAAAAATGTTTAGAGGCGCTCCACTGCGAAGGAGAAAGAATTGGGCCAATTAGAGTAGGGTTAGCTGAATGGAGGGGCAAAATTAGGTATTGCAAACAGGTGCGACAGGGCAAGCAGGACAAGAAACCCTAGCACGTGATTTTACCATTTGCCCGTGCTGAATTACCTAATCATCTTTTTGATAGGACCCACCACACCACCACCGGATTGTGCTTCCATAACTTTTTCGCGGTTCCAACTCCCCTCCTACTTTTTTTTCTTCCCCAAACCAAAACTTTCCTCTGGTTGCTTAGGACGGCAATAGTGATATTGTCTAGGTAAGTCTTCTCATATTGCAAGCTTTTATTCATATAATATCTATGATTTTATAATTCCCTTTGCGATATCATTCATGCTTCTACGCATTTAGTTGCGTCGTCGCAGTGTCTAGTCACATCCCCACGCGCATCACTAATATCCCTAAATTTTACTTTTGGTGGTCCTCATCTCTAACATCTAATCTCCCCCAACAGGCAATCATGCAGATTTTCGTCAAGACCCTCACGGGCAAGACTATCACCCTCGAGGTGGAGTCGAGCGACACTATTGACAATGTCAAGTCTAAGATTCAGGACAAGGAGGGAATCCCCCCTGACCAACAGCGATTAATCTTCGCCGGCAAGCAGCTTGAGGATGGCCGAACCCTCTCCGACTACAACATCCAGAAGGAGAGCACCCTCCACCTTGTGCTCCGCCTCCGTGGTGGTGCCAAGAAGCGCAAGAAGAAGGTCTACACTACCCCCAAGAAGATCAAGCACAAGCGCAAGAAGACGAAGTTAGCCGTCCTTAAGTACTACAAAGTTGACGGCGATGGCAAGATTGAGCGTCTCCGCCGCGAGTGCCCTGCTGACACCGTGAGTTATTCCCTGTCCATAATGATTACGAGTTAATATACTAATGCTATTCAAATAGTGCGGTGCTGGTGTCTTCATGGCTGCCATGCAGGACCGACAGTACTGTGGCCGATGCCACCTTACCTACGTCTTCGACAAGCAGTAAATGCTTATCGGGTCGTTTTGGAGTGTACACGGTTAGGAGTTCGGAACATCGGAACGGGCTTACGGGAATCATGATAGGACATGGATGACTTAGCTCAGTTTCTATGAATACGAATTCATGCGCACAAGTACTACTATACTACTATTTCTAGATCGTGAAATGCTCTTGCATGGCCTCAATATTCCTAGTTCTAGCACCTATTAACTAATATGTAGTCTGTAATCTTATACTATTAGTCTCCGTCAAGATTAGGTAGTCAAACTACGGATCAAGCAAGATCCCTAATAAAAATTACTCTCGAATACAGTCTCGGTCCCCGTCTTTCGTAACGCTTATCTAAAGCTATCATGAAGTTCTAGTCAAGCACTATCTTCACATCTACGACAGCACAGATATTTCCCTTTGCAAAGGCAATATTTCTGGAGATGAGTTATTGATTCTTTTATTCATAGACCCGACGGCTACCAACTTGCGCGTACAAAAGTCATTTGTATCTGGTGAACTACCAGTCGTCTATCATAAATATATGTCGAAACCATCAGAGCACCGGTTCATGTTCCACGGAACTGAATCCATGTAACCCATAGATATTCTAAGCCCCCTATGCCCTTTCATTTTGCCCGTGTTTTCAACTCAAACATCTCCATCCTAGTTATTAGGAAACCCAGCCCTGAGGTTCTCGTACTTACTATACGGATACTCGATCAAATTTGGCCTGCGATCTAGTACCCCCGGTCCACCCAACACATCAACCACATTCCCGATTAAACTCTCCCTTCCCTCCTTATCGGCACTGCTCTCCCACCACATGGCGCCGCCTAGCCGTCGCTCCTCGCGGATCCACCACGCTTTTGTCCGCGCCATGTCCACCGTGTCGTAGCTGACTAGCGTCCGTGTATTGGGCTCGTAGCAATAACTAGCCCGGGCCTCGCGGTCAAAATATTCCGTAGCCCCAGGTAGAGGTAGTTTCTTGTAGTCGTGCACGCCGTTCTCCCAGGTTCCTTCGCCGACGCCGCTATACCCGCTTCCTAGACCATCTGTGCCTTGGAACGCACGCCCATATAGAGGCATCCCGAGAATAATCTTGCTAGGCGCTACGCCCCGCGATAGGTAGTAATCAACGGCGGCGACGGTGCTGAAGGGAGTGGCGCGCGGGTTCGATGCGCTCGGGTATAAGTTTGCCTGGTGCCCCGCCACCGAGTCCCACGACCCCGCGTAGTCGTACGCCATCAGGTTCCAGAAGTCGAGCACCCGGTCCATGCTCGGGATGTCGAGTTTCGTGAAATTCTGCGCACCGGCTGGACAGGCTACTGTCAGCTCGAAGTGGTACGGCGTGGGTAAGGCGCGGCTATACGCGTCCATGGCCTCGCGCACAGCGTACAGCAAGGCAACGAAGTCGGCGGCCTCGGCCGGCGATTGCGGGTACTCCCAGTCTACATCGATGCCGTCGAAGCCCAGGTTCTTGATTAGTTCGACGCAGGAATTAGCAAAATTAGCCCGACCTTGGGGTGTAGATGCCGGCTGTTTAAAGTTACTGCTGTAGGTCCAGCCGCCGACTGAAAGTAGGACTTTGAGTTGTCGGTTTCTGCGCTTGAGAAGGTTGAGTTGCTTGAGGCAGCCGTATAGATTAGTACCGACGTCATTCCAACTGTCGCCTTCCCAGTGGATGTCTGTGTCGGCCCAGGTATCGGTTAGATAGACCTCGCCAGACTCTGGACGCACGTTGGCGAAGGCGTATAAGATATGCGTCAACTTCTCGGCGGGCAAGTCTTGAGGTCGGTGCTTACGGCCGTAGATGGCCCAGTTGACGAAATAGGCGACTGTGCGGTATTGGTGTGCCATATTCACTTTTGCTGTAGAAGGGGACGAAGAAGGTGGGTGGGAAGTAAGGAAGTCTGGAAGAAGACGGTAGGTTATGGTGAGGAGAGCTGGTGAGAGGTGGGATGATGAGAACAAGGAGGGGTACTGATGTGTAAGTATGAAGGCCGCAAGCAATGCTGTCACGGCAAGGATGTAAGGGAGAAGAGTTCTGAGTCGTGACATATGCTATGTTTTAGGAAACGGTGACTTTATAAGTTTATATATAGAATAAGTGATAATGTATGTCTTTTCTATCTTTATCCTCAGGTGAATCAATCAATCTCTCATGTAATTCAACTTCAGGTTGAGTTGTGTGGCTTAGAGCTGAGAGCTGAGAGCTCGCCTGTACCAAAGTGGCGATACAGGATAACTACAGTATGTACATACCTACTTAGCTCGTAGCTCTTTCTGGTAACCAATCATATTTCAAATATTCATGCAACTGTTTCTCATACTTGTAAGGGATCCGCGGTCGTGAAATTGATTCATTGGTCGGACTTGTTAGTTTTGTATTTCAGCTTGGCAACTGGATAACACGGCATAGAAAAATAAATGGAGCATGACTTGCTTAAATGGAGTATCGGGAAGTTGTCTTGCGTGGCAGTGTGGCTGAAGCTGCAAATCAGAGTGTCGGATGTGGCTTGTGCATATTTCAAGGTTGGCTGCCTCTCGACCCCTTTTCATAGGTTAGATACGTAAATCATCTGAGCTCGAAGTGACTTAAGTTCAATCAAAGGCTTTATTCAATTCTAACATATAGTTTAAATATAAAGTAGCACCTAATATGGCTAAGCTTCAACTAGGGAAGATTTGTATCAGCCCTAGAAAGGCCGTCCAATGTCTGAGTCTAAGCGTTGACAATCCATTTCTCCTGAGAATATACTCGCATTATGTACTACATACCTATAAAAGTTGATAAACAGCGAACAGAATTAATTACACATATGAAATGCATAGTGAATATTCTATATTCTACTTACCTAAATCAGCAAAAGACGTAGAAACAAGCTGGCTTCCAAGTCAGAATACCATCGTGATTGACTACCGACTTGGAACTGTTCTTTGTAGTTTTGATGGCCGCTATGTTGCTGAGCGTTGAAGCCAACGCGCAGGGGGTTTTATCTAAATAAGTACGATCCAGCTTTGTCCACGTAGAAGATTTCGGGGATAGTTCATCAAATTATGTAAAAGCAGAATCCATTCCCTTCTCGGAAATCTATAATCACATATTTGCAATTAAAACTTCGTATGCCTATATAATAAGATAGATTTCAGCATCAAGCCGTTCAACTAGGACGGCTTACCGCCCGTCTCAGGTAAAACACAACGATGTAATCCATGGGTGGAAAGGGGAATATCGTATCCCTCCGAAAATAGATGTTTGTCTACGACTAGTTGGAAAACCGCTTAGATTCGAACCTGAGCTTATTCATAGGAAATGGGAGGACTTGCTTCCAAAGCTGGACTTCGTGACAGGCCTAGTCATTCCCCGGCAGTTCTACCGGCCAATTCCCGGATTAAATCTAATTTTGCTAAGCTTCCCGAAGCTGAAAGTCTTCTAATATGAGCCTTGGCGTTCTATCTCTGTGGAGTTTGAAGCGTACCAGTGATTCATGTTCTGTCGTTTTTTGAGATTCTTGCCGCCAACCCTAGAAAGATTCTCGGTGTTTGAAGACTTTAGTGAATATCTTCATGCGTGGCCGTAGAAGTTAAAGAACCTCGTAGTTGCGCGAATTCTGCTAGGTATAAGTCGTAACTTTGTCGAGCTCGACTTGTCGTTCATCATCGATGCTGAGCAGTTCCTTTACCCTTTCTGCCCTAATTACAAAGAAAAACTTGCGGGGCTTAACATTGACTTCGTGGACCCTCCTCAATCCGTTGAAAGAGCAAGGGCGGCTGGATAACCTGTTTTACTGCGCCGCTCGAGCCGTCTTGAGGATGCCAAGGCTCGAGAAGATGGAGATATGGCCCGGCTCCCGGGAATCCGTCCGCATCTTTCGCTACATACTCTCGTTCGTAGGCTAAGGTGTGGATTAAGATAGTAGAAACCGATAATAAATATGTACTACCGGAGGGTGTCATAGGAGCCTGGCAAATAGTGGCGAATAAGTATACCCTCGGCCGCCTTTGTACAACAGGCCACAATATATGACCCAGTACTATCAAAACAGTTAGAGAATAGTATATACTAATACTACTAGCAAAATACGATTCTAGATATACAGAAAATATATGATCGCAATATTCCTCTATATTTAAAACGCCGATAATGCCTAACCTAGCTAGCTAACTAACGAATTTAAGAGTAGAAGAAAAAGCGCTGGAGCATGTAAATGCACAGGAAAAAGATAAGCGACATGATATCTAACCCTTCTGTCCTCGTTATTAACCAATTAACTGCTCGGAACAGGACCGTGGCAGTGTTCTTTCGTGGGCTCTGGCTTTCGCTGCTTGGTGGCCCTGCCCCCGAAACCCCATCCGATCTGGTTCGCAACATACGTTGCTACGTGGAGCTATAAATCGCAAGCAGATGTTAGCAGTCATATTACCAAACGAAAAGTTCCCTTGATGATATTTATCACGTACCTCTTCAGCCCAAGTCCAGACGAGACCGGGGTTCTTCTGAAACATGCGTCCAACAGCTGCAATATCCACAGGAGTGTCATCAGCATCTTTACCGCCCACAAGCAGATCATTAGCTTGCTGTCCGCTCATGATAGTACCGACAGTGACCACGTATGCTTTGTCGCCAACAGCTCGCTTGATAGCCTTGGCAAATGGTGCCTGGTAACCGGGGCCTCGGGCGATCTTCTGTAGGGGGTGGTTTCCGGCGCTAGAGACATCGATCACATCGACACCGTGCTGGACGAGCAGCTCAGACAGGTGCACCGAGTCCTCTAATTTCCAGCTATCACCAGTGTAACCTTCAACACCCTCAAGCCAGTCAGTAGCACTAAGACGTACGAATAGGGGCATATCAGCAGGCATAACAGCGCGGAGCTCATCCGCTAGCTCAAGAATCAGACGAGAGCGGTTCTCGAAGCTGCCGCCGTACTTGTCTGCGCGGTGGTTGGTAGCGGGCGACAGGAATTGGTGAAGGAGATATCCATGAGCGCAGTGTAGCTCAAGCACATCAAACCCGATCGTAATAGCACGTTTAGCAGCCGCCACAAAGTCGAGCTTCAACTGCGCGATCTCCTCTAGTGTTAGCGCCTTAGGTACCACATGGTTCTCGTCGTAGGGGATGGCGCTTGGCGCAACCACGTCATCGGGCCACCCGCCCACGTCGGCAGCAGCCGTAGCACCCCTGTGCAACCACGGCGCAAGGGCGGAGGCCTTGCGGCCAGCGTGCGCGAGTTGGATGGCGATATGCTGGCCTTGGGAGTGCGCAAAGTCTACCGTGCGCTTCATGCCCTCCATGTGATCATCGAGCCAGAGTCCAGAGTCATTAGGAGTAATACGTCCGTGAGACTGGACCGCGGTAGCTTCGATCATGGCTAACCCCGGCTGTAGGAGTGGTTAGCAATGTCTTGTTATTTGTTACACTATCAGGACACTTACCCCGCGCTGGATGATACCGCCAAGGTGAGTTAGGTGCCAGAATGTGTGGAAGCCGTTTTCAGCCGAGTACTGGCATAGCGGAGAAAGCATAATACGGTTCTGAAGAGTGAGGCCGCGGATCTTGAGGGGAGTGAAGAGCTTCGGGATGGGGCTTCCATCGGGCTGGGGATCCAGAGCAGTTCCCGCAGGAGGCTCTTGGGCTGGTGTGAAGAATGGGACGCCCTTGGCCGCCTTGTTAGGAATGCTCAAGGCATTGACCTTAGTACCGTTGATAGTAGACATATTTATGTTGGTCTGGGGGTCCTTTCTATAGTGAATTATATATCAAAGAGCCAAATAGCAACGCCGAGTAGTAATTTTGAAGAACGAGGTCTAGAGGGTATGATGCTGAAGTGTTGATATTGAATGATGATGCTGAATGGTGAGGAGAAGTTGTGATATCGAGCTGATGTCGGCTAGGTTATATATATGCTTCTAAGTTATCGCAAAACAACATACCTCCACCTTTCCATCCTCCATGTTATTGACGTTACTAAGCGCCACGTTGGTGAGCCCCTGCATCTCAGGAGAGCAAAAGGCCACCAAAAAGGGGAACTCATACTACCTCGTGGGAATATCTCCGAGAGTGTAAGCTAGTTTCACACAGGGATTACAAAGTGCCGACCAACATCACCAATCAGAATTAAAAATCCACATTGATATTGATACATGTTGGTTGATGTTTACCCGATAAAACTTTTCTGATGCAAAATCGCGCCTTAGGAGATAAATCGGGGACGCTAAATGACGTCACGATGGTCTGGCCAGAACCAGCTACGGTGGTGGATTAACGACCCGTTAGCTACGGCACAAACAGAGTACGATTAGATAGCCGGACAATTGTTCCGGTATTGTATGATCAATCATCCGAAATTTTTTTCGCGGAGAATACGGAGTTGCATTGGCGGAACTTATTGCTGGCAAATCAGTCTTAGCTTTGGAGCATGCGGAGTCGATCACCAATGCCTAGCAAACAAACTGAGCCAATAGCCCCTGTCCTCTCGGAGAACACGGAGTCAAATTTTGGACAATTTCCCAATTAGGTAGTTCTGATGAGTAATTATCCGCCATGCCGGACCGGGTATTATAATTCCCGGGCCGTGATTAGGCATTGTTGATCCACCTCGGGCCGGCCCGCAGCCGGAGGCATAACAAAGGAACCTTAAACCTTAAGTCACATGATGCACATTACTTCACTTTTACTTGTTTAGTTAGGTACTTAGGTACTCAAGTGTAGACATACCTTAGGCATTCATATCATGCCTACAGGGTAATGGTGCACCAAACTGCCTACGATAAGATATTATTTACAGGCCATTTAAGACAAGCCATCAGAAATAAGGGGACTTTGGAGAGTCTTCATTGGTTCTCTCTCGTAAGGCCAGTATTTTCTACCTTAGATAGATTAGGCACATAGGGTAACCCAAGGGTTGGCAAGTGCCGAACTCAAATTAAGTGCTAATCTTAGCTTTCTTCAAACTAGTTAAAGCAAACTAACTTTCGAGAATAGAACCAATCCATATCGTTCTAGATAACCAGCAATGCATTCGTCATAAGGGAATATTCGAGATTTTTGGGTATTAGAGGGTTTTGTACTTGGCCTGTGTAAGTTGGGTACTAGGCCACCATATTGATAAAGTTAAAACGGAATAAATAATTGCTTACCGGTAATCTATGCGGTACATTGAGCAGCCGGAATTTGTATATCATCACCGGCTTGGGTAGTGGCATATTGGTCCTGAAGGACCTTGGATTTACCACGAAAGCCATGCTTGGTGCGAACATGATGGACCAGGAGATGAAACTTTATGGCATTGAAACCACAAATGCCGCAGCAACGCCTATTTATGGCGTCTGCTTGTAGGAACGCCGAATTTACACGGTGTTTCTTAGATATATGAGAACTGATGTTGTGGCGGGCGTTCATCATCTCGGCGCCGCAATTGTTGATCCCACACGAAAATTTCCTGTTAGCAAGGATACGACCTTGCGCATTTGGATGATCGATCTCGTTGCCTTGAGCGTCCTATAAAGGGATAGTAATTAGCCAGTCTTCTCCATCACAGAATGCAGCGCTTGGTCATGCTAGTTCCAGTGTATCATAATAACGACTTCACATAGGGATTATTGTAACATCACAACAGTATAATATGCCTCAAAGAGACAGTACAGTAGAATGGGGCGATTGAAGGTGACAGGCGGGAAATGCCTGTCATGTGCTTTGTAATATGGTGTTTAGGGAGAGGATACGATGTGGTTCATGATAGTAAGGCCAGGGAAAAGACAATTAGAGACAGGTTCTTTACTTACTAGGTTGGGTGCCATGGCTGTAGGTCGGAATAAGTCCTAATATGTCCTTCGTAGACGGTTGATAGTTGAATACTGCGAGAAGAAGAATGATGTAGAGGTAGTAGAGGTAGTTAAGGGTAATAGATGATATTGGATAGTATATTTTGATGTAAGGAATATTAATCCGTGTTGTATGATGATGGCTGTTAGGTATTATGACTACCTCTTTCAAGTAACGGTATCGGCGGGAAGATTTATTTATGCTTTATGTTGAAGATGTTGTCTGCGGAAGAAGTCTCTTGGAGGGGAGGGGACGACATTAAATACTGCTGAGAAGGCGATGATTTTAGCAAGCAACGCGTCGAGTAGTGGCAGGAACGATTATATCACGCGTATCAAGGTACCGGACGACATCAAGGTACTACACTTGTATCTAGTTAAAGCTGCAGTAATAGCGATAACAACCTTAGCACCTGGAAATTTCTAAGGCACTAAAACCGTTATCGTAGCCTATCATACGTAGGGAATACTTTTACAATCATATCAAGGCCAATCAGGCAACGTTTGATTACTCTAGGTAAGACTACGTATTTGTTATACAGCATTCAGGCCAATAGGCTTTGTAGATCGTTATGAAACAAGTTTGACCTCAATCTAGATTACCCCCTGCCGTAAACCTATTTGAGAGTACCTAAGGTATCATGCTTAGGGCACCAAAGTGAATAAGTCACCAGGTGCCTTCCGTCAGACCGCAGGTAATAAATACCGTAAGAGTCATCGGACATTCACTACTCGTTTTTAAGGGAGGCGCTGCGCTAGGGACGCCGCCGCTGCCAACTATGTCCCGCTAATCGCCGTACCTTCCAGCCGCTATGCTTTATGGTTGCCGTACTTTCCATATCAGTCAAGAGCATTTACTGGCATATGATTGGCCTCTTTGGGACGGGTAGTAGGTATATTTTTATATTAATGATATATGGCCATGTACTGGTATGTCTTGCAGAATATTTTAGGTAAATTCCTATGCCCATATAATAGAGTAAGGATATTTATCTATTTAGATATGTAGATGGTTTATAAATAAATTACGAGAGTTAGGGAGTTGGGCGTATATATCTAATTTAATATTTTTATTTTTATTATTATTTACAATATTATGGATCATCTTAAGAACATCTACCGCCAAGGGACTAAAGGCAAGAACAGAAGAAGACAAAAATAATAAAAATAAAGAAAATAGTATTACCAAGTCAACAAAACCGCCGAAACCGCCGAAACCGCCGAAACTAAAGAAGTAAAGAAGATTCCATATAAATTAGTTATTATTATAAGATAATATGTTAGTAATATGTGAATTTTATACTTATCCCAAGTTAAAAAAGAAAAAAAAGACTAGATATATATTTATTATGTTGTTCATTGTGGTGAAGGGGTGTCTCTCGTATCGTTAGGGTTATATTGCTTAAATGCCTATCATCTTTCCGAAGGATTATATATCCATATAGCTTTGCTTGGACAGGTGGCCAGGTATAATGGAATCTAATACCTGAAACAAAGGCCATAGTAGAGACAACATTGTGTTGCCATGCTCCAATATGTTGGTGTTTGGTATGGCGATATACTTATTGTCCTATTTAGTAAGTATACTAATAGAAGGGCTGATAATATTGCTCGTAAAGATCTATTGTTGGGACCTATCACGTTGAGGAACGCTGTAGTATGACCCTGAGATCTGAGAATATAATTGTATGTTGATTGAGGTTGAAGGATAGAGATGTCTAATAGAACGTTAGCATAACTCCTTAAACATATACTCAGCTGATAATATAACCAAGAATACTTAGAGGAGTTGGATTTGTGATAACTTCTCGAAGTAACTAGGCAAACTCTGGGGATCGAAGCGTGATGCCTTTCGGGTAGAAGAACGCCGACTGAAGTCAGTCATCTAGTCTGGGCTAGCCCTGAGGCAACGGCGTCCTTTATAACGTTATTGTCTCTAGTATCAGAGCCTTAGAGTAAGTGTAAGTATAATGGAAGCTATGGATGATTCGGTCGGAGTTAGAGAGACTTTGTAACCTAACTGGATGGTATTCTTGTTTCTGATTGCTGGAAGTGGTATGTGGGGGCAGATATCAACTCGGCTGGTTCACATTTATTGGTATACTATCATCAGAGTTAATATCATAGAAATAGAAGAGCCTTCGTCCACAATACTTACCTATATCCCGACTGCCTGAGGTTTGGCTGTAATGATCGTGTTTGACTAGTTATCGGGAACAATGTGGGTTATGTGTTCTTCAAAAGAAAGGACTTATTCGGTAGGTTAGATCACGTATTCAATAAACCAGGAGATAGGCTTTGTAATATGTGTTATAATTACCTAATGAATGCTTCTCCGAAATATCAGAATAGGTCCTGAGGCGTGGTGGTGATATTGGCGACGATAAATTTCCTTACCTTATTTGGTTAGCAATGGATTTAATTGCGGAAGATTTAATCCAAAATATCTGTGTTTGGTTATATGCGTATGTACCTAGGTATTCATGCAGCCCCTGTAAGACAGATATTAGAATCACCAATAGGAGGCCGTGATTAGATAGGTATTCCGTGGTTTTGCCGAAACAGTACGTACCTTCTAGTGGGGACCTGAGCTCGACAAATTTTTTGTACCTTTTTCTTTGCAGAGCTTCAATTTTTCATCCCATCACACACGCCTAGAACGACAATCTTGTATGCGCAAATCCACACAAGGATTTATTTAACGGGCAAGATGACACGAGTAGACTTTCTGCTGCATGAGTCCGCTGTCGGATATGCTATCTTCAAGGTTGTCCACCAGCAGGACACCGTTGGTCTGCACCTGAAAGAGGTCCAGAAGGCTGGTCAGGACCTCTCCAAGTTTGGCAAGATGGTGCAATTGGTTAACTTTGCGCCTTGGAGGTACGGCCGACTTTGATTCTCAATGTGCTCTATGACAAAGTAGCTGACGCCATGACTCCTAGAAATGCCGCCGACGCGCTCGAGAATATTAATCTTATTTCGGAGGGTATACTCCCCGACTATCTCCAGTCCAATCTCGAATTGAACCTGCCCCAATCGAAGAAGAGCAAGATCATCCTTGGTGTCGCCGATAAAAACTTGGCTGGTTCTATTAAGGCCGCTTTCCCCGGCGTTGAGTGCGAGACCGGCGATACATCTGAAGTTGTCGCCGATCTCCTCAGAGGTATCCGTCTTCACGCAGCCAAGTTGCTGAAGGGTCTCCAAGAGGGAGATGTAGAGAGAGCCCAGCTAGGTCTTGGCCACGCCTATTCGCGTGGAAAGGTCAAGTTCAACGTCCACAAGAATGATAACCACATCATCAGAGCCATTGCCACTCTAGACAACCTCGACAAGGGTATCAATCTGTTCTCTCAAAAAGTGCGAGAGTGGTACGGCTGGCATTTCCCTGAGCTCTTTAATGTTGTCTCCGACAACTTGACCTATTCACGCTTAGCTCTCTTCATTGGCGACAAATCTACCTTGTCAGAGGACAAGCTTCACGAGATTGCCGCTTTAGTCAACGATGACGAAGAGAAGGCGCAGGAGATCCTTACCAGGGCTAAGATATCCATGGGGCGAGAGCTGTCAGAAGTTGATATGAATAACATCTCCACTTTCGCTGGCAAGGTAGTTAAACTCGCTGAGTACCGAAGAACGCTCTATAGCTATTTGGTCGATAAGATGAGCACGGTCGCACCTAATTTGGCTGCGCTCATCGGCGAAGTCGTTGCCGCTCGTCTTATTCAAAAGGCTGGTTCTCTGACAAACTTGTCCAAGTATCCGGCCTCTACGCTCCAGATCCTTGGTGCCGAGAAGGCTCTGTTCCGTGCCTTGAAGACGAAGGGCAACACTCCCAAGTTTGGTCTTATCTATCACAGCACGTACATTGGCCGAGCAAGTCAAAAGGACAAGGGTCGTATTTCGCGATATCTTGCAAACAAGTGCAGTATCGCTAGCCGAATTGATAACTTTGCCGAGCAACCGTCAAAGAAGTTTGGAGATGCGTTAAGAAGACAAGTCGAAGACCGCTTGGAATTCTATGCCACTGGCAAAAAGCCAACTAAAAACGCAGATGCGATGGTATGTCTACCCCATGGCTTTTCTGCTTCTAAAGTTACTAACACACGAGTAGAACCAAGCAATGGCCGATATCCTCGCCGATGGTCAGAGTCTGGCTATCGACACAGAGATGATCGATGCCCACCCCCAACCCAGCACCGCTACGCCTAAGAAGGAAAAGAAATCCAAGGACAAGAAGGAAAAGAAGCGCAAGCATAGCGACGTGAACGGCCTCGTGGAAGTGGAGGCGGACGGAGACAAGAAGAAGAAAAAGAAGAAGAAGCATGCGGACGAGTAAGAAGGTGCCGTCCCTCAGACGTTGAAAACATACACGGTTGAACCAGGCATCGGTTGGGCGTTCCGGATTTGCAGGTGTTTCTCTAGGCGTAGTTGTGTATAGGGTAGGTTCATACCCATCGTTATTCTGCTGGTTTTACTGGAACTTAGTGTCTATGAATCAACGAGTCGAAGGGAATATAGTTTGTTTCTACTGTTCATGTTTATGTTGCTGGCTGCTATGATTTGTTACTCGTAACTGGAAGTACCTTAAGTACATATGCATATGTTCTATCAAGATGAGTCGACGATTTAGCAAGATACTTTTACGCAGGATATTTTTATGAGACCGTACTTCTCGGTCTATATCTAGTCCGGTGATATTCGTAAGTATGGTGGGCTGATTTCGATCTGTAGAACGTTGATGCCTATTAGCGAGCTGAATTAATGTGATCCTCATGAGAATCATATCTTCTCTCCCGCTGCCCTTCTTAGCCTACGTCCTCCCGCCGGAACTGGATAGGTTCCATAGCCTCACACCGGCCCAGAATTTGATCATCACATCTCATAAGAGAACATGGATGAGCCCGACTGCACGGTGCCTCCATTAGCACGTAGAGGTATATATGAGTAATTATCAGTTGCCACGATATCTAGCTCAAGAAATTATACGTATTTCAACAGCCAACGAACTCGAACGGGTACCCGCAAAGTACCCAAACAATGATGAAGTTCGCCCAAAACGCCTGGTAATGCCGGTGCGCTCCGTAGCCATCCCCTAATTCCCTTCGCTTCCAAACTCCTTGGTCCATTCCGAATTACGCTTGAGATCCTCTTCAGAAACAGTCGGCCTTGACGACTTGATGGCCTTTACGAAGTCCTTGAAGTCGACTAGTGGTTCGAGTAGCTTCTCTGGGTCGATGTCGTCCCACGTCATCTCCTTCGCTTGAGGGTCTCCCGGCGAGCATGGTGTTATAAGTGTATTGCCATCTTTTTGCACCTACGGATTGAATTTTAGCAATGGAGACTACTTGTGAATGAATGTATTTGATAGTTACCTCTTTGAAATGTGTGGCTTGTTGAATCTTGCGTATCGGCTGCATGAGGGCGTCTTGTACAGCAATGGTAATATCACTTCCCGAATAACCCTCAGCGAGCTTTGCTAATTCTCGATAGTCCTCATTCTTTAGTGTGGTGGGTGTTTCTCCAATAGCTAGCTTGAACATGGTAGTCCTTGCAGCAATGTCCGGTAGACTGATGTGTACTCTTCGTTGGAATCGTCTTCGAATGGCAGCGTCTAATTGCCAAGGGATGTTGGTCGCGCCTAATACCAGCACGCCCGTCGAATCTTTACCAACACCGTCCATCTGTACTAACATCTCGGTCTTAATTCTTCGGGAAGCTTCCGACTCGCCTTCGCCTCGAGGACCGCAAAGAGCGTCTACTTCGTCGATAAAAATAATAGAAGGCCTGTTTTCTCGCGCCATAGCAAAGAGCTGCTTGACTAACCTATACACCAAGCAAATGTCAGTTCATGGCCCCTTGGGTCAGAATATGGTCTTAGCAAGCGTACCTTTCACTCTCACCCATCCATTTGCTCACCAAGTCACTACTGCTCACGCTGAAGAATGTGCTATTTGCTTCTGTAGCGACTGCCTTTGCCAAATAACTCTTACCCGTACCGGGGGGGCCGTAGAGCAGAATACCCTTCCACGGCTTGCGTTTCCCTTGAAATAGATTAGGAAACTTAATGGGCAGTAACACAGCTTCTTTAAGTGCTTCCTTTGCGCCATCTAGTCCAGCAACATCGTCCCATTTGATGTTCGGTCGGTCTTGTAAAATAGCACCAGCGAGAGCATTCCGTAGCTTCTTATTATCCTCGTCGACGCCCTCTTCGCCGTTCTGCTTTCCCTTGCCCGTCCCGCCTGTTGAGGAGCCATTAGCGCCGACCAAACCAGGCTTCTTACGCTTCGCATCGGCATCGGCAAGGTGAGCTTTCAACTTCTCGGCGCGGTCCATGTATTCGCCCGTCTTCTGGCGGATCATCTCCTTAGACTTGGGGTTCTTCTCCCATTTTAAGGCCAACATAAATAACTCGAGAGACTGGTAGTAGAGTTGGTAGGCCTTTTCGTATTCGGCCTCCTTGTCCGCAGTCACAGCGCGATGCACCGTGTCGATCGCTCGACTGAGAAAATCGGTGTTGGACATTCTCAGGCCCGTGTTTTTATAACCGATGCGAATTGAGGTATATGGCAGGCGGAGAGGAAGAGGAGGCAAATGTGTCGAGCTGGTTGAGATGTTGTAGTACAAGTTATTTTGTTGTTGAGTCTTAAACTTCGGTGCTGGACTGAACTGGGCTGGAATTACAACTAGCAACTACGAACTACGAATTACGATACAATCAAGAAGGTCCGCTCACTCTCGTCTAACAAAAGACCGGCGGTAGGAGGTACCTTTGAGAGGCAAGTAAGACGTGTGGAGTAAGAGGTACTCAATACAAGTCGCCCCCTTCAATGATAGTAATGGGCAAGGTTTAAATAATATCTTATCTTAGAGGGGTTATATTATCGATTGGTTGGCATGACTACCACTTAAGCCACAACCCTACAGCAGCCACAGGTACCATTGAAAGAAGAGGTAGCATCAAACTTGAGTCTAATCAGTATTGGTCTCTACAAGAGCTAAGAGACCCAAGTCACGCTCAATTCACCAAATTTACAAATCTACAATTTGAATCTGTGCATATCGCCAAAGCAAAGGCTATTTTTATCAACTGAAGCTTGACATCAACATACAGCATTTTATTATCGATACCACCGGGATTGCGGTAGCACAGTAAAACCTCTGACAGAGGAGACCATGGCGGAAGTTCAAGCGCGTCTTCAGAGTCTTTCTGAAGAATTCACCAAGCTACAGCAGGAGTTACAAACTGCTGTACAGTCGAGGCAAAAGCTTGAGGCTCAGAAGCAAGAGAACACAAACGTGCAAAAAGTCAGTTTAGGGCGATATCATATCACGCATGGTTCGTGACCAAAGGACTCATAGGAGATAGGAATTTGAACGTCTTAAGGATGGCGAGGACATCTACAAACTAGTTGGCCCAGTATTATTAAAGCAAGATAAAATCGAGGCCGAGAGCACAGTCAACGGACGCCTAGAATTTATTAGCAAGGAGCTGTAAGTTTTATTTTGTTTTTCCAATGCTCTTGTTTATAGTTTTCACATGCTAAGATTACTTGCATAGTGAAAGGACAGAAGATCAGATCAAAGAGTTACAAGAGAAGATCGAGAAGAAAAAGGGAGAGATTATTCAAGCCCAAGCAGGACTACAAGCGGGAGGTGGCGCACCAGGGAAAGTAGCAGCAAAGGGCTAAAAAACATGAAAGAATTCTACTTTGCAAGGGAATCAAAGAATTAAGGTTCTTGCAAGGTGTGAAATATGAAAATCAAATGAGGGTTAAGAGAGACCATCACGTTCATCTACTATAACTATGGGCGTGTTCCGATATATTATCGATTTAAAATCCACTCTAAGCGACTTACAAGATTGACCTTTGAATGTACTATACACATTATCAAGCCACAGGAAAGCTACCTATACATTCAAAATGGCTGCCTATACAACAGGTTAACACATGACGTAACAGGTGCCTTTTGTGCTCTGCGTAAGGTAAAGAGGAAATATAATTGCGACTTATCTCCAGACTGCCCCGCCATTCCGATACGACCCCGCCTTACACACTCTTCGCCGTGCCTGCCGTACCTGCTGTACAAACTTGATACCTAAAATTAATTATAGCGCTTAGTAGCGGGAAGGGTCACAAGGGTTCACAAGCCGCGTCTCCCTTCTACATCAACATCCTTTTTTTCCGTCGCAAACCAACACGCAAGCTTGATTCTAGGCAGCCGGAAAGAAGAGCTCCCTCTTATATACTACATCGAGACATAACAAATACCTATCCACTAAATCGAATGAAGCTCTATTCGCTACATTACTTACTCCCTGGAGTATAGTCTGCTGCGCAGCAGTGTAGACGACGCGAAGATGGCCCCTACTAATCCCACGTCCCGGTCTGCCAACCGCCCACTAGCTATTAAGGAAATAGTTGGCGAGGCAGAGGGCTTCAAATGGGATCCTGCTATACCGATGAAGTTTTGGCTACGCACTGCCAATACACTATTCCTAGAGGTAAATAGCATCATGCATGGGCTATCTCGTTCGATATAGTGCTGACTTTTGATCTTCCTTAGGGTAGAAGCTATCTGAGTGATGGCAACTTCGCTCAAGCCTACCTCATTTATATGCGATACCTAGACCTCGTTACGAAGAGACTGCCTAAACATCCCGGCGCTAGAGCTCCCGAGGAAAAAAGGGCTCTCAACGAATTATACAAGTCCCTTGGGGATGTCATGTCCAATCTCGAGAGGATTAAACCAATTATCGAACAGGATTATAATACGTGGCAGGCTCAGTCTAAGAAACAGGGCCGCCAAAGGCAGGAGGCTAGCCGTCCCAAGTCAAAGTCGCCATTGACCTACGAAGAGCGCGCATCCCGAGACCCCGCCTTATCTTCCACGCATCGATTGCTCAATGCCGGTGACTATCAGGACCTCGCTGTTGAGTTGGCCGAGAGGGAGTTTCGCCGTAGGGATACAAATAGGGGTACGACTAGAAAACCTGGGGTATCGCATGAGGAAGATGCACGCGGTGCGGGTTTCTGGAACAACTGGACGACTGAACTAGCTGATAAACAAGCTGAAGATGAAGAACTTTTCCGAAGGCAGATGGAGTCAATGAGAAAGACATTGGATGGGGATGAGAGTGGCTACACGAACAATATTCCACGAAAACATTCGCGCCCTTCATCTATAGCGAGTCCTTCAATAAGTTATCGATACCCATCTATCTCCCCATCTCAGCCTATTCAGTACGAGGCTGAGCACGCTCACGCTAGAAAACCGTCAACTCCCCAACCACTCAGACCACCCAAAGAAGAGATCTTTCGTCGACCTGAAACTAGTCCGAGCCATACTCCTGTACCGGAGCTCCCTGCTAAGGTACATACGTCCCCCGAAAGGACGCTCCCAACTCCCGAGACATCTCAAGAACTCCCTACCCTCCCACCTAAGATACGCGAAGAGTCTCCTGTGCCCCAGAAGGAACAACAACAACAACAACAACAACAACAACAACAACGCCTTACATTTAAGCCGGCGGCCTACCTCGAGAGCGGCGAACCACTCCGCTCCGTCTTCTTACCCAGTCAATTACGCAACCGATTCCTATCAATTGCTGCGGAAAACACTCGGCGTGGCCTCGAGATGTGTGGTATCCTCTGCGGAACCGCTGTTAAGAACGCCTTATTCGTGCGTTGTCTATTAATTCCTGAGCAAACCAGTACCTCGGACACATGCGAGACAGAAAATGAAAACACTATGCTAGAATACTGTATGGATAACGACCTAATAATATTAGGTTGGATTCACACGCACCCAACCCAAACCTGCTTTATGAGCTCAAGGGATCTGCATACCCAGTCCGGCTACCAGATCATGATGCCGGAGAGCATAGCTATCGTCTGTGCTCCGAGTTTTGAGCCTTCGTAAGTTCTCCTCTTTCACTATTTATGCCTTTTTAATTTATCTGGCATATGCGATTTCTAACATGTCATTTATAGTTATGGCATATTTCGCCTTACCAAGCCTCCTGGTTTAGACTATATCCTTGGTTGCACACAGACCAGCACTTTCCACCCACACGCTATGGATAACCTCTATACGAAGGCGCAGTCTCCACCGGGTCACGTTTACGAGACTGACAAGCTGGAGTTCGACGTGCACGATCTCCGACCAGGCGCCCGCAACAGCACCGTGCAGCAGAAGAGCTTTTAGGACATGATGTCTAATGGGATGGGTTGTGGCGTGCACGCATGTGCCCTGCTCGTATGCGCTCTCTGCCCTTGGGGAGCGAACCGGTGCCCGGATCGGCCGGAATCCAATCACAGCCGCAGCAGGGTTAAAGAGGATTGATTGGCGTGGTTTTTTTCTGTTTGATAATATCTGGATCGTTGCCACCTGATTAGCGCAGCATGGGACGGGCTCAATACTGCATAGCATAGGCGTTACGGAGACTTTTTAGTTTCAGTTTTTATTTTATTGTCTCCTTTCTCGGGGTACCTCTAGGTAAGACCCATCGAAACGGGACTCGAGCTTCACGGGTTCATTTCAAGCAAGTACTGTACAAAGATTAGGTAAAAAGACGAGACGGGACTGGAGAAGTAGAGTAATGAAACTGCGGTTTGATCAAGTACGATTGATTTGTGTGAAAAAAACTAAACTACTGTTTCCCCTTCCCTCCCTAAGACCTCCCTCACATAATCCAGCTAAACTCGAAAATGACTATTCTTTGCAGAATTTGGAGTTTTTGTTTCGGCCGTGTTGGTTCGGCGGACGCGTGCAACTCCTCTAGATACCTAATTTGGTAAATGGTATGAAATCAAAACAAGACCGTTGTTAACTCTCACTGTCTCACTCTCTCTGGATGATGATGGTGATGATGATGGATGTTGTTGTGGTTTGTGCCGTATTTCCCTGTGCCCTAGTATTCTTACATTGAATGGTAGATTGTGGATGAATGGATGGATGAAACGACAGTAATGTAATAACGCCAGCCAGCCAAAAAATGTTTGATGGTTTATTTGTTTGTTTGTAAGTCCCCGCGCTGCGCCTCAATCTTGGAGGACGTGGTATTCGATGTTTGTGTCCGTTATATATAATTTCCATATATGCATAACTATCCGAAAGTTGCCCGTTTCGTCGTCGTTGTTTTGTTGTTTCGTTTCGTTTCTTCCCTGCCTGCAGGCCTTTGCGTGCCTTCGTATCCGTGTCGTGTGTAGTCTCGTATCATCAAATCAAGTCAGTAGCTTTGGGAACTACCTGATAAACTAACATGCGTCGTAGGTATAGTGTCGATACCCCTCGTTCGTAAAGGGATCATCTAGTCATACGACGCGCTGCTGCCGCGGCCGAGACCAGCTCTTGCGCCAGACCGGGATGCCGATGACGCTGTGCCAGCGCTTGGTCGACACGTTGGGGTTGGTGGAGCTGGGGATATTGGTCTTGGACGTGTTCTTGGAACCGTCCTTGAGAACCGACTTGTCAGAGCTGGCGCGCGTAGAGCTGGTGGCTGTGTTTGAAATCTCAGGCGCGGGAGCGGCCTGAGCGGGTTCGGTTATTGTGGCCTCGGTTGTTGCGGGCTCTCCAGCTTCGGCTGATGCTTCGGCTCCGTTGGTTTCTGGGGCCTTGTCGGTCGCGTCGAGCTCACTGGCTCCATCGGCCTTGGTTGCTGCTTCGGCTTCATTTGATGCTTCGGCCTCGGTTGCCGTCTCAGGAGCCTCGATGGCTTCGGGTTCAACTACCGCGGGTTCTTCTACTATAACCACAGGGGGGTCTTCTGGCTTAAGTTCTAGAGTCTGGCTGCGCTGCTTCAGGCTCTCCACCTCTAGGAGTGTGTTTTGCCATTCCTCGATAGTTTCGCCTTCTAACTGCTTGAAGACCCTATACATTAATGTGTTAGTTAAGTGTTGCGAAATTGAATCATATATGAATGAAATGCTTACTTCTTCATGGTGGCGTATAAGGAAAGGTCAGCAAGGAGGGTCAAGTTTTGCTTTTCGAGCCAAGCTGTGAGTCCGTTCTTCCACACATCGATCTCGGGGTTGAAAGAAGCGCTGAGGAATTCCGCAGCGGCAGTAGTTTGCTCGGTAGCAATTAAGTTACGGAGAGCCTCGGAGATAAAGCTTCCCAGCTTAGCCTCTTGGATCTGGCTTCGAGCGTGGGGATCTTCGATTGCATCAACGAACTTGTCCTCGACGAAAACATCGGCAGAGTTACTGAGTGCAGCCCCGAGGACTGTTCCGATGATTGGGCTTTCACAAGCACGTCCGATAAAAGCGCCGATAGCAATACCAATTGTGAAGGCTGCTGAGTTTGTGCTGGTTGCTATTTCGTAATAGCACTGGTTCTAAATATTCCACACGAGTTAGTAACTTACCTGAATGAATAGAGATTAAGTGAATTGACTAACCTCAGTTCGGCTCTCATCGTGAGAACGATGTAAACGGGCGACGGCGGGTCCGAAGACTGGGACTTGTTCAGCGACAACGCTCGTCCAATGTTCCCTCTCGATGGAGTCGGCACTGGAAAGAAATGGTAAGCTACCTATACTAGACTTGAACTCATAACACAGGCTTAAATACGTGGAGGGGAGCGGAGCCAGGACAAGACGGGCAAAAGCCTGTAATACATAGTGACAAACATACGGCTTGGAAAAGCTTAGGCGTCCCTTCCGGTTCACGACGCAGGCGCTGAGATCTACCTCGGCCGGATGATGGACACCTTCGTAGTCCTGGAGTTCGCCCGTGAGCCTGAGGCTGTTCGGGTCCCGCTCGAGGCGAAAGTTGCGACCAGATCGCGAATAATGCCTCTCGTCGACCTCAAACCTGCCGCCGATGTTGCCGTAGTACTCGTCGAGATCGATCTCCGACGTGTGGAACTTGCCATCCCTGCCGACGACCAGGCCCCGCAGAATGGCGTTATCGAGCGTCAAGCCCGCGGTGTAGAGTAGAAGGGAATCGCCGCTACGGAGGAATTAGTTACTGATATTCGTCATAATAACTCCGAGTATTAGTTAATTAAATTAAATTGAAACATACAGCTTCTGGAACTCAAGGTTGCCGTCCCGATTCCTAACGAACAGATCTAGATTGATGCACGACTCCTCGGCATATGCGCCAGATATGGTTCGTAGTCGAGCATACAGGTATGGACCGCGAAGGTGGACTGACCATTCCTGAGCGGAATTGAGCCAACGGTCCATAGTGATATCGAAGACGCCATTATTGTTGCCAATATGTTCGTTGAGGTTGAGTCTGGAGAAGGACCAAGAGCCATCTTCAGGTTTTCGCACCGAGGCCACGAGCCACGAGCCGCGAAGCTCGATTTGCTTCGAAGTCAGCGAGAAAGCCATTGTGAGCTCTCTATTCTTCTTCTTCTATTCGTAGTGTTAGTTCTGTATATGTGGACATAGACAGAAAAAGCAGAAGAAACGACCAGTTGGAAATGATGAACTGGGTCTTATTCTTAATACTTCAATATCCTTGAAAGAAAAAAAGAAACTTTACCTTTTGATTTTTGATGTATTTTTGAGTCTACCAAGTCCTAATTCCTCCAATATCGCCATGACAGGACCAGACATATTATTATACCTTGATCTGGCTCCATATAATTTCCCCAGGGTCCATACACGATGCATTTTTCCTTTTCTTTTTTTTCCTTTCATAATTTTCCTTCTGCTATGCCAGCCATGTGTCTACTCTTCCCGCCACCTCACAGCGATGAGCTGTAACACCTGCATGGAGCATATCCCATCTCGTCTTCTTATTGGCTGCTTCATTTGCATTGACATGCTCTTGTCTAACGGGACTTTCCCGCCGACACATGGCCGCACGGTGTTTCGAGCCCGAAACGCAGAAGCATCATTGTCGAGTTGGCAGCCGTCAAAACCAATGGGCGGGTCTTGGACCAAATGGCCACGAATGCTTAGAGTTAGGTTCGCGATGTGGCACGCGCAGAGGCGAAGCCGCGGCTGGGAAAAGACGGAGAGTGGATAAGAATAACTAGGGATCATTGAGGATCACATGGGTTGGTGCATATGGAACGCATACGATTGGGGGAAAAAGATCGTATCATTATTCTTTTCCTGTTATCATTACACTACTAGTTAACTACCTACCTAAGTTAATGTAATACTTGCTACATACTATCGACTTACCGCCTCAACCCAACCTCTCCCTCTATCCTTTGTGCATATCATGCATAATTTTATCCAATCCACTCTCCACGATCGTACAATTGATGAAGTAAAAATCAAGTCTACGCAAGACAAATCTTAAAAACAGCTGGTTCGATTTGCGTAATCTGATCATCTCTTCCTTTTAGTTAATATTTCAAATCCGGCAACCTATGCTGCGATTCGGAGTGATCTACCTTCTCTCCGACCCGCCCAGTTGATTCAGAGCGCATCAATTAGATTCCTGATAACTTCTTCTAAATCCAAGCAGGAGGGGATGCTATGATCTGGCTCACCGTATGATAGCTCGTACAGGGCCCCCTGGTATGTCTAAACCGTGCATACCGCGTCTCGCCCACTGTCGAGAGGCTGGCCTGACTGGCTTCGTCGCCAGCTCAGCGAGGCGATTGGGTTTCTACCACCCTTGCTGTGGTCCCTGCATCGAGAATCCACCTCTCCGCAGGCCCCATCGTTCAAACGTAACAAATCTCCACTAACACCAGGCATCCATTCTTCCTTCGAGATCCGACTGAACCCGTTCTCTCTCGTTCATTTCCCCCATAACCTTGACGTCCTTTATCCCACTATCGATGCCATCGTGACGATGATTGACCAACACCAGCCCATCAGCTTAGTATCGTGTCCCACCAAGGCCCTCTTCACATGCTCTCATTCGCACTGCGCCCCAGAAAGCACATCATGACCAGCCCTGATAAAAGCCGGAGTTGGGACTCGGATCTGGTCGCCACCTTTGAGAGCCTTAGTGAAGCGCTTTTTGGTCCGCAGGCCCGCCGCCGATCTCGGTGAGGATTGGGTGAGCGGTTGCTGCTCCTCCGTTATACGAATCAGAGCTTCGCTGGTGATGGTAGTCGCCAGACGTGGGGCGTAGTATGCGTCATGTACACAAAGGAAGAGCTGCTTCTGCTTCATGTATAAGCAGGTTGGTGCCGCTCGAACCGCGGTTCCTTACGGCCCAGCCTCTGTCATCTTGCGCACCGATTCGGCACCGCAGTCATACTCGCGGTGACATGGAAAAAGGTCAAGTGAGCGGACTTCCGGGCGAGTCATCGGGTTTTACCCGACTCTCGGAGGTTATATCGGTATAAATACCGTGAGTAGTACCGCACCGGGTTATAAGCCGGACGTTTCCCGTGACTTGCTCATATCTTACGAGGCCATGCTATCAAGAGAGCCGGTTTACAAGCCGTATACAGGCCCGAAATCATTCTGGCTATTGGTGATAAGAAAATATCTATCAAGAGGTCACATTGAACGATCTAAGTAAGGTATACTAAAGAAGCAGCTAGAAAAGTATAAGGAGACGAAAAAGGAACTATACCTGCCCATCACTTTGAGTGCCTTCTTCTTTCATCGACAAGAATGAGGCGAATATATTTTTTTTCCTTTACTTTGGTTGAGACTACGATAGTTCTGTGTTTGGTGAGGTGTCTAGAACGTCCAATGTTGAGCATGTGAGACCGGCAGAATTCAGAGTTGGGCAGCATTGCCTTAGTGGTTGTTTAGTTGTCTTTAGTGGTTCGCCTCATTCTATGTAGCAAACTCGGTGACTAACTTAACCTTAAAAAGGTAAAGGTAAGAAAATGTGTAAGTATTTGTGTATACTCAAGTGCATATAAACAAAACAGTATCTAGCTTATTAGGGTTCGGATCTAGCAAATCATTGGAGCTAGACCAACTCCAGCTATTGTCCGGAATTCAGCCCTACCCCACCATTCACACCAAAATAGGAACCAGCCAATCAAATCTCACATATGAGTATATTGAACGTTGTTATGTCCTGGATTTGGTTCCTCCCGCTTTCAACGTCGTTTTTACAAATCCCATTTAACCATACTATTGGATGATATCATATATCATCGTATATAGAATGGCTAAGGAAACGGAAACACGGCCGTGGGATTCTAATCTTGAACTAAGTTACGGCATACTATTATCTTAGTACATGAGGGAAGGATCTACATAGTAAATCCCTCCCTCCCAATACACACCACACATAGGTACAAGATCTGGATATCTTCGACTTGTAGTCTAGGTATTCTCATCTCGAACTCTTCGTGGTTTGTCTTGGTTTCCAGTTTGTTATACTCTTCTACAAACATTGGTATACTACTACTTATATTAGTCCATCGCTATGGCTATAGATTGTAAGTGATATTCTATCCTATTTTTTAGATGCGAGATCTAAAAGATGACAGGTCCAGCTCTTCATCTAGATAATTCTGCCACCAACAACGTAACATTGGGGGCTGCTAGGACTTTGACTGTAGTAGCGATAGAAGGCTAAATATTACATTTCTTGCCTCCTAAGTTCCGTAAGGCCTAGGCTTCGAGTATACTTGGGGAATTCTGCCTTGTAGCTGCAGCTTGCAATTTCGCGAGCTACGTAATCTCGTGCCTCTTAAATCTCAGTCACAATATGTTTTGATAGCACAGCAGTGCAATAGCCTGCTCGAAGATTTGTTCCTGTAGGAGACGAGGAAATCGATATATTCCCATCTTTAACGACATCATCTTGATCAATATATCGATATTTCTAGTACGGAAACTAATAAGAGAACAAAGCGATGGCTTCCTCTCCTCAGGCAACTCACGATAGCCGGCATAGCGCCACATGGGGTATCAATGGATTCGTCATCGTCCTGACTATCCTTTCTGTTGTGCTCCGCTTTTACACCCGCATCTTCACCCGCGCCGGATTGAAAGCCGACGACTGGTTAATTCTATTCGCTCTTATAACTTCCCTGACGACCGTGGTGCTAGTCATCTGGGGTAACTCTGTCGACCCGAACGGACTCCGTGCGTCGGACAACACAAATCCGGACTATGTCTACTCATCCCGAGATCATCTATACATTAGACTATCCTATGCCTCTACTATCCTCTACTTCACTGTTGTCAGTGCCACTAAGCTAGGAATCCTAGTCATGTACTATCGCATCTTCGCCGTCAGCCAGGTCTTTCGGTATCAGCTATTCGCCGTGAGCGCCTTGGTTATCGGTTGGTGGTTCGGGTGTACTGTTGCCGCTTTGCGGAAGTGCAAGGATCTCGAAACTGGTCTGAATAGCACTCTAAATGACCCGAAGTATTGTATCAACTTCAATGTCTACTGGATGGCGGCCGGGGTATGCGAGATTCTTCTCGACACCTGGATCCTGGCCTTGCCCTTAAGCGTGGTGTTGAGGATGCACTACTCGCTGAGACAGAAGTTCGTCGTTTCGGGAATCTTCTTGCTAGGAGCCTTGTACGCCCCCCTCCCCCCTTGTCTAGGTTGTGTTTCCTTAATAACTGGTTTGCTAACGACCATTCAGCTCCATAGGTTCCGGCATCGCTAAAACTGTACTTGCTTACCAGCCGGGAAGGCGGGCGCTGTCTTATGCAAATACCGAAATATGGGCGGCCTTGCATACTAGCATAGCCATATTGTGCGCCAGCCTGCCCATCTTCAGGCCCCTCGCCATCCAAATAGCACAGTCGTACCCCATCGTCAAGATCAGCAGTATCTTAACTCGGCGGCGGAAGTCTGGGAGTGGCAGCTCTCATCTTAATAAAACACCAAGCGGGAATGGTGATGGGAGTGGAAGCGGACATGGAAGTCGCAACAAAAACGGCAATTCCAGGTTCAATCAATATTCCGAAATATCATTCATAGAGATGGATATAGACCAAGACCGTCTGAAGCAGCCGAGCCCGACTTACTCCCGCGTATCGCCCGTAGATTCTGCGATAGATCGGGTATATACCAAAGACCCATATGAAGAGATGCAGGAACTGGCTCCCCAACTACCCCAGATCGAAAGAACGGATTCTCTAGAGCTATCGTCGGATATCAGACCTTTCACGACTCTACCCCCTCATAGCGATGGTAGAGAGGCGGATCACTGGTCAGATACAGGCCTGTTGAATCGGCCACGTGGACTATGAAGGGATATTGGGATAGTTTTCGGCGTATATACATACCTGAGGAATAGGAGGAACGCAACTATGTACATTATAATATGAAATGAGATACCCCTGGATTTAAATATTTGCTATACTTGCAGCGCAAAACAGTACTCGTGTGAATATTATACCCCCGTCTTTCATCTAGGTATTGTATTAGAGCCTAATGCTACCCTATATAGGTATTTATCAATCGGTCGACGTAGCGAGAGAGCGTTCGTTAGTAGCTGGCAGGCCTGGACTTGGCCGATTAACCAATAGCCATGACTCCTGTCAACATAGCATCGTGGTTGAAGACTACTATGAGCCACCACGTACCTGAGGGTATTCTTAACACACCTGATTCGATCCATATATAACTCTAATTAAGCCGGAACAATCCTCTAACCTAGTCCTAGGTTGAATACCTGGGCACTTAAATTAGACCCGAAAGTATAATACAATATCAACGCGTCTTCCTACTAAATAAACTCACCGGAACTAAAGTAGTCAAGTACGTCAGCGTTAGTCAGTCGCGATAATGACGGCGCATCAACGTGAGCGACCAACCCAATTTCCCTGCACTTCTCTACCATCTACACGCGTCCCCTAACCCAGCCCACAGGAAATAAGTCAGAAAATGTAGAACGAAACACACATACCATACCCCCATTCCATTGTTGCCCAATCCGCCTACAATTTCATCCATGTAGGCGACATTAACATAAACCGCGACTCAGGGCCCAGCAGTTAGACTATAATTATTACCCCATACCCACTAAACCACTACCCCATCTCCACAATGGGTGCTATCGAATCGAAGCTCCTGCACCTCAAGCTCCGCTTCAAGTCCAAACTCCTACTGAAGAAATATGGAAAGACCGTCGTCGTAGAAGACGACTACTGTTACGGCGACCACCTGGGCCTTCTCGACAGCTACTCCAGCTCTTCGTGTAAATTCCCAGTGTCGAATTACTACTACGAGGAAGACGGTTTCGAGTCCGATGACGAAAGGGGGAGTGGAGCAGATATGTATGAGACGTTAAGTTTAGAGGGAGCATGGTATAAGAGGCGTGGGTTGCTTAGATAGATGAAGACACACCTGAGAGACAAGTCGATACAGTTTTAAGCTAGGACTCCAGCGAAAGAAAGAGAGATGGATATCATGGACTTTGTGGCTGCGTGTTACGGTCAGGTAAAGGACCTGAGATACCAACTTTCAGCTTCCAATAAAGTCGCCTATCTTATAGAGTTTCATAAATATCCTATAGGTTCCAGTTGGGCGTTGTTATTAGCAGTTTATATTAATAGCTATAGAAGTACAATGATTAACTCATTTTGCTATTGAGGGGTTGCATTATGCCAACAATTATGCAATTTCGTTTTGCTACCACAAGCTAAAAGAGGCGTTACAGAAGACGGCTGGGATGGCCATAAATGCTACATAGACTAGCCGAGACAAGGGTTCCTCTTGTATCACTGTTAGGTGGTAAAGTGTGAATGCTCGAAACAGACTGTAGAACTTACCAAGTCTCTTGAGGGCTGCAAACATGATAACTGATCGAATTCGGAATCCTGAAGATCGATGATACTCCACATCCGCCTTGGTATCATGGAATACCTACTCGCAATGGTATTTTGGTACTTTGATGATTACAAGAATTGCCTACTGGGAGACGTCCTTTATCCTCTTCTCTGGGGTCGCTTGGTTGGCTGTCTGTTACCAATGTCGCTATCATTGCCGCCATTCTGTTCGCGCTTCTGAACGTTTGCATTTCGAATGTCCGGACCAATCACAAGTCCTTTGACGCCCTTCAGTCCCATTTTCCCAACCGTGCTCTTCTGCAGTGTTGGAACCTCAGCGGCTCCAAGACCGTCCAGCGCAAACTCGTTCGCTTCACGAACAAGTCGGGTAGAATCCCAGCCTAATGATTTGATGTAGCTCTTGTAGTAACCAAGCCAGCCTTGGTATGCTTTCGCCTGGGTTTCCGGATCGAGTCTCACAGCGATTTCTGATACATCCTCGCGGGCGCTTAAGTCCGCGGGTGTCTCCTCAAACGTAATGTTCTTTAGTGTTCGCTTTGAGTACGAAATCTCGTGAGACGTGATAATGAAGGTACCTTTTCCTTCCGCGCCCGCACGGGCAGTTCGTCCTAGCCGATGAATATAAGATTCCTTATCGGAAGGGATGCCTGCTTGGAAGACGTTTGTTACCGAAGGAAAGTCCATGCCTCGAGCGATGACATCTGTTGCCACTAGGATACAGCTTTGAGCCCGACGGAACTCTTCAGTGACGTTCGTCCTCTTGCTCTGTGTCATTCGAGAATGGAGGGATATGACTGGCGGTAGACCGGAGGATTTCTGTAGAACTTCCATGTAAAAGTCTACTAGCCGTGCGGTTGGCACAAAGATTATCACCTTAAAGGTTTTAGGACCAACAACTGCAAGCTCTTGTCGTAGTGCACCAAGTAATCCAGCTGCCATATCAGAGAAAGTAGGGACGACAACAAGATGCTGAGGGACGCGCTCGTGCGTGTTCAGTTCACCTTCTGCGATGGTAGAGATAGACTTATAGTCCTGTCGAAGGACCAGTTGGGAAACTTTTTGGACATGTTCAGGGACAGTTGCCGAGAAGAGCATACATTGCCTATTGTGAACGGCCCTGTTAGGCAGGAATCGAATAATCTTCTTTAGAGAGTCCAAAAAGCCCATATCCAGAAGTCTGTCGGCTTCGTCTAGCACCAATGTGTCAAGACGCTGCAGCATGCTGGTAACGCGGCCATCTTCGCCACTCAGGTGATCATATAATCGACCCGGAGTACCAATCAGAATATCGCAGCCTTTCAGAATGCGGTTCTCTTCTGCGTTCTTGTTTGTACCACCAATGGCGATACAGATCTTGTATTGCCCCAGACGCTGTAGTAGGGTACGTGCCTCCTCCGCGATTTGCATTGCTAACTCTCTGGTGGGTGAGATTACAAGTAGAGAAACGTTATTACCCGGGCTCTCTTGGCGATGCATCATTCTTTGGATCGCTGGTAGTAGGAAGGCGATAGTTTTTCCTGTACCAGTCTTTGCTTGTGCTAAAACATCGCAGCCTTCCTTCAGAAGCGGGTGAATGGTGGCTGTTTGTACCGGTGTCATGTGGTTGAATTTCAAGTCCTCCGATATTGTTTGCAGTAAGATAGGATGAATCAGATTATCTTTTGCGAGCCCTGCAAAAGTCGGAGTATCTGTGGGCACAGAGATTCTCGGCGTAGCATTTTGGGGTGTAACATTTTGAGGCGTTTCTGAGGTTGAAGGCGTGTAGGAATCATCGACTTCATTATTGCCATTTGGCTGAGTAGAATACTTAGCTGTAGTTGACCGCAGATGATTTGGGATATGCCTTGAGCCTCGGGCATTATTCCCACGCTTTTTACCTCCTCCACGCGTGCGAAAACGAGAATAGCCCTGTGGTTCTTGCATGGTGAAAGTTCTATGCTGAAACCGAACAATATGCTGTTGTAGTGGAAAGAAAAATGGATGTAGCTTAAGAAATTGTGAGATTGCTCTAGCTTTTATTGGTACTTGCGTCAACATCATTTTATTATAAGGTAGCCGCAGCAACTCACACCTTCCCACAGCTTCTTTGATATTTGATTATGTATGTGTTGTATGTATCTTAGAAGGTACATAAAAAAGGTACCATTATAAAGTTTCTTCTGTACGTGCGGCTGCATGCTCGGATTTCACGTGTGCAAACGCGTCAGGGCGAGACCTGCAGCTATGAAATTTCTTCCAACTCAAGCGAGAACTTGATTGGCCCATGGGCGAATATTTCCACAGGGTTTTCAACGCCAATTGTCTCTTTCCTACAAATTTATTCTCGGAGCTATGTCTCCAATAAAGCAAAATTTTTTTTTCTTTCTTTTCAATTTGCTTCTTGATAGCAAAGTACCAAAGTAGAGATGCTGTCGGTTAGCATATTGAATATTTACTCTCTTTTCTCAACTGCATCACATCTGATTATGCTAAGTATATCTCTATATCAGTTGCTTTCTTATTTACGAAATTTATCGGATTTTAAGTTGAGCTTGTTTGAGAGGTAGATCTCAATGTTATCTAGTTCCCATTCCATCCGAACGAAGAGTGTGAGCTTCGCCTTCAGATTCTCTGGCTGCACCCCTTTAGCTTTACCACGAGCTTAGTATGATGCATCTCAAGATGTCTGGCGCAAACGTCACAACGGGAGTATATTATAGCTAAGTCAATATTGGATTATAGATATCAGCAAAAATTCTAGGCGATAGCACAACACATTAGGCAGTCACTATAAAATCAATGATAAACACAAAGAAGTGAAAGGAAAATGGTGACCAGAAGCCACCACAACTTGCTCAGTAAACTATCTAACTCACTAGTCCTATATACCTACCAAGAGGCATATTAACTAGTTCAAAAGCCATCTAGCTCATCTAGCGTTTTCCTCCCAAATCGTTTTTTTTTCTCTTTTTCTCTTTTTTTCCCGCCTGTGTTACTATGCTGGCAAGACTGTGCCCAGGAGCCGAGATTTTCGGAATGGCGAAAACACCATTCCTAATGCAAAAGTGCGACTATGGACGTGTACTTGAGCCCCCCCGATGCACAAAATTTTTCAGGTAAGCACCGATAGGTAAAGTGTGACAGCTCATGACCATGGAGGCGAGAGCCACCAGTAACCAGGAACAGTTCCAAAACATATTAGCCAGTCAGTCGTATTGGGTGAATCAGAATAGCCATCCGTAGACAACGGTTCCTCCTCCATATTGAATGGTTTTTGTTGCAGTTTGAGTCGAAGATGTTGCAACTAATGATACCAATGCTCCTGCGGTGGACCGACGCAGTGCAATAATTGTGTAGGTTGAACAGCCCGGGGCCAGACAGAAGTATTCTGTTGTCCTATCATCTGCTGTCCTCGGGTACGGTGAGTTTCGCGACAATGCTCGCCAAACGCTGCTCTAAGTTGGATATGAAAACTTCAACCAAGGTTGATAGAGAAGGGGATGAGTAGTTGAACGGAAAAATGCTTATGAGACAACGGTAGAAATGGGTCCGTTAACATAATATAATCTCTCCTCGTGGTCATTCCTCGTCACCGAGTGCACACCCCCTATGCCGCCGAAGAATTATCCGATGCCGACCACCGAAATCAGGTGGAAAAAACGCCCGACGCCAAAATTTTCCCCTTCCCCGGTTCGTCCAAACGTCAACTAACTCGGTCTCATGTCGTCGAATGCTCAAAGAATCTCCTTCGCGAGATCGAGGAACGATTGGAAACCAAGGAACCAACGAAGTCATAATGGGTATGTTACAAATCGCAAAAAGAATCCAGAAGATATGTACAGTGCAAATGAGATGAAACCCGGGAAACCCCAGTGGATGTTGAGTTTCTGGCGTGGGGTCTAAGCACGTTCAAGAATAGTTCGGGCTTATTGCGGAGGCTGATTCTGGCCACCTCGGCCACCACCACGACCACCATAGTTGTTGTTGTTGTTGTTGTTGTAACCGCGCCCACGACCTCGGTTACCACCGCGACCTCCGCCACGGCCTACTCCGCGATTGGATTGGTACGACTGGGAGTCGTTGAAATGACCACCACGACCACTTTGGAAACCCTGTCCTCTATTCTGAGATGACGGAATGTTGTTCGACTGCTGCGAAGAGAAATCGCCGGAGTGTGCGGGCTTCGGGGCGTACGTGTTGACGGGACGAGGGATACTCTCGGGGTTGTCGTAAACGTAAAGACTCTTATCAATAGTGGCGGGGATTGGCTGAATCTCTGTGCCTAGGTCCTTTTCGATATTGTATAGATTGAACCTGTCGTCCCAGTTGATCAGGTTGATCGCTAGACCAAGATGACCGTACCGACCAGATCGTCCAATGCGGTGCAGGTATGTTTCAGCATTCTTTGGGAAATCAAAGTTGATAACGACGTTCACCGCCTGGATATCGATACCACGAGTGAGGAGGTCGGAGCAGACAAGATTACGGCAGACACCATTGCGGAAGTCGTGGAAAACTCGGTTTCGCGCATGCTGCGCCATCTTCGCGTGACTGTAGAAACATGAATAACCAAGCTCTGTTATCTTTTTGGCCAGCAGTTCCACACGGTTTGTCGAGTTACAGAATATGATGGATTGGTTGATTTGGAGTTTAGAGAACAGAGTGTTCAAACAATGAACCTTCTGCTTCTCTTCGACGAAGGCGTAGTATTGCGTAATACCCCGGAGGGTGAGTTCGTCCATCAGGTTAATTTCGTAAGGTCTATCCATGTTCTTATCTGAGAAATCTTTAACAGACATGGGGAATGTGGCCGAGAAGAGCATGATTTGGCGATCCTTAGGGTGGAACTGGAGCAGCTGTTCGATGACAGGGGTAAACTCGATCGAAAGCAATTTGTCGGCTTCGTCCATGATGAACATAGGACATTCGCTGAGATCAGCAACATTCTTGCCTGCCAAGTCGAGAATACGGCCGGGAGTGCCCACTACTATGTGGACGGGATCCTGTAAACGGACGATATCATCGCGGAGGGTAGTACCACCAGTTGTGACCATGACGTTGATTCCGAGGTGCTTGCCGAGGGTCTTGCAGACCTGAGACGTCTGCATTGCGAGTTCTCTTGTAGGGACCAATATTAAACACTGAATCTTGTTGACCTTCGGGTTTATCCTTTCTAGAGCAGGTACGACGAAAGCTGCTGTCTTGCCGGTACCATTCTTGGCTCTTGCTAGGATATCTCGTCCCGTTAGGGCTACCGGGATAGATTCTTCTTGGATAGGTGATGGTTTCTCAAAGCCAGCTTCGAATATGCCCATTAGTAGATCTCGCTTCAGATTGAAGTTCTCCCATTCTAGACCTTTAGTGTTTGTTACATCCTAGAGATCAAATTAGCTTATCTCTCGCCCTCCCAGCGAGTCAAATACAGACCTCGGTTTGTTGTCTGTTGTCACGAGTAGGGATGTTGAGACTCTTCTTCCAATCCTCATTCTGAGGAGTATCATTCAGGGTCGAAGCCCTCAGCTGCGCTGTTAAAGCATCCGTCATTTTTGCTATGTGTGTCAGGCCTGGCTGTGAAAGAGACTCGAGGATCTGATGTTTGTATGTAATTCACGTGGTAGCGTTGGATTCCAAGCATGTACCATGCACTGCTGAGAGACAGTAGGGAAGTGGTGATAATGTTGTTGGAGGCAACAATGTAAGTGAGCGGGGCGCGAGGCTCTATGGAAAGTGGACTTTCATATGCCTAATTTAGAAGGTAGGTGTAGGTGCGAACTATTTGCTGGTACAGAAGAAGGTCGTTCGTATGCGCGTCTAGGACAAGAGTAGAAGCGTTTGCTCCTGTTTAAATCGATAGAGTGGTGGGTATGTCAAAGGCTTAGCAATGCTAAAGCGTAGAAATTGGTCAGTTTAAATTTGGCAAACAACTCAGCATAGAGACGGTAGAAAGAAGCGCATTCAAAAATAGTAGGGAGCGGGTCTTGCTAATGAGGAGACGTTCCCAGCACCTCAATAAGGAACCAATAAGAGAGACATCTGAACATGACCAAAACGAATAACATAGATAACTCCAACAATAAGTTTAGACCAAATGTGGGAGCGCCACAACCGTACCGCGTATAGACACGTAGACGTACCTTCGCCAAATAATAACTCCTGCAGCAGGAAAAATCCAGCTGGCTAAATAATGGATATGATCGACGCTTTGAGCACCTAAGGCGCACAAGACGGGATCACGTAGTGGGATATTTAGAGGGGTCTTTTCGTATGGGGCGAGATAACGCGGTGTATAAAGACGAACGAATCGGTTTCAGTGGTTGATCGCGGGTAGAGAGTAAACAGAGATCGAGATGACCTTGTTTCAGTAGCGGAGATGGGTTCTTGATAGTGTATTCGGGAGGGAGGTTTTTTGGGTGAGGTCTGAGTCCTTTCGACGAGGAGGGACCGAAGATCAAGGGAGCTGTAGTAATATGTGCAATGCACTCAAAGATATTCGTGGAGGGTTGTGTGCGGGAAAGAGGTAGAGGCAAGGATGTATATGTGGTTTGTGGTTTGTGGTTTGTGGTTTGTGGAAAGAAGTGCCTCGTGTGAAAATGGCCGGTCTGCGTTGCAAGGGGAAGAGGTTGTTGATCTGATCTGATCTGATGCGCACCACAAATTGTTTTTCAATGGGGTCGAGCCGAGAAAAGAGGCCTGCAATTGTGTTGTAAGAAGGAGCATGCACGAGCCACAACGGTGCCGGTCCGGCATTGTCCCGACATTGCGGAACCCTCCCGAACGACCCCGCAACCTTGAGGCTGAGGGAAAGCACAAAGAGTGTTACATAATGTCAGGGACTGCAATATCCTAGCTGCATAGCATCAATTAGCGCTAACCTTATAGCGAATGAAACCCCTATGACAGCTTGAACGGCAATACCGTTTAAGTCACCATCTACGTACCGCATGAACGCATCGGTCAGTCGGCTTGAGCGGGTATGAGCTATTTCAAGCCATTTCAGGTCATCTTAAACGTACAACAACACCCAAACTCAATTTTTATATTGCCTCTTTCCAATTCATTCCTCTTTATCAGAGATTCTATTTTCACCAGTCTAATTTTGTCCGTCATGAGGCCTTTTCTAATGGGTTTCACGAACAATGCCCTTCTCCTATAGACTATGATCTTCAAAAAGTCAACTTTCGCTCTTTGCTCTAGTCTTCCCGCCTTGCTTCCATCGTCACACCCTTGCCATGGCATAGCGTCATCATCATGTAGTACGAACACGCGATGGTCTCCGTGTCAAGAACACGGCTACATCTCTCGTCGACGATGCTATGCTACGGTTTCCGACGGGCCCAAGAAGTCGGCTGCCTCTTCTAACGAGCATGCCTGGCCTGAGTCGCCACACCCCACTCCCTATGAGATCTTCGACCAACAAAAAAGTGCGCCATACAGCAAGACCAAATTCTATGAATTAGTCAAGCTCTATCATCCCGATAGGCACCATCATATGCCAGCTCATCGGCTGTCGCATTCCGCCCGGCTTGAGCGTTACCGATTAGTCGTTGCTGCAAATCAGATTCTTAGCGACCCATCTAAGCGAAGAGCATACGACTTGTACGGCGCGGGATGGGGCGGAATGCGAAGCATGGAAAATCTCTATCGATCCGTCGACAGGTCTTGGCGTGACGTTCCTGGAAATCCGAGCATGAACGCTACATGGGAGGATTGGGAACGATGGTACAATGAAAGGGACGGGAAGAAGGAAAAGCAAAGTCCTGTTTATATGTCTAACCAGCTATTTGCCGGTGTGTTATGTATATTCGTGGTTATCGGAAGCGTGGGCCAAGCGCGCCGCGCAAATTCAAACACGACGAACTTCGTAGAAATGAGGGAGCAGAGTCATGCGACTATCAGTCACGATATGAGACAGCGTCAGACCGAGCAGGCGACCCTCAATAGACATGAGCGAGTGGAAAATTTTCTGCGACAGAGGGAGGGTTGGGCTTTAGCCGCGACAGAAATCCCCCGCTCGGTATCAGCTTCTGATGAGAAATAAGATCTCAGCTCCCAGCAGCGAGTCTCCATCGAATAAAACCTACGTATTTACTCAATTCCGAGATACGGTGGACTACTCTTATTGATATAAATACCTAATATAACTATTTTAAACTCGATATATGATCGGATATACCTACCCACCGTACTTGCCTCGCACTCGAGGACATAGGGATACCGCATAGGTAGTCTTAAGAAGTAGTATTTACACCAGTATCTAATTCCTCTAGACGTTATTAGAACGTTGGAATATATATTCACACTCCACTATCACTTGTTAGCCCTACGTGACCATGATCAGTCACCCTTATACCTTCCCGCTAAACGCTGCTATCAAGTGGAACGTAAGAGTATGGTCCTCATCAACCTTGCCGCCCACTGATTTCCCAACAAGATTTGGATCATCTGTAAAGAACGATATGTTAACCCTAGCCGGTCCATCCGAAGTATCCAGACGAACAACCCCCGCGGAATGGATCTTCTCGCCAACTGGACTTCCGATCTTCCACAACTTTCCAATTTCCGCAGTCTCCTTAGTATCAAGGATAGTGTCGTAGACAACCCTCGCACTCTTAATAGTCTCCCGGTTCTCAAGCAGAACCTCAACCTTCGCAACCCCAACAGCACCAACCGGATGTTTAGTGACTCCTAGAGCAGTATGCGGCACCCGCAAGTCCCGGGTCGTAACGTCTAAGCACCAAAACGGCACAGTCCCCGGCTCAACCGGGCGCCCATCGTCGTGATTTGGGAATGCAACTGCCCACTTCAACACCTCGCCATCGGGCCGAGTCCTCCCTCCACGCCTTAAGTCCCCATATACGATTCCGGCGTTCGCATCATGGACTTTCTTCTGGATCTCGCGGAACTGCTTTTCTTGTTCCAGGAACTTCGATTCCCCTTCTGCGGAGGAAGACGAAGACGGCAGAGTAACCGCCCAATCCACAACCGTGCCCTCCTTCTTCCTGCCCCACTGGTGCGCAGCGCGCTTCGCCGGGTCGATCCCTGGCACGAAGGCGATAAACTCGAGGTACGAGCCGTCGGCCAGCAGCACGAGGGTATTCTCGGTCAGCCCGTCGGAGTGCCGGCCGCCGGGGTAGAAGTGGAATAGGTCTACAAACCAGGAGGGCGGGGTTGAGAGGAAAGAATAGGGGATCAGGATAACGATGTGATCAACGAGCGGGGTAGTTGGAGACGACATTTTGTAACGTGGTGATGGTTACGTTTGTGATAGCTAACTGATTGGAAAAAGGTCGTTTTAGTGCATTTGATATTTATGCAGTGTACTTGATGTAAATGTCGTGCTCGACTTGGTAATATTGCGTGACTCATATACATCGGCCCTCACTCGGATATAGAGTTCTGAATCATATTTAGGCGGGTATCTTGTTATAACAGGACTATACTATATCAAAATTGAGGCTAGTCTCAATTGCTAATAGCTGGGACTAGAGTATCTTCTAGTACACGCTTCATGACCCTCTCAGCCTCCTTTGGGTCGATTCTCTCCTCAGCACCCAGCCGGATCATTCGACCAACTAGGAACATGAGCTTCCCTTGGGGATATTGTTTATAATCTATAAACTGCTTCACAACTTCATCCTGTCCCTCTGCTGCATTCATTGCTAGCTGGATATACTCGTCTTCGTTGAGCTCGTCAAACCATAGGTTTTCCTCGTCAAGGACAGCATCTATCGTGGCATACTCATCTGGAATTCTTCGCCGGAAAACGGCCCATAGAAGTTCCTTAGCTACTTTTGCAGTTATTTTGCGTTGGTATAGATATAATAGGATGTCGACGAGGTGTCTGACGGGTACACGATCACATTGGCCGTCTTCTGTAAATCCCAAGTTCTGGGCATCATCCTCACTACGGCCCGACGTCAGGCGACCTAACTCATGTAGGATCCAATTGGCAGCAAGTTGGTATCCAGATAGATACTCAGGGGAGGTAGCATCTGTTCCAAATCGTTTAGTGAGGAGATCGACAACATTCCAGAAATATTCAACTCGATTTCCTCCGTCAAGCACTACCAAAGAAAGTGCATCCTTGGGAGTAAGCCCAAACCGTTGAATAAGTTCATCGACTTCAGCATCGGGGAGATCGCCCATACCCTCTCGCAGGTGATTGACCAGGTCATTACCAATAGTAACAGGCGCCAGGTCGGGATCTGGCATATACCTATAGTCAACTTCGCCTTCTTTACCACGTAGTCGGCGAGTCTCAGTCGACCCAATCGACCAGCCACGAGTCTCGCTCTCGATTTTTCCACCGGACCCCAGAACGGAAATCTGCCTATCCCGCTCGGCGATAATAGCGTCCTCAACAGCCTTAAAACTGCTTAGGTTCTTGATTTCGGTACGTTGGCCGAGCGGTGCAGAGGGATCATCGCTTCTCCGAACTGACACGTTCACATCCGCGCGTAAACCACCTGCTTCCATACCCGAGATACAAGAATCGGCGGCGTTAAGTAAGGCCTGGACTTTCCTAACCAAAGCAGCAGCAGTAGCCGGGTGGTGAATATCGGGCAGAGTAATAATCTCGATCAAGGGCATTCCAACACGATTGAAATCGATCCAATGCACTTCACCTGGCTGTGCTAGAGTCTTGGCTGTGTCCTGCTCCATCTGGATTTGCTTAATACCAACTGAGACGCCATCGCCATCTTCTGCCGCGATTCCATCTCTAGCTTGTAGTATAATCCTACCGTCCTTCGCAAATGGTTCATAGTACTGAGTGATCTGGTAGCCTGACGGCTGATCCCAGTGGAAATAGTGTTTCCTATCGAACCTACTTACGTTCTGTATGTTACAGTCGAGCGCTAGAGCAGCTCTTAGTGCTGGAATAAGAGTCTCCTTTTGAAAGATGGGCTGGCTACCGGGTGTAGCTAGATCAAAGAATGCAACGTGAGAATTTGGGTCATCATTAAATGATGTAACTGCAGGCGAGAAGAGCTTCTTGGCTGTGTTTAACTGAGCATGTATCTCGATTCCTACGGTCAACTCCCAACCATCCACTACTTGGTTGCTCGCGTTCTTTTTCTTCTTCTTTCCGAGAGCCTTTTGTTTCTTGGCCTCGTCTTTCAACTGCTTCCTCAAGGGAACATGGACGGTAGAGGACGTATCATTTGAGAGATGAGGAGTAGCAGACTCAGTGTGAATATTTCTGACCTGAGAAGACCATAAGGCTATCGACCGAATAGAAGGTTGAACAGCTCTAGGAATGGTCCGTGTTTGATATCTTAAGCAGCTCTGTGTGGAAAATCGACCATTAAACAGATATCTGTTCAAGGTAGCGAATCGAAGTCGCGGCATATCGGATTACTCGAGGTGAGCAATACCGGATGCGGATGTTATAACTCGAGATACGGAAGCCCGATTTACGGAAGCCCGATATTCAACATCGATGTTTCGATATTGATATCCACTTTACCCGCAGCTTATCATACAGCGCACAGATAAGGGGTCCGGGCACCTGCAGTCTGCAGCCTGCAAGGGATCGGCAACACTGTTTATCGGGTGAACTCGGCTATCAGCAAAGTATCAACCTTAACAACGGCTTATGACGTTTGACGCTAAAAGAGCTGTAGAGCTCCACTAAACAACCACTGAGCCAGATCTGCGGGTACATTCCTTATGGAGCTCATCCTTGTCATTCAACGCATCTTCGAACCCAAATCATCTTCCAGCCTTCGTCATCTTACATCTCCAAATCACAAGGAAATTTGGAACATATCGAGGCAGCCGTCGCAATTTGGAAAATCAGAAGCATGACAAAACCTCTAAAGGATGGATATTGACTCAAAATGAAATTAAGGGACCGCCGCCTACGGCTCATCACCGTACCCGAGAGTGCCATGTGGCCGTGATCACTTCCAGACTCATTCGCGTCACTCACATCTCGACTGGCCAACCAATCATTTATCGTATCATATCTGTACAACTCCCATTGCGACCAACCAGTGTGGTGGGATCTCCTCGTTATCGTTTGGGATACCAGTTCCGCGTCGGCTAACCAACTGGGGGCCGTAGGGGGCTGCTCAGTATCCTTTTCTGGATATCTCGCCTTCCCATCAGAGTCTCCTCTCTTTAACTCTTTTTTTTCCCATTAATATCAATCAGGCCGTCTTATAGGACCACATACCTTTACGTAGTTCGTGGTATGTCCTCTGGCGTCGCAAAATTCTACCATGGCCATTTAGCGCCGTACTCTCATCAGCGCCTGGCCACATGTTCTTCAAGTAATCGTCTATAGCCTTTTAGTAGCCTCCTAATTCGACTCTTGGTTACCACATACCAACGTGGATATTTGTCATCATTCTGTTCGTCAAAGCTAGCGCCTCATTAGAAAATACAGTATACTTACATCGTCTTCATGGACGGTTACCTGCAGACTGACCCTGCGAGGTATGCGTGTTTCACGCTGTTTTCGCATCTTTTTCTTTTCTTCTTCCTACCGTAGGGCCAAAGAACCGTTTCATTAAGAGTTTTTAAGAGCGAAAGCACAGTCCTGCTGATGTCGTCCACAAGACATTATCGTTCATCATCCGTCCCGGCCGCGATCGATCGAGGTACCCCTTGGCGAGCCGTCGAGCGCAACATGGCTGATAATCAGGGTCATACCCAGCCCAGTTACCCTTACCCCCCATCCACCAGGAAAAGCGTGCCTAGACGTAACACTGATATCAAACAGCCCACTCCGATCATAAGCTACGGCAATCCGAACCAGGCCCATAGGAGGTTTTCGAGCGTCTTGAACGTTTCTGATCCTATATCGGGTCCCGGCAAGCCGATCACATTAACTCCCACCTTGACCGAAGAACCGGGGATTATTCAACCGGGAGCTGGTTTCGTCGCCCAAGAAGCCGCACGTCTCAACATTGCATCGGAAACCGAATCCCTTCCTCGTTTAAGCTCCCCGTCAGTCGCCTCGACAAGTTTAGCGACTGTAGCCCCGAGCGAGGCTGGATCAGGAGGCTCGGATAGGAGCGCTTCGTCAGCTACGGAAAAGCCTTTTATGAGTCGGGACGCTATAGGAAAAGCAGGCTCTCGACGAAAGAGATTTCCAAACCAGCAACCTAACGCGCTTAATTTTCTAGATTCGGACTCTCCTACAGTCACGCCGGAAAGCATTCGCAGATCAATGGAAGAAGCTGCTAGTCGATCGCCAACCTCCATTCAAGGTCAATCGCCCTCGATGCGTAGTGCATCCTCGGTATCGAGTAACTTTAGAGACGATGCCTCGGATCTAATCGGTGAACATGAAACCGACCGAAGCACGAGTCCAGAGCGTGGTCCTGAGGCAAATGATGAGGGTCATCCGCCACCACATAACGGAACTCGACCAGCGGGAACCGAGAATAGGAAGCGTAGCTACGAGTTTGCAGAGAACCCTCGGGGAAACTCTGAGCATTCGCATGGACCACCAGGAGATTTCGCACTACGAGAGCCCAGTCGAGGCCGGCCACAACACGCTCCAAGGGCCGAGAGATTACCAGTCACAGGCTATGAGCTTCTTGCCTCGAAAATATCTACGTCTTCGTCAGATCAAGCCAACCATATTCGGCCCATTTACCGTAGATTCGAGACATTGAATCATAGACTGTTACTGTATCTTCAAGATGAACTTTGCGAGCTGGAAGAGCAACTTCATCGACTCGATGCGGCGGATACGCAATCTAGACGCTTGCCCAATTGCATCTTTCCGGCATCACGAAGAGCAGAGTATATGGCTAGCGGCGAGCTCCATTGGCACAAGACCGATATTCTCGGTAAGATCGCTTTTAAACTGGACCAGTATAGTAAGTTCTCTAACCACACGTCTATTATTAATAATTTACAATACACTCATGCAAGTTGTTACTTAGATCGTATACTATCATCATTCAAAGATACGCAGGGAATGCCGGCCCCAACTATGGAAGACATACATGACTATCGCAGTTATCTCGCGACCCATGCTCCAATCGCCGAGGTCGAGACCCGTTTCCTTGACCCGACGGATGACTTGGTATGTCCAAGTTACGAATATCAAGAAGTAGTTGACGAGGATCCCATTCCGACTCCAATACCGCATCACGACTTCCCAATTGGCGAACATAGAAGCGTGTCTCCTATTCCATCCCCTATCAAGTCTCGACCCACTTCGCCTTACCGACAAGAGGAAATTGGTACCGAGACTGTCATCAGCATGTATGAAGAATCACCAATCGTTCCTCTATCTATAGGGATCACGGTGTCCGTCATCTTGCCGATTTTGACATTTTTAATCATACCGGGATATTTAGGCCGATTGACAGTGGTATTCCTGGTGGGCCTCGGTATACTAGGAGCCCTGATCCAAGGGGGTATCGTTGCTGTCCGAACCTGGGAGCTTTCTATTTGTGTTGGCCTTTACGGCGCTGTGATGGCTGTTATTGCAGGAATTGTATGATGGATTTTCGTATTTGGCTGGGACGTCGGGCTCATAATATCTACCTAATTAACCGACATACTGACGCCCCTGAGGCTGCCGCTTGCATGATTTGAGGGCAGAGACTTGTGGAATTACAATAGAATACTGGCTTTGGTAGCAACTTGCTTGTATCAGTACTCTTAACAACGAACGACAAGATATGACTTACGACTTATGGTGTCGGCTGTACCATATCGGAGGGAATGGTCAGGGCTTGAAAGGAACTGTTATACAATATGTGGTGTAGATCAAGTATCTCGCGAGTTTAATTAACAATAAATCATGGGTGTTTAAGTTGATCTAAGATCCCAAGTATTTCTATATCCTAACATTTATCTGATTCTCGCGTCTGTATTCTTAAAATTTGTGTAAGTCTCACCGAAGGACATAAATATAAGTGCAGTCGGACGCAGTTCACTATTATGTTGTATAGTGAATATTAACTCTACCCGAAGCATCCCAGGTCCATCATCACATAAATATTCTAGCCCATCCCCCACTAAGCATCATCCCACTTATATTTCTGCTGGAGCCGAAGGGCATCTATCTCGGCTCGGATCGTGCACGCCTCGACCGCAGCCCGGGCCTCCCCGGTCAACATGCCATAGAACCAACCCAGCGAGAGCCTGAGGCTAAGCACCATAATGGTGGCGAAGGCGGTACATAGGTATGGCATGAACGACATTTTGTTTGTTTCTTTGGCTGGCTTTAACTCCCCTTTAAAATATTGAAGTAAGAACACAACAAGCGCACTAAGCTAGTATGCCCTTTGCTAGGGATCAACTCAGAAGCAGCTGCGGGGAGGGTTTTTCGGGCGAAGAGAGGATCGAGTAGCTACGCTATATTAGGAAGAATAGTCTATCTCAACGTGTCTGAGAAGGGATAACTGTGCTTTGACTGCCAGTATACCTAGGTAAAATCATAAAGTATGTACCGACATAATCGTCACGTACATTTTGATATCAATAAATATTGATGTGTAGGAGCCTTATGGGTCCTATATTCTATCCTTTTCGCTTTTTCTGCTGCTTTGGTTTGCATTGATGTTAAGGCCATAACAGCGATGCAAAAGCGAAACCCAAAACTCGTTGCTCATATCCATCCCCTATTGTTGAGCGTCATTGCTGTCGGTGTATATACATATATACCGTGTGCCTATTAACGGACCATTCGCATGATTTCTTGATATTGCTTGGTGGTTCTGGGCTGGATACCTGGATGGAATAAAGCAAGGATAATGTAAGGAGTTGTTTATAATCCTTGATGGACGATGTTTTCTTTAGTCCCTACCCAATTTGATTGTGCTCAGGATGTTTAACTTGTTAGTTATGTTTTAAGGCCCGTGCCTTTTATCGAAATAAAAGTTGCTGACTTCGATTTGGATCCTATAGTATTGGCCTTGTTTGTCATTTCTGGAAAACATTTCAAGAACCCGAAGGAGAGCAGGAACCTGGAAGAGAGAAAGCCGGACGCTGAATGTAACTGGGAGACGGTAATCCGAGTCTTGAGGGAAGAAGTCTTTGGTGGACCCAAGTTGCTTTAGAAGGAGTAAATGGTATAGGAAGAGCATTCGGACACTGGTATGGTTCATAAGGGTTTGGGTCTTTCTATATGCCCGATATGAGCGGAACACGTCATGAGAGGTACCTATCTATGGGGTAGCGTCAATCCCAAGCGAACTTATTGCAGTCTACCTTACAGCCCTATTTTATTTTCCCCTTCGTATTTAATTCACAATTAGCAGGCCAGGCTTTCCGACGTTTTGAATCAAATATCACCGTCGGCATTGTTACGACGTTTTCATTCACGTTCTAGTTCTTCTAGAACCGGGTCAATAAGTATATATTGCTATGGGCTTCCATACTTAGGGTCATGGTTCCTTGCGGATTTACAAAGTTATTTCCATGTCTTCTAGTTCCGCCTTATGGCATAGACATCTTTGGCGTTCTTTAGTATTCTCGATATTTGGGGTCAACTGAAGTTGAATGATCTAAGACAACAAGCTCCCGGCCATGTTAGTAATCGGATAGTTCGAATAATTAAACAAGTTCATAATTCATTATACAATAACTACCTAGACTGCCTAATGTTCTCGGTTATTAATAGGCGAGCAAGGTTATACCCGTCGAGAATGAGATAAGTGTCAATTGTTGCCTCGATTTCAATAGTCTATAGGTATAAAATTCGACTCTCTATTCCTATAGTTTTCTATGACTCTATCTTGTACTCTTTTCTGGGATTATTTACGGTTGCATTGATAAAGAAGAGGGTTCGGCCAACTTAATTAAATTCCTTCATCTTCCTGGATTATATTCTGGTTATTCTATTGTCTCAGTTCTGGGAGCAATCACCCTTCCGTCTGTGTTACCCTGCAAACAATGGAACAATTAAACGATGGGTCTTTCTGGGGTGTTTTTACATTAGAAAATCGACCCCATGTTTTTACAGGACAGGGTTGTTGACGTTCCCGTTTGCTGCTGCGCCTCGACCAATCTGGTTGCGTGTCGCTCCCGAATCTCGCAACTCAATCGACGACAACTTCAACGAGATGTACTATAGAGCGTCTAAAATCTACCTCGGGAAGGGGCAAAGCCGGTCTAATTATTCGACGAAGTACTTGTGACAGGTCTACGTGGTTTATTACCTGATATTCGAGCAATAAACGGTGTTGGCAAACGAGATAGGTAGTAAGGCAGCCAATAATTTTTGCGGTGGCACATTGCAGAAAGAATGTGGTTCTGTGAAACAATGTAAGCTCGTGTGGATGAATTGTTTCGGCATAAAGATTGATAGAAGCTTCGTGTCTGATTCGCTGATCAGCTTCGGATGCAACATATTAGGTAGTCCGCAATTCGCAGACCGTGGTCCGCAGTCGTGGTCGTTCCAGCCCTTCAGCCATCTTACTACCTAAGTCAGGCTGAGTCCGTAGGCCTCCAGATCCACGTATGCCATTTAAAATATTTAAAAAGTTCGTGACTCCTACAACTTCCTGCTTATTATTACTTAGCATTCCAATATATTATTATTTAGATCATAGAACACAATATCATTACATTTATAACCTGTAATCATCATGTCGCAGGCTACGGGGTCCTACGGGGGACGGTGCGATTGTGCACTTGTCTTCAAAGATGTGCAATCAATGAAGATTCATATCAAGGACACGGGACATATGGAAGCGAAATGGTGCACGGAATGCTCTCGTTTATTTGGCTCTAAGGGAGCACTTACACGGCATAAGGCGACTGCCGCAAAACACAAGAGCAGTACGACTGCCACTGCCACTGCCACTGCCACCGCGACTGCCACACCGAAGACCAATGTTAAGGCCAAGGTCAAGGTCAATACTTCCGATAGTAAACCTCAGATAGATAAACCCACCGTCGCTTCCGGCAAGCCCGCAAATAAACCCGCAAGCAAACTCGCAAGAACTACCACTACCTCTACTACTACTACTACTAACCCTCCTAAGCCATCCCAAAGCGCTAAAGGGAAGGAACATTTCAAGGGTCATAAAGGTACCTCAGCTACATCAAATATCACCATATATTCTATTTCTTCAAGTTCTTAATAAACCATACATACTAACTGATCTAGCCGTTATCTCAAGCAAAATCCAAACAATGCAGAGCTCAACGGCAGGTGTATCTACGCCGCCAAAGCCAGCCCCGACTGTACCGTCAGATCCTATTGCAAGTAAATATCCGTGGTCATCAGAGAAGCAAATCTCGGCCTTGATCGACTCTTTATCGCCCTATTGTCACACTGAAGAGTGCTTGATAGACGAGAACTATTACACAGGCACTTGGACGGGACGAAAATGGAAGCACATCAATATAGGAAGATTCCTCCCGACTCCTGTGAAAGTAAAAGGGAGGGTAAAACGTGAGGCTCTTGTGATTGACTGTGAGATGGTTGGGATCTCGGGGGGAAGAAGCGAACTCGCCCGTATTTGCATTGTCGACCTCTTCACAAAAGAAGTCCTTGTCGACTCCCTTGTGCTTCCCACTGAGATCGTCAGAGATTGGCGGACGAAGTATAGCGGCATAACCCCAGCTATGATTGCTCAGGCTCGGGCAAATCGAAAGGCTCTGAACGGGTGGCCGACTGCGAGGACTAAACTTTTCGAGATCGCCGACGCAGACACGATACTCATAGGACACGCGCTCTGCTGGAATATGTGGGGCGGATAAATCAGGTGGCTGGTAATACGCCCCATACCCGTGGCTTATATATAATAGATATGCCTATCCAGTCCCTCTAGTAGATAGTACGACAATACAACATATACATACCTCATAACCTGCGTCTAATTTCAACAGGTTATGAGCCCGGAAGCTTATAACTTAAAATTATGCAAACGACTGCCCAGCTATTCAGTAAACTATCTCATCACCTAGACGCACCCAACTTAGGCTGCTGCGACTTTCACTGCGCAACTGAATAGAAAGCGGTCTCATTCCCTTAAAATTCCCCTTTTCTAATACATAAAAGATGGACTGTCAAGGGCAACAGCGCTGGGGCCACAGCAGCGGAGAATCCTTAATCCCCCTGCACGACCCCCCTGTTGTCAACTCTAATAAAACCACCCACAGGACACCTTTGAGTCAAGGCGTCCAACAAATTGACAATAGTGTCAAAATTCGCCTCACTCTAGCAAACACATACCACAGCCATATCAAAGCTTTCAATATAGCGCCAAAATCAACGACACGAGACCACAAATACGAAACAAAGCTAACATCACTCTAGCAACAAAAGTCCGGTCGCCGTTGTTGACAAATAAACAAAATGGCACGGTACAACCTCAGAGAAAGGCCACTACAAAGGCCACTATTTCTCAGATACTTAAACGAGCGAAATTTTCCACACCTTGCTAGAGAACTCGAACGACTACAGCAAGAAGACTTTCTAGAGGATACCTACCCTGAAGATACAGACTATACACCTGACCCTGTATCCACTGAACCACACTCACCAAATCCAGGTGAAGTATCCCCTATATCTACACCATCAGACCTAGACGTCGACTACTTTGGCTTCGAAGTTATCACCCCACTTAACACGCCAGAAGAATCCGAGACCACATCAGGGACAGCTACCCCCGAATTATCAGACGAAGAACAAGCTAACTACCCTGAACAAGTCTCGGCTCCACCTGCAGGACCTTCAAACTACCCCGCAATAAAGCGAGTCTACAAGGCAAAACCTACAGGGTTTGTTGTACCACCAAGAAACAACCCCCAACTCACTAGCGATGGCTACAGAGACGAAAGGGGGCAACTCAGCCCTGGACAACATCGTCCGACTAGACTCAACGAACGAGTGGCTGACGTTCAAACGAGAGATGCCAGATTACCTGACGATTCAGGGCTACGGAAGGATGTTCCCAGGAGGAACAGACGAGACAGCCCCGGTAGAAGACCAGGCCCTCACGGCAGCTGAATTGCGCAAGGAAATTAGGGCCTGGCAAGACAAGCAAGACAAGGCCTGCGGCTGCATCAGATACCGCCTAGGGGAGAACCCTAGGAACACGGTAGCAGGCAAAACAACAGTAGCCGAGATCTGGAGAACCCTGGAAAAGGAATATAAGCCACAGGGTAGCGCTGTATTCCAAGACCTAACGTTCAAGTGGGACACTACTTCGCTCAGCACTGAGGGCTCTGTAACTGCACTATCGTCGAAACTACGTCAAATCCAATCCGACTTCAAGGAGCTAGACGAGACCTGCACTATCAGTGAACCACACCTAATCAACAAATTCCTCAGCGCTCTAGGCTCGGAATACAACACGTTCCTCACTACCTTCTTCCAAAGCCACAGCATCATCCCGACTCGAGACGACAACAACCACATCGTCAAGGCCGCAGTCACTATAGACGACGCCGTCAGACTAGCACAGCAAGAGGAGCAGACGCAAAAGATCAGGAACAGAGACACTAAGCACGCCCTCGCTAGCCACTTCAACAAGCCTAGCAACAAGCGCAAGGACGGCCCCACATGCACTCACTGTGTAACTGCAGGACGCCGAACGACAAACCATGACCCAGCGGAATGCTTCTGGGAACACCCTGAAAAGCGTCCCAAAAGCTGGCGTGGCGGACCCAGAGACAAGTCCAAGAAGCCTAGGACTGACAAAGACAGCGGCGTAGCTGCCGCGCTATCCTACCAAGATAGCACTCCAACAGCCCCTACTGCCACTATCACGTTTATGGCGTTTAGGGGATCACCAACCAAGCCGCTAACTGACCCCCCAAAGCCGAGCATCCTGTCGAGGATCTTCCAGGGACGTCTACCCGGGAAACCACGGCAAGATGCACCTGCAACAGAGGTACAGGGTGGGTCATCAAAACTCACAAACTCCACCACTGCCCCAGTACTGGACTTCGTCCCTACGGGCTCGTCAACTGGCAGTGCCCTGATGACAATGGGATTCATGGCAATGACCAAGCCTAAAGCAGAAGAACTAGCTGCTAAACTGAGAAAAGTTATAGTGGTCGACAGTGGCTGTAGCCAAACGAGCTGCTGCGATAAGACCCTATTCACAGACCTACGCCCGTATAAAGGCCCCCGCATCTACGGCATTGGTGGAAAAACCATCACACCTGAACTACAGGGTACTGCTACCCTTCAAGTCGTTATTGATGGACAACTCGAAGAAGTCAGAATTACGGACGCAATTTACTGCCCTAGCCTTGCATGCAACCTTATATCGGTTTCGCAGCTCACCCGAAAGGGTGCTGAATTCCTATTCCGATGGGACTCAGCATACGGCGCTAAGGGTGAAAAAGTATTCCTGACAGCAACTGAAACGAGTGGCCTGTATATAGTCGATCAGAAGGATAACAACCTTAATATAGCAGGCCTCAGCATGGCTCTTCACTCCTACTCTGTCTCTGATCCAACCCTGAAAGTATGGCACGAAAGACTAGGCCACCTAGGTGATCAAAATCTCAAGAAACTGATGAACATATCCACGGGTATTAAGCCCCTAAAAGAGCACTGTCTTTGTGAAACCTGCATAGAGGGAAGAATGAACGAAAAGCCCCACACAGGCACATTAAGACGAGGCACCTACAAACTAGAATCACTACACCTAGACGAAGCAGGCATGCCTATGGACACTATAGGTGTTAATGGTAACAAGGGCTGGCTAGCCATTGCATGCGACTACTCCCATATGACGTGGGCTATACCACTAAAAAGCCCTAAGGACTGGTTACTAGCATTCAAAGATTTCCTAGAACAGTGGGAAAGACCCGAACGCCGCTGTCACATCGTCACCCTGGACACCCTAGGCACACACACGAGCAATGAGTTCAGACAATACTGTCGACAAAAAGGCATAGCTATCCGATACACAGCTACAGGGCAATCACAGTCTGGAGGCCTTGCTGAAAGCACTATAGGCAAGCTAAAGAACAAGACCAGGACGATGCTAGTACAAGCACGCAACAACGGTGTACCCAACAAATACTGGCCTATTATCGTGCAAACAGCGGCATACCTAATGAACAGGTCACCTCACAGCGCCCTAAATAAGACCCCCTACGAGGTCTGGTACGGCGACCCTCCAGACCTGGCTCATCTAGTCACAGTCGGGGCTGACGGCTATTACCTAAAAGACCAAAAGTCAGACATATTCCAGGGTAAAACCACAGCATGCAAGATGCTAGGATACGAAGGCGACAGCACACACATCTATAGGGTACTACTAGTAGACTCTGACAGGGTAGCCAACGTTAACAACGTTATATTCAAAGAAGAACACCTGCACATATCTACTAAAGACCCCACAGCGCTAGGGAAACGCCCAAGATCATCATCAACGTCACCCTCACATCCACCAGCAAATCGACCAAGGTTGACTGAACCCACTCGGGAAATACCCCGCAATTACCCCTCCCCCGCAACAAACCCCACCACACCTGATCACCACATCCCACGCCGCCTAGGCCTTGACGTACAACCCACAACAGAGGAACCCTACAGTACCCCAGACCGTGGCATACGCTTAGGAACCCCTGTAAACGAGGAAGGACAACGGCCCGATCAATACGAAGGCAGCCCACCACGTGACCCGCCTAGATACAACTTCAGGCAACGAGTAGACGCTGTATTACCCAACAGGTATCAGCTAAAGGCAAGCAAAGCCTTCCAATACGCGGTATGCCTAGTCAGTACAATGATGATAGCCGCTGAGCTTGAACCCAAATCGTACAAAAAGGCCAAACACGACCCCAGATGGCACCAATGGCACAAAGCTATGGGTACTGAATATCAATCACTGATAGACAACCACACATGGACATTATGTGAGCTACCTACAGGGCGCAAGCCACTATCCGGCAAATGGCTATACAAGATTAAGAGAGGTCCAAACGGCGAAGTTACCCGGTATAAAGCCAGATGGGTAGTCAGAGGATTCGAACAGGTCGAAGGACTGGACTATACGGACACCTTTGCATCAGTAGTCAAGCCTATGAGCTACAAAGCCATATTCGCCATAGCCGCAGCCCTGGACCTAGAACTGGAACAAATGGATGTCGTTACCGCCTTCCTGTACGGAGATATAGATGAAGACATCTACGTCGAACAACCCCCTGAATTCGAAGACGGCACGGGTAAATACTGCAAACTTAATAAAGCCCTATACGGCCTAAAGCAAGCCCCGCGGGTATGGTACCAGACACTAGCAGCATACCTACAGACACTAGGATTCGAGGCACTCGATTTAGATGTAGGGGTATTCGCCAAAGGTCACATCTATATAGCGGTTTACGTGGATGACCTACTCATCGCTGGACCTTCCAAAGATGAGATTCGCGAAATTAAGGCCAAGCTAGCTGAAAAGTTCAAGATGACTGATTTAGGTCCCTGCTCATACTACCTAGGAATGGCTATTGAGAGGGATCGCCTTAACAAAACGATCAAACTCAATCAAAAAGCGTACCTAGAAAAGATCATCAAAGACTTAGGCCAGTGGGAGTCCAACCCTGTCAGCACACCCATAGACACCTCGAAGATCTCTGAACCCTCAGACGATTACGCGGCAACTATCGTCGACGTCAAATGGTATGCACAAGCTATAGGGTGTCTCATGTACGCAATGATGGGTACACGTCCCGATATTGCATACGCTGTATCGTACCTAAGTCGCTACATGAAAAACCCTACCACAGCACACATATCTGCAGTCAGAAGGGTCCTAAAGTACCTAAAAGGGACCTTAGACTATAAGCTCACATACCAAGGTGACCTGGGAGACCTCACAGGATGGACAGATGCCGACTATGCAGGATGTACACAATCCAGAAGATCAACCTCAGGGTATATCTTCAATATAGGCAGCGGTGCCATCAGCTGGTCATCGAAAAGACAACCGGTAGTTGCTACCTCTACTTGCGAATCTGAATTCAGGGGCATGGCGAACGCTACAAAGGAGGCAATCTGGCTACGCCGACTGCTAACTGAACTAGCCGCTAGAAAAGACGAAGTCACCGCTACAATCATATACGGCGACAATCAAGGGGCATTAGCACTCGCTAAGAACCCACAGTTTCATGCACGAACTAAACACATCGAAACTGACGTCTACTTTGCCCGTGAAAAACAAATCAACGGCGAAATAGACTTCGTATACACCCCTACAGCCCAACAGATCGCTGACGGCCTCACTAAGCCCCTACCAAGGGACGCATTCGTTAGATTCAGAGAAGCAATAGGCCTTCGTCTGTGAAACGAGTGGGAGACAGTGACAACAAACGCCTCACAGTCGACAAGACAACCCACATCAATACAGGGTACGCAACTACAGGGCACACAAGTACAGGGTATAGTCAAAAAGCACTGACCACGATCGGACCCGAACCAAAACACACCCCTGAACACATCACCAAGAGCCTCAAAATCAACACACCCCAGAAACCATACACAACAACGACTAGGCACACCGGAAACTACGTATCTGGACCTTCTACTACACTAACTACAGAATAGAACTACCCTGCAGGGAACTTTCCCAATGACCAAGATAGATTTACCAGGATGGTAATTAGGGTCATGCACCCCTGAAATACCAATATGCAGGGACCAACCGCTATGACCCCAAGGGGCCTGAGCTCGACTCATTAAAAGGAGATCACCCCCTCAAAGAACGCGAAAACTCTGCATCGCCAACTCAATCAACAACAAACACAAAAGCAGACAATGGGCCTGCAACGAATCCACCCTGAAGCACTCGGTACCGAGATCTCAGAACACTTACAGCGACTATCGAATAGCGCATGTCAAAGCCACATCCCCTACATACATCAGCGAGTCATATCCTTCCGCAACGACCTAGACCGAACAAACTGGGTAAATCACATGCCCGATCCCCTATCGCGAGACTTATTCTGCAACTTTGCAGGATCAGCACCTAAAATCGGGAAGAAGACCTGGATAGGGCTGTTCAGCGTACCTAACGGACGACTAATAGGTGACGAATGGAAGGACAGGTGCTGGCATGCATTCACAATAGCTATCATCAGCAACGCCGCAGGACCAGGGAAGCGTATACTGATATGGGACTGTGACCCTGTAGAGGCGGCATCAACTAAGACTCGCTGGAAGCAAATACTGTGGGGAAAACAGCGCTCATTTATAGAATACCTACGAAACCAGAGGCATATGAGCAAGGCTGAAATATGGTATAGCACTGACGCATCAAACAGTGGGAGAAATTGTTGTCTCTCACTATCACTGGAAAAGATCAAGGAATGGGCACTACTCGGGGACCTACCCTACGAAGGCCCTGATGACCCACGCTTTCGCCAATGCGTAAAGCTAAGGCCCTAAGAGGGATACGAGGTTATACAGGTCTAGCTATCACAGAGGAATCTTGGAGGCAAGTCACGGGTATGGTTCGAGTGGGAGTGCTGGAATATGTGGGGCGGATAAATCAGGTGGCTGGTAATACGCCCCATACCCGTGGCTTATATATAATAGATATGCCTATCCAGTCCCTCTAGTAGATAGTACGACAATACAACATATACATACCTCATAACCTGCGTCTAATTTCAACACGCTCAACCATGACTTGCAGGCCATGCATGTCATTCATAACAGAGTTGTCGATTCTGCTATCCTGGTTGCGGAAGCCGTTTTCGGAAGGGGCAATAGGCTAAGTCGCCAATGGGGGCTGAAAGTGTTGTGTCAAGAACTCCTAGGTATCACAATACAGTCGTTGAAATGTGGCCATGACTGCTTGGAGGATACGCTAGCATCTCGAGAGATCGTGCTGTGGTGTTTTAGAGAGCGTGAGAAACTGGCGGCTTGGGCTAAGGACGCCTTGGTCAAGTACGAGATTGAGAAGCAGAAGAGAGAAGAGCGCCAAAGAGCAAAAGCACAAGAGCTAGCGCTGAAGAGGCAGAAGGAAGAGAAGAAGGAGAAGAAGAAGACGAAAGCTAATCATTATTATTACGACCCTTCCGATGATGATAGGGTAATGAGTTGGGAAGAATACCTCGAAGCCTGCGAGTACCCTTCTGGATATGATCCGACGTGGTCTGACTAGAGGGTGTCGACAATAACCATCATATATTCTAAGAAGAGAATGGAAAGCCGGCCATCTACCACTTCTCATTGAACAGAAGAGGAGCTCTGCATTGCAGTTGTTGACGTAAGGTCGTATGTCTAGGTGCCTAAGTTAGAGAATAAGGCACGTGCGTTTTTTCTTTTAATAACGGTGTAACTAGAATCCCCAACTGAATGCAAAACGTAGCGTTCCAGGGAGTGCTGAAAGATACAGTATATGGGCAGTGCGAGTGACTAAATTGGCTAACTGAGCTGCTTCGTGAACGAAAAGGGGGGACTGACTTATATACATACACTTTCTCGCTAAAATGCCTCGTATTTTACCTGACAGTAATCTCCTTGACCACTAATTTCAGAAAGGAGGTCCCCTTTAAACGTTTTCTCCACCTCGCGCCCTTATTACCCAGCTTCAGTTACAGCTGTTGGGCCGCTGGTATCACTAAGCAGTTAAGGGCTCAGCATATCTTACTTTTCCCTACGCTGTAAATATAAGTACCTAACTACAGACTAACTATTCATTGTAAATAGTATAGTTACCTTGAAGTAGCTATTAATAAAAGCTGTATTTTATTTTGACCCCTGCCCTCCTAGGAATAGGGAGCATAGCCTCCTTATATAGACCTAGTATCTGACGGCTATCCTACGAGATATCCCTATCGTACCCTGATAGATACTGATACAGTCGATGCTCTTTCTTTGCAGGGAAAGGTATAGTGCATTCAAAAAGGCTCCTTGAGTTTAGACCGGAGACTTCAAAGCTCACGGCAGTCGATATAAGAGCATAAAAAGTATAAAATGTTATTCAACGTTTGAAATGCTTCCAAAATGACAGCTGCTTATCGTTTTTCTTTGGTTTCTCCGTGGCCCCATTTTTAGGCACTGGTGTACTTGCATTATTACTATAGCCTAAACTAGCAGTAGCATCATCAAATGTTTCTCTCATCATATCTGCCCATGTAAAGTCTATAGCTTCGATTCCAATATCAACCATATAATATTTGTCTGATGATTGTAACACGGGTATGGCGGACACACGGATACTATGGGATGACAGCTCAAATCTTCCTACAGTGGTAGGCTTAAAAAGAGCTTCCATTTCCTCGAACTGTGCGAGCTCTGGATCGAGCCGGGTGCCGAGCTCACATGCGTTAAAGGCGATGTTGAACCCGTTGAGCGTGCCAATCAATATAGCTATCTTCGCACCGTCTGTACGTTTGAATATCAGAGCGACGGAAAGCTGTTCCGGCTTCCGGCGTAGAGTATAGACGAGGAGCCACTTGTAAGTGACCCATGTTCTGGCTGAACTCTTTGTTGCCATCGGCCCGGGTGTGTCATTCTTTAGACGTGGATTCAGGATGCATACGAGCTGATAGGTTGTTGGAGGGGGGCCTTCCCTTAACTGGATGAAGTGATGAAGAAAGGCACCCTCCAATGATGGTGGCTTAGGCTTCTGAGGGACGTAGACAGTTTGGAGGCTTCCACGCGTACGGACGCTAGCGAGCTGTCCCGACCGAATACGTGCGTACTGGTCATTGTATTCTGATAGCTTCTGTAGATATATAGCTAAAAAGGTTGAGTCCGTATAGTCAGGCGGCACGGGGCAGTCGAGAGCTGCTACATATTCATCTCCGCCGAGTGCCGTAAGATGAAGAGCTATTTTAAGGCCGCGGTTAGTTAATGTGTAGGGCTCACGAGGTTCCCAATCCTGATACGGAATTATACTATTTGAGTTTAGGAAGTACGACGGACTCGCCGCTAGGAGGCCCTCCCTCTCATCTGATGGTAAGTTAGGGTTAACCCAGGCGAACAACGACTCGTCGTCCGATTGCTTCATAATTTCCTCCTGGAGCCGTAGAAATGCCTTCTCTCCGCCCTCGCCGTATAGCATGGGCATGTTAACGGAAAAGATACCCATTAGACAGTAAGCTTTGTCCTCCGGCCGTGTAGTTACTCTTTTTGCAGCCCATGACATCCGTCTCGCAAGACTCGCTGAATCTACAGGTTCATCACCAAGCAAGATCTTGAAATCGACCCCCGTGATTTCGGCAAGCAGCAAGCATAGAAACTTCTTTTCACCAATCGGAACCCAATCGCCAGAGAAGAATATCATATCTTTTGATGCGAGAAGCTCCTGCAGCGTCCAGCCGCGAGAAAACCACTTGTTTGTAGCAAATTCAGCCTTGGCCTCCATCGTAACGAGTTCATTCGGTGCCTTAAGTAAGAAGGCATAACAGATATCGGCATCGCGATACCACGCGAACATAGAATTGATGGTCTCGGATAACTCAGAACTACTGCGTTTATCGATGCAGCAGGAATCAATCCAGATATATTCATAGCCATCGGAAACAGCTTGGGTACACGCGCCTAAAATTTTGTATATCGATGCTTGTGCCGCAGCCGTCTTGGCTGAAGTATAAGTCGCCTTATCGTTTTCAATATCGTTGAAAGTTATTTCATTATCTTCCCAGGTATGCGATAGTATGGCGTATCTGAGTAACTCATTCGCTCTCTTCTCTACGAGCTTGAGAATTCCAGTCTCCTTAGCTATACGGGCTTCTAAGAGGCGCATTTTTTCTGGTGACTTTTTTTGCCCCTTCGTTGGTACCATGTAAAGGTTTGAGTGTGATTCCAGAAGCAAGTTAGATAGGGGTAGGTATATAAGATTCTACGTAAAACCGGAATCTATTGATATAGCAATTCTATCGAATCATAATATCTCGTATAAGCCTTGCGCCTCTAATGTCCCTTATGATAGGCGTATCATGTAGGCTGTGTTCAAATTTTACCGACCGATGTTCAGCTCGTCTACCGAGTTGGGGGACAATTGGAGAATAGGATGTAATCAATAAGCCATAAATAGAAGGATTTGTGCCACACATACATCAGTAGACTACACCACGTTATATAATATGGTTACACACCTACCTTCAAGCGCGGCGCAGTATCTTGGCGAGAATGTGCATATAATCAGGATGTCCCTCCTCGCCTGCATAGTTAAGCTCATTTATAAGCTCACATACACTACTATCTTCCGGCGGGCAAATTAACTTAGTTTAATATATACCAATGAGCGAAGTTACTTGGTATTGAGAAGCACGCTGACTCGATTTATATTGTCAACCCGTTTATTTTAAGAGATATAAAGCCTCGAATATAGAGATTTAAAATGACTGAAAACTCACAAGTTGAGGGTGTCATCGACACGCATATTCAAGTTCCTCCTCCCGTAAGGGCAGCACCACGGCCAGACCTGCAGAAAAATGGGAGCGAGCAAGATACCACACAAGTCAACACTCAGCCACCGATCCCTAGCATAATTGTTGAAGAGTATGAATCTTCAACTATTAGAACGCTACAATTACATAGTATTTATACTAATATTCATATAGGCCCTCAAAGCCCCCGAACATGGCAGTAAGAGATAATAAACCGCCTCAAATTATTCAAGAGCGGGATCCGCCAATGGTAACGCCTCTGGAGAGGCTCGATAAACAGCCTCGGTGGATCGACTGTCCTGCTTGTAAACGGCGGACTCGGACAAATGTCACAAAGGAGGGAGGTGGAATGCAAATGTATGTGACGGTTCCGTCTTGTGAATTTTGTCTTGATCCTGTGCTAAGCTTTACACCTATAGAGTAGTAGGAGTCTTACTGTGTTGCGTTTGCCCGTGTCTCGCTTGTCTGCCATGCATAGGCGGGTGGTTTGAAAACACTCGTATTGTCTGCTCGGCCTGCCAGGCCAACGTCGCTAATATCTCCCATGATGGTCTTGTACAAGTTGTGCCGATGTACAGGGCGACCCGACAGCCGTCTGTTTATCATCAATCTCCATCTGGTACAAATTAGTCTAAAAAGAGAATCTCGGCAACTGTATTAAATGATAGTAACCGTATGAACCAAATCGGAAAGCTCAGGATTTTCCAGGTCTATGGTTTCCCCACAGAACGGGTCGTCTACTATTCCATTCTTGACCTTGTCCTTCGTCACTGGTGATGTAACTCTTTTAGCTATGTATCTTTTAAAGGGGATACTGTTATCCGCAGAAAATCGCCCTATTCTAGCAAATAGATCTTGATTTGTAGGGCAGTAGAACCTCCTAAGAACTAGTCCTTCGATAAGAGAAGAATATCCGACATCATGAACATAAGTTATGCACATGAATAAAAGTTCCTGTTTCCGTTCTTCGTGAAGTCTTAACCATTCATCTGGATCAGCAGCCATAATGGAGACATCCTTATCCCAGGTGATTTCCACTTCAATATGTATCGGTATTAAATACCTCTCCATTCTTAGCTGATTGGTAAGTCGAAGCTCGTATGATCTTGATATAGAAACCTCTGTTCTTATCTCTGATACATGAGCCAACACGGTGACCCCTTTTGGTATCAGTTCCGATGATGTGAAGCTATGCAACCTCATAGGATCATCTGAGATGGTATTAATTCCTATAATCTCTGCCAACGGGGTGGATGCATACTCGGAGGTATAATTTAAACCTAGGAAGATTGGCGCGTGTATATTAGCCCAAGACCATGTTGAGGCAATATAGGTCATGGTTCTAAAACGGTTGACTAATAAGATATGTTTTCCACATGTCAGCGAGGTATTCGTCTGGAACTATTCTTTTTGCATTTCGCCAGCTAACCCTGCAATAGCGATCTATCTATCGGATTGTTGAGTAAGATTACAACCTGAATAGGAGAACACCAATCTATCCCAGGCCCTTCGAAATTCGTCACGATTTCGAATTCTCACAGTTAGCTTTTCAAATACACCGAGTCTAGTCTCTTCCACGAAACTGGATACTACGCCCATAGGGTATTGCTCAGAAGCAATAAGCTCTAGACACTCTCAGCAAACTTGATGCAGGAAGCTTAGCTGCCTCTTCGATAGGTATCGCTCTTGAATAACCCATGCACGCGTAGCCAGTGGGATCTGTGCCACCAAACGATGCCTGGGGTAAGAGCACACAAAGGCGTATTCGACGGTTTGGCCGTTATGAGAAGTTAATTCCACCGAAGTATAGTTTATAATTGATAGGTACTTGTTGGTAAAGCAGCCGTAAGTGCTAACAGCAGCTCATGTCGCGGCAATATTACGATGAGCTCTGCTATATATCAACCCCATCATAGAAGATTGAGTTTTCCAATCTTCATAATCATCCTGAATGATACATAAAGAGTCGATCCAAATAAATCGGAACCCTGATGACGTAGTAATTTGAAATGCATCCCGATATGTCTTAGGCAAATCTAAATCTTCCGAAATTTCTAAGAACTTTGAATAATCACGCTTGGTTAAGCATAAGTGTTTAGAAGACCCCCAACAGTGACTTAATGTCAAATATGGTACCGTTCCAATATGCCCATAACAAACAAGTCGCCACTTGAAGCCACTTCCGTTATCGTCGCGACGTACTTCTATGAGTCTATCAGGCATAAATACTTCATCTTCCTCTCTTTGGGTACGATATTTGGCGTGGGATTTTAAGCAGGTATGATACTAGTGTCGCCATAGTCCGATCCTCTCAGCTGTCGAGCGACATCGGATTTTATACGGAGGTTCCATTGAAATGACTTCGTCGAAACGAACCTTGAGTAAATGTTCCACGCCTTCTGCCAGCGTAATGAATATTCTATTATAGCCACGAAGATAGCGGATATCGAATCTTATCCATGGCTGCTCGATGTCATGTTTTCGAACTCCACTTTGTAGGCAGAATTCTTTGTACGTCTTGGGAATATCACCTTCAAGTGCCCTTCGGAAATAACCTTCAAATTCAGCCCCAGCTTTAAATCTTAGAATCGACGTCCATAGCTTTCGGCGGACGAGACATCCCGTAAGAATCGATGTATAGAGACTCAGAGGTGTAGGACGCAGAATGTTTGATTCCAACTCTAGTTCCAGCCCGCCGACTATTGTGTTGAGCACTTTGTAGGCAATTTGATACGAACTCCGGCAAGTTTCACAAAGCATTTTAAACTAAAGGGCTACTTTGTAAATTCATTCGGGTAGAGTAAGTAGCTCGTGCTGGAAGAGTTGATTTTCATATCGGTTTTGTGGTAAAGAAACTTCGCGACTCTGCGATACGCGTAGATCGAAGGGGTGTGGTTGGTTTCTCGTAAGAAACGGACTAGAAGAGGGGAAGAGTTATGGGCGGATAGCAAACAGCGTAAGCGGAACAGCAGGCTGAATCTCATTGCATTCAGCATTGTAATTATTAAAGCCGTAGCTTTGCACGAATGATAGGGTAGATATGCCACTTAGCCCCTTTTGTGTGACAAGAATACGATATTGAGAGTCTAAAGCTGACCGTACCTCGCGCATCGTATCTAGGTTATCTCTAACCTCATTAAGGGCAAGCCACAGAGCCATGCTGATACTTTTATGAAATTAGCTTCATAGTTACAGCCTTGAAGGTTGGGAGACGATTGGCGGACACTAATCCTTTCGTGCTGAAGCATGGCTGTAAGGTATACTTGCGCTTATGCGGACATTTGGGGACGAAAGATTATAGTTATGCATTGATACTTTAGGCTTATTATAGCAGAGACTCATAGCTTATAAGAAATCACTTAGTTATTTCGCAGCTAAGTTGTAGTCGAAGAAAGGAGAACTCTCAATTACAAGTAGCAGTATATAGCCCCTTTCATATAGTTTCTAGGCTGTTACAATTATTCTGGATATTAGGTCCTGAATTTTACATATTATCATATAGACATGTACACGGTTCAATTATACTATCTACTTCTACATCAGAGGGAAAAGGGTTACCCATCAGCAAGTTCGCACGACATAACCAACCCTAAATAGCGAAATTATCTTGACTAAGCTCACCTGTAGTACCCCTAATAGCCTCCCGATCCTCCTCATCAAACTCAATACCAAAATACTTCCGCATAGCATTCAGCCTCTGCTCCTCCATCTCAAATTTCGCTATCTGCACCGTCTGTCCCTCACGGCGCCACTTCAGCGTATCCTGGAACAATATTAGTGCGCCGTCGATCCTACCCTCGGCCACTGCCTTATCGCTCAGAAATGCAGACTCGTGCGCCTCGCCCTCCGCATCGGTAGTAAACCGCGAGAGCACGACTTTTTGCGTGAACCACGAGCTCGGGCTCTTCCAGGGGCTCAGGTTCATCCCGCGGATGTCTTCGAGCAGGAATTCGATATCCACGAAGCAGTACATGGGCACCCACTCGGCGTCGCTGCTAATCTGGTGTTGGTAGATCCACACCTTCTGTCCCTGGTCGACGTGCTGCGGGATTGGCTCGTGGACGAACTGCATGAGCGCCTCCGTGCCCTCGATATGCGGCCGTGGCTCGTTGGGACGTAGACGGGCTGGGGCAGTGGGGCCGTTGGCGCCGAAGCCGACGTCCACCATGAACCGGTCTTGGCCAATAATGACGATATTCACGCAGTGCGAGAAACCACCGTATTTACCGGCTTCCTTGCTATAAACCCGGGCACCTGCCATGTAGACTTGGAATCCAAGACTCAGGAGCACGGTGTGGAACAAAGAATTGGCCTCCATGCAGTACCCACCGCGACGGCTAGGCGGCGGCACAATTTTATTGAATAAATGCTGAGGCCGAACATTGACAGTCCTATGCCATGAATAATGCTGTGTCAAATTCTCAAACGGGATCCGCACTATGTTATGTTTATTTAGGAGGGCTAAGTAGCTCAGCTTAACATCGTCTGAGACTGCTGTTACTGAGTATAGTCGGTTATGCTCAGGTAGCGCAATTCGATTGAAATATTGCTCAAGCTGGTCATAGCTGTATTTCGGACGGTCCCCCATATTGTGATTTAGAGATGAAGAGGAATGGCAATGTTGAGGTTTACTTAGCGTAGCGGATTTATGTAATGGAATTATATGCTCGATTTTAACTCCTTCGCTCGTATAAGTTGCACGTGACCCTACTGCGTGCAGATATACGTGTATAGAAACCCGAGTAAAGCACTAGGTTGCATTGTCTTTCCTTATATTGCTTGCTGATTATATAAGTCTCGCTCTCTCGCTATCAACCATGGGCGAATAGTCTTGGCTACAATGGTTCTGGTCCCATCTGTAATTCGCGCCGTCGCCATCAGCCTAGACCGAATAATCTTGGCAACTATGATACGTTTTAACTTTTAGCTCATCTCGTATAGAATCCTAGATAATGATATCTGTCATGTGCTCCGAACTCCAAACTATGCAGGTTTAGCTATAATCGAATGAAAAAAGGACCAATGGTTAATATTCATCAGCCATGTCCGCCTTCGACAACTTCCCTCTTATTCCTACACACTGGGCAGCCGCCCTCGATACGGTCTCTTAATAACCGCGCATGCGTAACTTTACTACCCACAAACCGACCTCCTCTTGTTCGATCCTCGCTGCCGTTCCCAATCACACTGGGATCTACGTCCTGACCTAGGTGTAGGTACTCTAGGAGATGTGTAATATGATATATATGGCCGCATGCGAATCCTACGAGTGTCTCTACCTCCCATTCCGTAAACGGCTCGAGACATCTTGCGCAATGACCTGGCTTCAACTCCCGGTGATCGTGCCTTTGCTGCTGATTTTTGCTCGTAGAATTGTTATCGGTCAACGTGTTAATATCCGTCGTCTCGCTGGGTGTTCCGGTCCCAGTCCCACCTGTACGCGGCGTCGCAGTCGGGGATGATTGTTTTCCTGTTGTTGGTGGGGCAGATACGTCTTTAACTTCAACATCAACGTGATCTTCCGCATGGGCCAGCACTTCAAACTTGATGCCCTTTCTTTGTCCGCTACGGAGTTGATTCTGGGCGGCGGCTACTTCAGATCTGAGGACACGCGCCACACCAGACGAGATACTGTATTGGATTTCATGTTCTTTCATGATATGCTTCAGGCCTTCCCGAAGACCGGGAATCTCAAGTCCCTCAGGAATGCGTCGGACTAGGGTAATCGGATCAATAGCTGTACCAACTTCCTCGAGTAACGCACGGATGAAGCGTGGCTTATCCATACTGTAGTCGAGGAGATCCTCCCACAGGTCTGGGTCGTCTTGTTCTTTTGCAAAACTAATAGCCTGGGATACATCGCCCAAACGATCAATAATGAGATACAGTGCCCGTTTCATCTCTCCAGTTTTGGAGTATAAATAGACGAGTTCGGGTATAAAATTGGCCTGTTCACATTCCTCGACCGCCTTCTCAAACTTATACGAAGTAGAGACCTTTAAGAAATCCATTAAAAGCTCACGGTCGAACGCCACAAAAATATGGACGGCTAAATCGGCAAAATTGTCTACTAGAGACACGCTTTCGTCGACGGGCCTCTCTCGGTATTCCTGCCACAGACCGCGGAAGTAGAAATAGAGGTAAAGATTTAAATCCTTCTGCTCTAGTTGCTCGACCACAACTTCCGGTTTAATAAGGCCTCGAGCTGCCTCATCAACAAGTAGCGCGATAGCTTCCGATGTAGCGTCTTCGAGTTCCGATATACTCATTCGACTCAAATCTGCTGAGGGTACTCTAAGCGCTATGAAGCTGGGGACATCGTCAATGACAGCTTCCGCGAGATGATTATCTCTTATTAGACGCATGGCAGAATCCGCATCTTGAAGTTTAATATATCCCTTTAGAGCTTCTCGATATCGTCCGTTTACCTCGTAAAGTCTGGCTAAGCTTTCCGTCACAATTCGCCAGTCACGCCCTTTCTCTCCATCTTCGATGCTGTCTTCTCTCACATCACGGAAATTAAGCTGGTTTTCTAGAGCAATAGTGACCTCGCTGACATCGAAGAGCTCGGTCCCCCACCGGTCGAGTAATTCTTTAAACCGGGGTTTGTCAGTTTGAATGTAATGGCCCAACATAACCTCGTATACTGTCCCCGGAATGGGAGGACGCATTGGTTCTGACGGCACATAATCGACGATCTCGTCGAATTTATTTGCACCGGCAAAAGTATATATCCAATTCTCCCACTGGTGAGGAGTATTGATTACCCTTGCTGCAACTCGGGCAGCACCGGCCCAATCCCTATTTTCCACCAACTCCTGAATCCAAAGCTCGCCAATTCGTCGTTTCTCTTTTTCTGCCGACGTGTTCATAAACCTAATGTGGTCGTCTATCAGAGATGATGTTTCTTCGTAAAAGTCGTCCGTGGTTGATGGTCTTCGTTCGGGACTTAATGGGACAAGTTCCGGAAGTCTTTCAGTCGGGGCATTCATAATCTCTGGATGGTCATTTAATAACTCCCACGAATCTTGATACCTTTTGTGTTCAAGTAGCCACTCTAGGTGATCGCCAAGATCTCTCTTTGTTCCAAGAATGCAGTCATATGGACTGTGAATGAATATCTTGGCCCCGGGTTTGATGAGGTTAGAATCTACCGTCCGTGGCGTCGGCCTCAGACTAGCTCGAACACTTCCACCGGTATTAGTAGCTCTGGGGCTCGACGCGGCATCATTGCTTTCTTTACTTCTAACGCTTGTACCAGAACTAAATAGAGACTTCGGATTGATAGCAGCATTCCACATATCGGTGCCAAAACCAGCCAAGGCCTCCAGGGCTCCTCGAGAAGCCACAACAGAAGCGGCTCTGCTCGCAGGTAACACCCCCAAATGATAATCGTTGGAAGAAAGCCGTTCGAACCGACTGATAGAGAGGGTATCCTTGTCAATTTCGACTTGAGATGTGAGATCGATTAACCTTAATTCAGGAGGTTGGGCATTGTGGCGGCGTCTTATCCCACCTGATGGTTCACTTTTATTTGTTAGTTTATTAGGTTCTTCTTCCTCGTCCTCCGGTTTACAGTATGCAAGGACTAAAAGTAAAGACTGGGTATATAAGGAAATGCCGGATATAATGCAGTCCATGCGAAGTCTAGGAATGTTAGTGAAAATTGCGAAAAATCGAATAAGGATACGTACTTCTTCACGATTTCAGCCCTCCCAATAGACCTTTCACCCGCATCTTTTCCTACGCCAACACCGCCCGGATGGATGTGGATAATCCATATTGTACCTCCCCATCCAACCAACAGCCGTTCGATGCTCTTGTCGTGCCTTTGCGCCTGCTGACTTAATTTCACGGCAGCGGGTGATAAAGTACCTGACGCATCGTTTGCCTTCTCTACCTCATCGCTTGCGATGGCCTGGTCGTCAATCCATTCTGCCCTGCCCTTCCACACACCAGCCATTTCTTCCCATTCATCCGTCTGCGGCCTATCAACATGTCCTACTCGCTTCCAGGCATCTTCTATGTCTGCACTATCCAGGTGCAACTTCGTTCGCATGATCTTTATACCATGCTCGTTTAACCAGGCAACATATCTTCCCGACAAGGACCATTTAATCGTGCTGATGGTTCCTTCTCCTGAATGAAGCACCGAGTCCTTTCCAGTATTTGCACCTATCCCAATACTACCGAGCCACCCGGATGCGGCAGCGGCAGCAGTCCCCGTAGTCGACGACGTACTTCGCCCTTGAGGCGCTCCGACTGTGAGGACCAGGTTGCCAGCAAGACCACCAGACAAGTATGTTCTATCATTCCTGAAATCTGGCGACAAGGCCACAGCTTGAACTGGTCTTGCGAAATTCCTCAGCTGCACATCTCGAAGCTCGATAAGGGGTTGGACACGGACATTGCCATCTACAGAAGAGGTCGCGATGAAGATATTGTTCGAGGGGATGTTGGGAACTTGTGGTAACTCGCGCGATCTCCGCTGGCTACCTGGCGGAGAGTCTGAGTGCTTAGAGGAAGGTCGGTTAATGGCTTGCGACACGACCCTATTAACGGCCTCGGGCTTAAGAACTGCGGGGATAGAGGGAGGAGGGTATGGCGATATCGAAATGCTCGTAACGGAGGCGGTATGAGCCTGGTAGACAAGCAAAGATTGGAAGTCTGGTAGTTGTATAACATGCTGTTTATGCGCTTTAGTATTAACTGCTTCGTAGAAAGACTACTGCTATAGCATCTGCTTACGATATTTCCATTGTGCGTTCCGACTATCATCTTGTCTCCTGCGACAAGAAATGTACTAGTAGCGTCGCCATTCTTATAGACGGCGCCCATGTGCTGTGTCAAGCGGGCGTATTTTAATTTCGGCTCTTCATCCTCTTCCTCATCTTCATCGTCCTCATCCTCGTCCTCGTCCTCTTCTACTTCGTCATCTTCTACTTCGTCAGCTTCGGCGTCATCTTCGGCATTAGCTTCGCCGATAACCTTTGTATCCTTTGTATCTACTATTGCGTCTCCACCCTCTTCTGAATGATACGACTCTGGGTGATCGGGTGCCATTTCATGTTCCCGCTCGTCAAGATTATTCTCCAGTATAGCGCCGTGGTTGTTGATGTTGTTGTTGGCATCGCTGGTATCGTTGTCGCCCAAGCTGGGCTGTGCTTCTGTCATGACAGGCGATCAATCCAAGACGCTGACATTAGGGGCTAAGTGGGTAAATATATGATGAGACAAACTAAGACAAGTTACAATTAATAAATACAAGCTTTAGAGTTTAAAGGTTACGTGTAAACCTATCCAAGCTGTAGATTTGCGATCTCTTGACCGTAACTACCTGGATATGGACTTGACGTGGGTATAGGTAAAGCTATGGGAGGTAAGCCACCTAGAGTCGACGATAACCGATAGATTGGTTTATGAAACTTCGTACCTAGGTACCTTACGTAGCACGCGGTCATTGGGGAATACCTAGGTAGGTATGTATTAGGTAAGACGAAGCTAGAAAAGCTACGTCAGTTGGCAGCCGGGGTCGAGCTCAACAAGCTTCAAGATCAAACTGTAGGTAAACTGTACATAGAAACGCAGCCTCCGCGTCGGTACCCGCAATACCTAAAAGGATCCGCTAAAACTTCCTAGCCAATCACTATTGCTCCCTCGACCCCTCCAAAAATTCAGCCCCAAATCTCCAATTACACTAACTGCAAGTACCTAGGCTCGTCGCGTGTACTTCCCTTTCGTACCGCGCTTCTTGGGTTCTCATGAATTAATCCCAAAGAAAAGCGCTTCTCATAAAACTCATACAACTTATAAAATTTTAGTCGACAGGGAATAGGCTCAAATTACCCAATCACCTCCCTGCTTGGCTTCTCAACAAGGAAGACCAAGACACTCTAATTTGTCTTCAATGGATTTAACACACTTAATATGGCTTCGGTGACATCGCTTGGGCTGCACGAGCCTACAGCACTTCAATATGCCATACAAGAGCAACTCCTGCCGGAAAATCCATCTCCTTCCTCTTACGACTGGAGCATCACTGTTAATCATAATGGCAACGATGAAGGAGAGGATGAGCTTTTAGTTACTAAAGATGCCGTCGTATGGTCGAGAGGTTGCATTTTTCGCAAGTGTTTCGGCTTCAAGTTGGAAAATGAGCCTATCATCCAGGCTCTCTTAACATATTTTCCAAATTCAGAACTCACAGAAGATGCTCAAGATGAGAAGCCAGGGGAGAAGCGGGTTCGTTTTCAGTCCGATACCAACACCAATAAAAATGAAAGAGCATTGTCCAAAGCTTTGGTCGTCTTCCTTAAGACCCAAGCTCACGTCTATTTCCTCGACGGTACTAGTCACGTAGTACATATGCCCTTCGAAGTCGAATCCGCCTGCGCAGCTCCTCAGGGCGTTATAATCCAACGGAGACAACGAACTGATACTAACCTGGCTGCGAGTCTTAAATTTCCCCGAGTTCCACATAACTCGTTTATCTCAAATCAACTCTCCCCGGCGTCTATAAGATCCTCTCAGCTGAGTACCTTCACTACTGAGACTCTTGGCAAACCCAAGGCACTTCCTCTCCGGTTGAACGCCAACCTTGACAACTTATGGGACATTCCAGAAGCAAGAAACGATTCCCAGTGGCCACGCCTAGTTGCTCTAACCGACCCTATGCTGGAACTTGGGTTAGTTGTTACGCAGACAGATAAATCTGTTAAACCCAAGAGCCGTCCGGGCTCTGAAAAGTCACCCAATTTTCTTGATAGGGCAGAGGAGATAGTTCACATTGAAGAGATATCACATCACCAAACCTATAAGAAAGGCAAAGGGAAACTGGTTCTTGCAGTAACCGTTAATAAAGAGACTTGCATGTACACCGTTTGGAAGCTCACTTATATTTCCAATGAAGATCCCTTCATTAATGGACGAAAACCCACAAAAGCAAAGGCGGACAGGCGACGCAGCTCGATGCAGCCAGGTTTACCTAGCGGCGCCACAACGCCACTACACCCAACCTTTAGAGAGAGTTTTGGTGCCCCCTTACCTGGAAAGCGGTCGCGCAAGAGTGAGAGAATCGAGAAAAATGATAAGAATTTACAAAACCTCGAATCATCACTAGGTATAGAAAAGGAATCCGGCGTGACCCGTCGCACTTCTCGTCGTGTAAGCTCTATGCTTGCCAGAGCTGATCTTTCTGCTTCGCAGGATAGAACAGCATTTTCCGAGCAGGCCCAAGCCTCTAACCATCCCAATACGAGAAGGGATACTTCGCATGGTAGTCATCGAGGTCGAGCTAGCGGCGTATTTTCTGGTCCGAGTTTTACCGCGACTACTAACCACGGGGTAAATACCCTCCTGGAAGCGCCGGTCGATAGTTTACTAGAGGAACTACGCGCAGGTGGAGATTTCGAAGGCTTCCATAGCATGGGTATAGATGATCATGAATTTGATGGTCTTACTCAGGAGATCCTGTTTACAAAGATACACAGCATTCCCATCGACAATAGCAATGTCCGATACTCGCTCTCCAAACAGCCAGCCAGAACACAATGTAAAGTCTTCTGTCTTATAGGCCCGGAATCTACAGATGATGGAAACAATCGCCAGCAAGTCTTAGTCGGGATTCAAGACCCGATGGAGAAACGCCTACAACTACTAACACTTCACCTACAATCAAGCAGCTCTAATTCGGTGTCCTCCCCTGGGCCTGATAAAACGGTCGTAACTTTCGGGCAACTTAGGAAGGCGCAAAATGTCATAGACTCGTGCAAAATCGTCGACGGTGAACTTTCAATGATTCTCGTATTATCACAATCTACTGAAGGTCAGCGTGAGCTTAGTATTCAAGCGCCATGGACACAGATGACGTCCGTGAACCTCCCGTCGAAGCTATCACTTGCAAATTTACGCAGTCTTGATTACCACGGCAGTCTTGTCAGCCGGGATGTTGGTATTAGTAGAGCTGTAACTCCTGCGATCGGAGAGATTGCCGGTCTACGACACCCCAAACTACGTGGTGTTGTAGACGTGCTAGACGAAGATACCCAGCAGTATCACCAAATACGTATTCAACTCCAACCCACATTTCCGCGAGTTTCGAAAGTCTTGAAGGCCCTACGAACAGCTCTTCCGACCCCTTCCGGTGAACGATTAGTTTCCAACTGGTGGGAGATTATCGCATGGCTTCGGCAACAAGATACTGAAATTGCCGATATTGAATGGTCGGCTGTTGTAATTCAAATATTTTCTATATTTCTTGCGCTTGATTTCGAGGAAGCTACGTTACCAGCTGATAATACACCTCGGAGAAGATCTAGAGGTTACTTAAGGTCGAGTAGCGGAGCACAAATTGATCTCGGCGACTGGGACGCGATGAACGGGTACGAAACACCAGGGTCGTTGACACATCCGTCCTGGATCGAGAACAAGGCATGGCAGTGGATGATGGAAGAAGACGATTCTTCCCCACCGATATTTCGACCTAGTTCTGAGCGAGATAGCACGGATTTCCTCTCTGCCCATACAAAGTACGCTCTTGCGTATTTGTCCTCCAGCAACGGAGACGCTGCTTGTGGCCCAGACGGATATCTTCCAACTTCCGCTGGTCATGACTACTTAAGTAGGACACGGTATGCGCAAGACATATTTCTTGCGTTGCATCTTTTGCTGGAGGAGCAAAAACTTGACATTGCATCTCGTCATCTATTATCACCAGGCTCGATTAACCTACGAGCTCTATTGCTCCAAGTTGCTCGTTGCTTGAAGTGGTTTGAATGGATAAATGCTTATGAACTCGAAACGCCCCTGGACTGGCCCGAACAGCGGCCAGGGTCTATGAATATTTCTGTGTCACTTAAACCACCAGAGCCAACCTACTGGAACGTTTCTGACTGGATTCGGACGAATCTATCACCACAACTAAACCCGTCAGCGTTCGTACCACCCATAAGATCAACCATGGTTTACTCGATAATCCCTCGTACGAAAATGTTTGAAGATCTCTTCAAGACTCTCTCTCTTCGAAGGAGATCGCCAGCGGATTTTGTCGAAGCTATGCACCAAAGCGGTATCACGCCAACGATTTTAGAGTCATTACCCGAACACGTCCTTGTCCCCCTCCAGGATGCAATCGCTCAATGCCAACCAGCTCCTCCGTCAAAGTGGTCTAAGGGGATGCTGGATTTAGTCAACAGAGGCGACGTCGGCTCGGTGCTAACGCAGTCGAACCATCTTCACATCCGTTCAACTAGTATCCTTGTGAGTCTTTCTAATTAGTTGTCACGGCCTACCATATTGACATTGTTTAGGCACCGACTCATGTTGCTTCGTGGGATTTCAATTCTCTCTGCCAGAACGTTATGGAGTTTAGTGATGCCCCATCGGATGATATTGCAGAGAGCGACAAGCAGGCAGTGATCCGTGCCATCTTCAAAGACGACCGACGTCTTGACGAAACTAAACTGATGCTAAACACAACAAAACCGCGAATCATTCGTCTGGATCCGCTACCTGAATGGACAGAAGCTTACTATCTCGAGCAGCAAAAGGATATGGTAACGAGACTCGCTAATAATACTTTATCTATACCGGCTGGCCGTGGTCTGATGAATTATGGACTTCGGTTCCCTCTCCTAACTCAAAAGTTCCATATCAATGGCTTTGTTCTGAATTGCACTGTTCAGCCAAATAATGTGACGGTAGGTGTCGATAAGTCGCTCTTTACAGAAGAGAGAATCGCGTGGGCTTTCTTCCATTCCGGTGTCGCTGGCGGGCTATCCATCTCTCGTCAGGCAAAGGGGATAGACACTTCATGGATTCTCTACAACAAGCCCGGCAATGATCTAAGTAATAGGCACGCCGGATTTCTTTTGGCATTAGGTCTTAATGGGCATCTTAAAGGTGTGGCTAAATGGGTTGCTTTCAAATATCTAACACCGAAGCATACCATGACGTCTATAGGTTTACTCTTGGGTTTGGCTGCATCTTATATCGGAACCATGGACTCCCTCATCACCCGTCTATTGTCCGTCCACGTTACGAGAATGCTCCCACGGGGGGCTGCTGAATTGAATCTATCCCCTCTAACGCAAACAACGGGCATCATGGGGATCGGCTTGCTTTATTGCAATAGCCAACATCGGCGCATGAGCGAAATCATGATGTCCGAAATTGAACATATCGAATCAGATGATGATGATGAACCGTTACGTACTGAATGCTACAGACTAGCTGCAGGGTTCGCCCTTGGTTTCATCAACTTAGGAAAAGGGACGGATTTAAAGGGTCTCCATGACATGCGCATCACCGAAAAATTGCTAACCCTAGCTTCAGCTACGAAGAAGGCTGAGCATGTGCATATTTTGGATAGATCCACCGCCGCTGCTGTCGTAGCCATCGCGCTTATCTACATGAAGTCAGAAGACCATATAGTAGCTAGGAAGATTGACGTCCCTGATGCATCTTTACAGTTCGACTATATCCGCCCCGATATTATATTACTGCGTACTGTTGCTAAACACCTTATCCTATGGTCGGAGATCGAGCCAACACAGGACTGGGTCCGTAAGAATATTCCACGGCAATACCATTCCAGATTACAGCCACCCCAATACCCCCCAGATCATCCGTCCCGTGGACCGCTCAACTCGACACACTTACCATTCCTTACAATATTAGCTGGTCTTTGCTTCTCCATAGCGCTGCGGTTTGCTGGATCGGGAAATCTGAAAGTACGCGACCTTTTACTCTCCTACATTCGCAGATACTATAGCCAGTGCCGTCATCCCAGCCCGAAAGCCAGCTTCGACGAAAGAACTGTGCAAGTAACGGCATGCATGTGCCTCGACATAGTTGCACTTTCATGTGCAACTGTAATGGCTGGAACATGCGACTTAGAAGTCCTTCGCTACTTACGCTCACTCCATGGTCGTAACGACCCAGATACAACTTATGGTTCACACATGGCGACACATATGGCTATGGGCGCACTGTCGCTTGGCTGTGGCACACAGACCTTTAACACGTCAAACCTGGCCATCGCCTCGCTGCTCGTTGCATTCTATCCCGTCTTCCCGGATTCAGTGCAAGATAACAAGAGCCACCTGCAAGCGTTCCGACATCTCTGGGTACTAGCTACCGATCCTAGGTGCCTTGTCACAAAGGATGTTTCCACGAACGCGCCTGTTGGTGTTCCGGTTGCCATTCGCCTGGAGAACTCAACGGAGGAAGAGGTGCGTATGACACCGTGCTTGTTACCTCCACTCAGCGATGTGCAAAGGGTCCGGACTATGTCGTCCGACTTCTGGAACCTCGAATTGAACTTCGAGGCGCACCCAGAATATGCCGAAGCATTTAAGCGCTCACAAGCGCTATACCTCCGTAGGCGGCCCGTTAGTGACAGCCCGTTTGCAACGACTATGCTCGCGCTCGGGCGCCAAGGAGGGCTTGGCGGCCCTCTATCTACAGACGCGGCGTCTCAACCTCTCGAGTGGTTATTCGACACAGTGCCGGGATTACGAAAGCTCACGCATGCGGAACGCGGCATCGTGCTCGACCGCGGCGTAGGTGGTCCCGACGTGAGCAATAGTGCCACAACCGCAGTTGACGCCCGCCTAGTCCTAGAGGATGTGATCGCAAGCGGGAATAGAGATGACCTACTCGGCTTAAAAGGGCTATTTGAGTGGTTCGAATGGAGAGCCAGGAAGACACAAGCCGAAGAGAGAGCGAAGGAAGACAACGCGAAGGATAAGAATAATGAGAAGAAAGAACTCAGTTGGAGTGGCGAGGGATGGCTAAGAGAGAGTATTGCCGAGAGTTTAAAGGGAGGAGTGTGGCTTGCAGGTAGGAGTTGAGAAGAGGTGGATATGACTTATGAGTATAAAAAAAGACTCGGACCTACGCTTCATCTTGATGATGTTTATGTGTAGGTTAAGAGCAACGTTATGACGATATTACTGCCTAACTGATTGCCTAGATATAAATATGAACAATATAAATGAGAACTAATTCTCTTAGGATCAAAAAAAGGGTTTACTAAAGGAGTGAGCAACATTCTATTAAGTGTTGAGGCTATAAGGTCGTATAATTGACCACTTACATAAAACATGAATAAGTCAAGGCTTGGAATAGCTACAGCCAGCGAAGCTAGCACATGGCCGAAGGGACCCACTCATGTGATTTTGGCGGGTGACATCACCACGCTACCCACCTTCCACCTAAACATTTCAGGGTTCTTAGCTTTCTTAGCTTTAGCAAAGCTTCCAAACCTGCAACTTGCAAAACTACGAACCTGCGATCCATCCAAAACCTTGTATTTTCCAGGTGTCCGGTTATGGTTGTGGGACGCTCTTTTTAACTTCACTCGTCCGGCACTTAATCTGAGTTTATTAGAGGTCTGCAGTATTATGTCTGCAGCCGTTACGCATATAGCATAGTTTGCTTCTCGTTTCCGATTCCGATTCCGATTCCGATTCTATTCCTTTCTATACGCCGTCCTTCAAGGCCAGATTCTCCCTCTCTCCTCCACCGTACTCGATGTCCTGGAGTTATGATCGATTATCGAGATAAACAGATCGACTACATACAGGATGCTTCCTTATATTAATATACGTATGGCTGGGTATTTTTCCTCTTGGAAGATAAATTGCGCTGACTGACTCTGTAGCGTTCGAGTGGTTGTCTAGAGTGGTGGGAGCTTCCCCTGATGAGCGTAGGTTATACCCGACTCGATATCTATTTGCTATCCACAAGTTGCTAATTTGCCGAATATATACAGTCAAGCTCATATTCTCTCTCCTCGCCTCCTATCCGCTTGCTGGCCTCTTGAAGCGAGTGCCAGATGCTCGTCCCGAATACAAAAATCTATTCAATATAGGGTACGAACCACATCCTTGAGCGCATCAAAAGATCAGTTGCTTATTAGTCAATAGCGGAGGGCTATTCTATCTCGTAGGCCTATTTTCGCTATGGGTCGGCGTTCGAACTCTCTTTATCTCATCCGCCGTCACATATGGCCTCACCTATTACTTACGAACGTCCGCCTACATGCCATGGATAGCTTTTGTGTTCCTCATGAGCCACATGGCTGTGAACCAGCTCAGTCGCCAATTTGACAATAACCCTTCCGCAATTGATATTACCGGTGCGCAAATGGTTCTTGTTATGAAGTTATCTGCTTTCGCTTGGAACGTGGCAGACGGCACCCTACCCGAGGACCAGCTCAGCGATTTTCAGAAGAGTAGAAGAATAGTCGAGCTTCCCAGCTTACTAGATTATGCCGGATATGTGTTGTTTTTCCCGGCATTATTGACTGGTCCAGCCTTCGATTACAACGAGTACCGCGCTTGGATCGATTGTTCTATGTTTGACGTGCCGGCCACTATCGACCCCGCCAAGAAGCCGCCCACCAGGAAGAAGCGCAAGATTCCAAGGAGTGGTACGCCCGCCATGTTGAAATTGGCGAGTGGTCTTGGGTGGGTTTGGGTCTTCTTGAATTTGAGCAAGTGGTACAGCCCCGAAGCCCTCCTCGACGACCGCTCTCCTCCAGCAGGTTTCCTGCGCCGCGTTTTGATTATGCACATGGTAGGCTTCACCACCCGGTGTAAGTACTACGGCGTGTGGTGCCTAGCAGAGGGTTCGTGTATTCTGGCCGGTTTGGGTTTCAATGGCGTGGATCCCGTGACGGGTAAAGTCTCATGGAACCGACTACAGAATATCAACCCATGGGGCGTAGAGTTGGCACAAAACAGCCGTGCCTACCTTGAGAACTGGAATATGAACACCAATAAGTGGCTACGTTATTACATCTACCTCCGCGTGACACCGCGAAATAAGAAACCAGGATTCCGCGCCAGCATGGCCACTTTTGTGACCAGTGCGTTCTGGCACGGTTTCTACCCAGGATACTATCTCACATTTGTCCTTGCTAGCTTTATTCAAACAGCCGCGAAGAGTACGTCATGTTTTCACTCTTGACTTGATCTCCCTCTCCTATTCCCCCCCTAGAAAATTCGACTAATGAAGTCTTTAGACTATCGCCGCTACGTACGACCTTTTTTCCTTGACCCAGCCACGCAGAAGCCACTTCCTAGCAAAAGATACTACGACATCGTCTCGTGGATAGCGACACAAACAACCTTCTCGTTCGCAGTATCCCCCTTCATAATCCTACGTCTAGACGACTCCCTCCGCGTCTGGGGCCGCGTGTACTTCTACGCGGTGATCACCACGGGCGTTAGCTTGGCGTTCTTCGCATCTCCGGCTAAGTCCCAGCTTCGCCGAATGCTAGAGGAACGCACACGCGGCCGTGGCACCAGCAGCGGCAAGACATCCCGCTCCGCAAGCGCGGATAGTTCGGCCGATCCGGTGTTGGGCCTTAGCCAAGATCCGGGTAAGGATATTGATGAGGCCTTACAGGAGTTGCGGGAGGAGGTGGAGAGGGTGAGGAAGGATGTTGATGGAAAGACAGGCGAGAAAGAGAATGGGAAGAAGGAATTGTGATTTACTATTACAGTCGACTTCCCAAGAAACTAATGCCAAGATTGATCAATGCTCAGGTTTGGAGTCGGTTCAAGGCTAATGGAAGTATCAACCATGGTACTGGTAATAGTGGAATTCGAATGGCATGATCAAGTTTGGCGGTCTACGATCCTTGCCCAACTACATTCTAAGGAGTCCGGAAACAGATCGGCATACTAATATGTAGTCAGCTAATGTGAAGTAGAGGGGAAATATGTCGCGCAACGGATGAATGGATGCGATGAGACGAGGTAGAATGAGACAAGAGTATCAGCAACACATACCTCACCCTAGCAAAAGCCTGGAGTTGAACATGGGAAAGAGGAAGGTATAGATGGACATTTGCCCATAATGCAATACCAGTAATTTCCCATCACCTCAGTTTTATATACAATATACATACACATAAATTTACAATGGCTTAACCACAATTTCAAAAGCATAGGCAGAAGAACGATCTAGCTCTCAAAAATGGCTTTCAATTCGTAAGATCTCGTCATCGCAGGCGTGATTTCGTACGTCTCCGTCTACAACTATCTAGCTTTAAAAATAAAACCAGGCGTAAAAGACATTATTACGCAGATATCCGAAACGGCATCGAATCTGAACTTTTCAGCACCTAGTGAGGTCCCTTCCCTTCCCTACTCGAGATGCTCGGGTATTTATAGATACCCGGCACGAACGTAACATAAAGTAACGTAACCCAACCCATCTGCAAATCTTGCTCCTTCTCCATTCCGCAGACCGCTATAACTTTTTCTCCTCGTCTCGTATCATCCCATGGTAAACGCCTCCCTCAGCAGGAAGCAAAACCCTCATTCCCTCATCCCTCGTGCCAACTCCCAACCCCAAAACTACCTAGGTAGCCAGCCAAACGGCCAAGCAACCGCGCCGACAAGAAAGCAAAAAACGCGCACCCGAGGAGGCTGTCTCGTTCTCCAGACACTCCGTACGATCCGACTCCAAAGCAAACAATTTGGTTCGAGGGTATCATGTCCCGTTTGCTCCCGTCTAATTTTTCTACAAAAAGTACAAGTTAAAATATAAAAAAGTGGGTTTCGATCGAAGGGAATATCGTTAAGAGTTAATCGTAAGGTATACAAAAATCGTAAAATTCAAAAGCGTGAAGAAAAAAGTGTGAAGACGGACGAATATGTGGTGGCGGAAATATAAAATGGTGAGAATGATGATACCGGGTGTTGTCCCGGAATCGTCCAAGGTGGGTTGGTTGTGTGCAGCCGCATGGCTCGTGAGATCGTGATTACATATTACGTAAAAAGGGATCATAGTTCGTCGTTTCGAGGATAAAAAATAGAAAGATATCGGGGTTATAGGTTATGGACTGAGCGCGTAGGAGCCGTCGTCATGGTCGGCCCCATCTTTCTCGAACGCCCACCACGACTAGAGCGATAACCGCACCGACAATTATGAGTCCCGCGACGGCCATGAAACGATTTATGTTTCTCCACCATCGCGCACTCTGGTATCGGGCGTCGTCGTTGAGAACAACTCGTCCTTGGGGAGGTTCTGCCTGGTCCGAAGTAGGAAACTGAGTCGCACTATAAGCGCGCTCTTCCATGGCGAGCGTTGGCTTTGGGGGAAGCGGTAAGAACGCTGCAATCATCCAAGCTATTATCCTAGATCAGCAATTGTGAAATTCACCTATTTAAAAATTACTCACCAAAGGGAAATAGAAATCCCATTACGAAGAGAGCTACTTGGAGATTGCGCTTCCCAAACATGCCACTGTCGGCAGACCAGGTGATGGAGGGCGTATTCCACATGCTAAAGTTACTAGCACGGGTATCTTGGCGAAGATGTGGCGACCATAAGCTTGAAGATTTCTTCTTGGGAGTTCGTTGTATGCCGCCAGCTTCAACAACTGGTGCGATCTCCATCGAATCTTCCAGTTGCTGGCTTCCGGGATCTGACACATCCCTCGGTCGACGACGTGGGTTGTGAATAGGTTGGGCGTACTGGTCATGAGATGGCGATCCACCACCTACCCAGGGACTAGTATCGCTAACTTCAGAAGGCGATCTAGAAAGCGGCGCGAGCCAACGCCTGTCTGGACTACTGTAGTAGAGCCTAGAATAGTTATTAGCAATGACAGCATTTAATATTTTACTTAAATATCTTACCTTGCCCAAGATGGGAAAGAGGAAGCTACTAAACTTCCGGCACGCGAGCTCACGCTGGAACGGAGACTTCTATCCGAAGCTTGTCTAGAGAAGCCGAGGCGAGTTCGGGACGATCTGTGTTGGAGATGCTGGAGATCTGCTAATCCGTCGCCGTGCTCATCATGGTCTCGAATCGTACGAGGCGAGGAAGTGGGTAGTTCTCTTCCTCTCGAATAAACAGGTCCTGGGCGATCTAAAGAATCGCTTTGGGAATGGGACCTCGAATGCGACAATCGGGTTTCCAAGTTATCCAAAACTAGCGACGACGAAATACTGCGCATGTGCCTGCTGTCCCTGCTTCCGAGAAGACTGCTGACCCGATCCGCCATAGAACCGGCAGAAGCGCCACGAGAGCCAGGATCACTGCCCTCGTACTCAGACATGACAGTCGATAGCTGTGAGCTCCATTGATGCGTATCCATCTGTACTCTCTGTTGCGCTGCACTCGACGATTCTGCCCATGTAGGTTGCGGGATAGACGAAGCGGAAGGCGTGTGGTGTAAAAGAACGACGTTCGGGGTGGAACCAGTGAAAAGGGACCCAGTATCGTGGCTAACTATACTCGAAAGAGACGAGAATGAATTCCCTCGACCCCGAAGATTTTCTTTCGACTGCTGCTTGGAATAGCCGATGCTTTCTGATGACGATCGCTTGTGCGGTCTAAGCGGAGGCACGAGGAGGCTTTCTTGCGAATACCTCTCGCGTACTTTGCGTTGGGAGCTGTCGTCGGAACGATGGTAACGATGTCCGCGGAAAGGGGTACTCGACGATGATAATGAGGAGGCGTCGCCGTAAACAATGTAGTTCTTGCTTCCTGGAGTGTCAGCAATTGCAGGGCCAGCAGCCGAGGCAATGGTCTGTGCCGGGGACGATTGTCCGAGAAGTTTGTAGTTTGCACTACTGGATGAAGACGGCACTTCAATGCTTGCTGTGTCTGGTAACGGTGGAGAACTACGACCTACGACTTTGTAGTTCGTAGTCTCTTCGATCGTCGATGCGGTCTGTTCGGAATTAAATGATTGCTTCGTCGCGAGCGGAGACGAAGGTTCCGGCGACGGGGTGGTCGTTACAGGTAATGGTGGTAAGGGGGATTCCGAAAGTTCCCTCTGCTTGCCCTTGCCTTTGGGATCGGGAGTGATTGGGACTTTGCGCAAGCCACCAACCATGCGGTAATTCCAGGGCGAAGGCTCGACCAGTTCTTCCGGTAACGCTGTGATTGTGGAGGGGGAGCCTGATGTATTAGGCGAGATGCTGCGCTCGAGCGCAGAACTCAATGGAGAGCCGTGACGATCTTCGGTAGATGCGTCAAACGAGCTTTCTTCGTGCGAGCTGATAGTGGAGACGTTGGTAGAGACGTTAGAGAGCGGAGGCGACTTTACAGTCGATCCCGATCTGTCGGAATGGCGTGGGTTCGGTTTCGTCGACTTGAGTACGATTGAGAAAGTCTTGTCTGAGTGTACGCTGATGTAATTTTCTCGTCTAGATACGGTTCCTCTCCGCGGCCGCGTAGGTCCGTCATCGTGGCGCGATGGTGATGGCTGCGATTGGGGATTAATACGCCTAATATTGCTTCCATATGAAGGCCTGTTAATGACAGGGGTTTGTGGGGCAGTGTGTTCAACACCACCTGAGCCAGAAGCGAGTTTCGACCCTGAAACATCGCTACCCATGATCCCAGCTAATGGTGAAATAGGTGTCGAAAATGAGGGTGAACGTGATGAATCAGCGCCATGGCTTTGCCTCCTATGGATCGTGGCTTTTGGCGTTCTTGGTGTTGCGATAGTTGCTGAGTCAGTTGTGCTTTGAAGAACATCATCATCCTCGTCTTCCCCAATTTGTTCATCTGCGTGAGACAACCTGCTGCTATCTTCTTCATCGAGAGGCCTAGGCGGTGAGTAAGGGACCATGCGAATTTGCAGCTTGTTGTTATCCGAGTCTGACCTTTCGTGCAACGGTGTCCTTGGCAACTGGGTTGACGATGACGAAGTTGAAGACATCCTCAACTACGGGCGTGGCCCGATGATGCGGGAAATAGTCGCAGGAAATCAAAATTACCTAAGTCCAGCAGCTATAAAAGTGTTTCGACAAAGGCCATAACGATTTACGTAAACGGCGATGCTATATGCAGATCCGGGAACAGGCGGCGTATGTTTCGACGTAGAACTTCGTTTCGAGTAGTGTATACTATGTAAGTGAGTGTAATAGCGAGTGTATTGTCCGAGCGGTACGGAGATCGTGGTTAATGACAGGCGAGTAGTGTAGAACATTAATAAATAAGATATAACGGAAACCGAGGGACTAAAAAGTAGCCAAGGATATCAAAGAGAGACGTGAAGTTCGTAGAAATATTATATCGCTATGAAGATAGCGTAACAAAGAATCCACACAAGGACGTCGTGGACAAGCGTCACATAGACAAGCTTAGTTTGGATCTTTAGAGAGAAATAATAATAGAAAGGAGTGGGACGGGTCGTCAAAGAGAGGCCCAAAAAGATAATTCCTACACTACATACAGACCACACACACACGCATCCGCGGGGAAGAAACGAGATCGGAATGACAAAAAGCAGCGAAGCTGTCAGAAGACGGGCAAGAAGAGGTATTATTTCTTGAAAGGTGCCCCAGAGTGCCGAGTCGATGATCGATTGGCTAGCGGCTGGAGCATCTATCTAAAGGCGGCTGCATATTACCTAGCAAGCTATGCAATGCAGCCGAAAGGGAGCGTCCAAGGTTCCATCGAGCCAGCGCGGGCATAGAAGCCGAAGGGAGCGCTGGAGAAGACAAAAACCAAGGAGAAGTTTCGCGGAACCCTAGTACTAAAACCGGCCTAGGGGAAAAGGCTGACATGGACAAGGAGTCGCACATGTACCGACCATGTGTACATCTTGAGATTCCATCCTTACGATGGAAAATGATAAGGGGATACTACCAGAGAGACAATACATACTATGTAGTGATGTGTGATACCACTAAGGCCACTAAGGTCTCCGATGCTTCTTTGTCGTCCAGTACATTCCGTACCCGTTGCCCAACGGCGGAGCTAGGATCCATCTACCTGCAGCATTTTTGTACAGTACAGTACGTATGCATGTCTGGATGTAAGTTGAAATGAGGTTAAAAAGAATTGTGGACAAAGGCGGTCGAGAAAGCCTACCACAGTTGCAGTCTGAAGGCTACTGCGGAGGCCGGGGACTACAACCCATCATCTGCAAACCGTCAACCAGCCATTCGTCACTAAAATCTAACCAAGAAGTTAGCATCGTCTCAGAAGACGCCCGCCATCATATTCTCCATCCAGACGGAAGGTTTTTTTTTTTTTTTTTTTTCTCTCTTCTTCGACATCTTGGTCGCATCGTGGTCATATCATCTCGACAGAGACACTTGTTACCATACCGACATAGGTACGAAACAACTCAGGACAATAATTTTGAGCAAGGGCAAAAGATCGGTGAAGAGATTGTGTAAATTAGATGTTGGCCATAGCAAGTTGCAATTGGCCGAGATCTGGTTAGTCCGGGGATGGAATCCCAGTAAAACCAAAGATCAAGGACCCAACTGAAAATTCCGACGGTTAAGGAGCTTGGGTCTAATTCTAAAGAGGAAATAGAAGCATGGACCAGAAAGAGCGTGGCTCAGCAACGGAACTTGCAGACCCCATTATTCCTACTTTCAGTTCCAAGTCCTTTCATTTGTCCATGTAGCCCCATCTTACTGGTACGATAGTACTTTGTATTTCGTATTCCACCTATTAAAAAAATTAAAATAAAAGGCTGGCGCGAAGTAGCTGATAAGCGCGTGCATTTCGTGTTTTCCCTTTAATAGACCATTCGTCGCTGAAAAGGGTTATTTTAATATTCGGTTATCTGCCGACCATTCTGGAATTCAGGCAGCGAATGAAAAAGATAGCAGCGATGCGACGTTTAAATTCATAAACTGAATTCTTACTGGAGCCACGAATCCGTCCCTGCAAGCCACCAGCACGATGTACTAGTGTATGTATCTAGGTGTTACATCTTGTCTCCATAAAAGAGCTGCCAAAAGACCGTGCATGTCAGTGCTATATGATGCTATATATACTATATGAGCCAATTGACAGGGCCAATAAGTGGACTGAGGCTGCTAGCTAATTGGGGACCCCCTTAGCTACTCCATTAAGCTACGTAATGTAATATACATAATACATTATACTTTACCTTTTGAAATAATGTTAATTCGTACCCCTTTATCAATATTTAATAAAGATATTTTAAAATTATATTTCGAGATATAATTAATCTAATAAAACCCCGGTTAATTAATTTAATTATAATAATTTTTATTAAATTTTTAAAATATTAAAATTAATAAAATAATAAAAAATACGTATATTTTAAAGCTTTATATATTAATTTATTAGTAATTAAATAAAAAGATCTTTATATATAAACGTAAATACGATTTAACGTTATTTATTTATATAATTAATATTCGATCGCATTATTATTTTTTAATATAACAAGTTTTAAACGTCGAGGTATATTATTGTAAAGTTTTAATAAAAAATTAAATGGAATAATCTTTTAAGATTCTTTAATTATTATTATTAATTTTAATTAAGTAAATTACTTATTATAACGTTTAATTTAAATCTTTATTTACGGTTATATATATTTAATAAAGTTTAAATTAAGATTTTTAAAAAAGAAATTAATAAATTGTTTAATTAATTTATGGTTTTAAATTTATTTTTTGATATTTATTAAGGCGTGTGTTAAAGCGTTATTATATTATAAGTATATATTAAAGTATATTATAATAAATGTTTATATTAAAGGTATTATATGTTTTTAATATAAAATTAATTTTATTGTTTTTTAACGTTTATTTTATATTATATAAAGATTTTTTAAATTGTTTATAAATAAGGCTTAAAATATTTAATTGTAATGTTAATATTTTAACCTAGTAAATGGATTAATGTTTTTGTTAAGTATTAAAGTAACGAATTTTTTAATTGTATTAATTTTATTAACTTATATTTTATTAAATTATAGTTAATTATGCTATTTTTTTAACGTTAAATGATTTCATTTTAACGTAAATTTAAGTTATAATTAATATTGTTTAATGGTAAAGGTTAATTTTAAAAGTTATAACATTTTTAAAAAATTTATTTCCGTTAAAACGTTTATTATAACGCGCTTTTTGTACAAAGTTAAATTAAATATATAGTAATAAAATTAATTTTAAGATATATTATAGTGTAATGAAGAGGTTTTAATATAATATTTGATTATAATATTATATATAATTTAATTAAAAATTATTAAACGTTTACGGTTTAAAAAATAAAACTTTAAATTAATTGTAATTATATATTAAACTTAACGTTTAATAACGTTAATAAGGTTTGTAATTTGATTGTAATTTATTTTAGTATTAAAATATAATGTTTTAATTTAAAAGTGGTTTTTAAATATGATGTTAACGACGGGGATGGCTTGGGAAAAGTAATTATTACTATTATTATTTTAATAATTACGAATTGTTAAAAAGGGATTTGTTTTAAAATATTGTTTTTATAATTTAAATAATAAAAAAGGATTAATTAACGTTTTAAAAGGTTAAGGGGTATTAATAATAAGGTTTATAATTTGTGGTTTATTTAAATTAAAAGTATAAAGTTTATTTTAAAAAGGGATATTAATAATTATATTATATATTTTATTGGTTTTTTAGTTTTTTATAACTTTTAAAGTGGTTATTAATATAAATTTTTCGTTAACCGTTTTAATATTAACGGCTTTTAAAAGAAAAAAGCTATATACGAGGATGTTATTTAAATGTTAAAGTTTGATTTAATAATAATATACGAAAGGGTTATTAAAAAGGTTTTTAAATAAAGTGATTTGACGATTAAAAACGTTAACGTTAAAGTTGTTAATTAAATAATAACGTTATTTAATAAATAACAATACGGAAAAGGAATTAAAATTAAATATAATAATGAAACTTTTATTAAAACGGTATAATTAAAAGGTAAATAAATTGTAAAATATTATAAGATTCGAAAAAAGGATTAATTAACGTTAAATTTATAGTTTAATATAATATAATTTATTAAAAACGAAAGGAATGTTTATAAAATTAAAAGTTTAAAAAAAATTTTTACTTGTTACAATATTTAATTATAATTTAAACTAGTTTAATATTACATTTTTATTAATTTTTTTTAAATATTTATATAGTTAAAAAAGGCTTGTGCGATATTTTATGGTACGTTTATAATATGTTTTTTTAAACGTATAATAAGTTGTTTTTTATAACGTATATATTATATTAACGTAATTTAAACGTTATATAACTTTATTTTTGTATATGTACGGATTAGAAACTAATATTATTTCAGGGGGTATAATATACATACGTAAAATTGAATTTTTTCTACTAGTTTCCAATTTTTTTTCTTAAAGGGTTAAACAAATATATATGCATACGTCGAACATGCAGTAGATTTTCAGAGATTCTCTCCCTCTCATCCATATAAGGACGACCTTCTGCAGCCAGCCTTGATACGGCGTCTGTCTTGTCTTCAAACCCGTGAAACCCATGGCTTGACGAGGTTCAAGAGCCGCTCGCGCTTACACTACCATCTCGTAGGTCGACGAGACGCTTCCTGCAGGTTGAAGCGCCAACAGGTGCCGAGAAAGCAGCTCAACCAGCCGTATCTTTTCTCATAGCATAAGGTAAACAAGCCTTTACCCAATCTCGGTTTCATTTCCTGCAGAAGACCGGATATTACAATGAACTATGTCGTCGTTCTGCATGGACTTTGACCTTTGAGCTGTCGTAAGTTTTTCTTCAGTCGGCAGTCGGAGAATTCGACCAGGTCAAGGGGGTAAGGTAGAGTCAATCTCCTGCGAGCCACACCTTCACCCACTCTTTAAGGCATAATCCGATCGAGCATGATCATTTCCTTCATGCGACCCGACGATTCACTCATCCTTGTGTTTATGGGAATCTCATTTTATGCTTGAAGGCTTGTCTAAGACATAGTTAAAGCTATCAAAGAATAAAAGAGCAAGCGAGAGTAACTAGTTCAAAGCTTTGTCAGCTTTGCAGACCTCGGAGTCGTTTTCTTGTCATCTAATCTTGAGCTTCTTATTAGTCTTACAAATGTCATTCTAGTCACTCCAAACAGGTTACAGGTAAAACACTGGTACAAAACCAGTATCCAGTCAAAGATGCCTTCGATACCAGGTTTTATAACCCGTTACTTCGCTAAGGAACAACGTAAGTACTACCTGATTCATCTTGCCGACTACTTCTCTAACTTAGCCGCGCCAGCAAAACCACCACCAATCAGCACTGGAACCGCGGTCTTCCTACTCGTAAGTCCCCAACTGTGCATGCGGCTAGACGCAGCTCTCCCACGAGCGTTTGGCATCGGGCAGAAAAAGAAGCGCTTGAGGCATTGACTGGTAGCTAGGTAATCTACACGCTCATCTATGTAGTACCATTTTATCTTTCACCCACTACCAGGCCATCTCGTACTCTATCGCGGGATGCGCCGTCTGTAATCCGCGCGCGGATAGCCTCGGTCTCACTGACCTGCATCGCGTGCTCTACCATTACCTTTGTGATCTTAACGTCGCAGGGTCGGGCTACGACAGTTGAGGCTCTGCATACGCTAGGTTATTGGCCCCTCGGCCTCGTGGAGACGACGAAGTGCCTCCTACTCACCGCTATCCTCTTCGCCGGGCCATTGTACGAACGTCTCGTTGTCGACGAAGGATGGCGAGATTGGTTATCTTTACAGCCGTTGTCTGACCTCTTCGGTGAGTTGACGACCTGGCGTAACATCGTAGCGGTACGTTTCATATCTATCTTGTCTCATACAATCCAAAGGCTACAATACCGAGCTAGCCAAGCCACATCCCCTTACATCATGATGAGAAACATTGGTCCGTGTTTCTGAGCAGACTCAAGACCTGTCAGTGAGGACAATACAATAGCACTCTGTGCAACTCTGATTATATCCCGTTCATGACTATTTATTGTTTAAAAAGCTCCAAATAAGCGAATTCTAACAATCGCAGGGTCCCTTCACAGAAGAAGCGCTCTTCCGCTCGGCCTCCGTACCGCTTATGCTCGCGGCGCAGACCTCTGTAACTACCACCGTCTTCCTCTCGCCACTAGTCTTCGGGCTCGCGCATCTACATCACTTCTACGAGTTCCGCATCACGCATCCGCAAGTACCTATGTCGTTCGGGCTTTTGCGTTCCCTAATGCAGCTCGGCTACACCACACTATTCGGTGCTTATGCCACGTTTTTGTTCATTCGCTCCGGTAGCTTAATAGCCGTTTTCGTAGTCCACGCTTTTTGTAATTGCATGGGTCTCCCTCGCGTCTGGGGCCGTGTCTATCCTGCTGTCGTCATTGATGAGGGGAGGCAGTCGTATCGGCCTTCTGTTATGTGGACCGTAGTTTACTATATAGTTTTAGTTGCTGGCGCAGTGGGGTGGTATAGACACTTAGGGTTGCTGACAGAGAGTACTAATGCTTTGGTCTCCGTTGGTATATGATAATGGCTAGATAGTCATGCAATCTGATTATTAACAAGTATGACATTAGATACCATATTATTCAAGGCAGCAGTGTTTATACGGTAATAGCGTAGCTAGGTAATCTACCATATCACACAAAATAAATATTCACGTAGCATCCGCTTTTTTTTGTCCATATTGTACTACTCTTGATGTCACGAAGAGATCATTAATATAATCTATACCAAACGGCATCCATAAAACTTAGCCCGCCTCGAAGCTATCACCCTCGCTTCTGATCCAAGATTCAAACCACCCGGTTTGCATAGCAACACATAGTTTTACCATTTGTTAGGTTTAGTAACCTGAGGCGCAGGATAATTAAGTACAACTACCTGTGCTTATGATATGCAAAGGACACTGCTACCAAAGCTATACTCGAATTACTAGCTGGATTATACATTAAACGGTTTATGGTCTCCCTAACTTCTAGCCCTATATCCTTTTTTGTATATCGAAGTTAGTAACAAGCTCGTTTATAAAGAAACCTATCTACTTCTAGGCCATGCGTGATTATTTTCGGTCTTGATAAATAGGTATTTTACAGTTAGTAGTAAGTGGATTTAGTGTACAATTCAAGCTAACTTGTAAAATACAAATGATCCCAAAGTCGTTGAACTTAGATTCACTGCTGCTTATCCTATACAACGTTGACTTTTTGTAGACGTAGATAATCGTTAGATATGGATATCCAGTTAAGAACCTAAGGCTTATGATTATGACTAAACAAGGACAAGTATGAAGAATCTAATAATCGGAAATTATGTAAGGTCATGTAGTCCTTCTCGTAAGTTAAGCGTAGCCCGTATATCGACGTCATGTGTTGAAAGCCATTCAAGCCACATATTTTTATACATTATCAAACTCGATCAAATTCGGGTTATCCTACGTCCGGGTCTGTGTTGGTATAGTCGAGGATCTAAATTGAGTAGGTGGTTGTTTGTCTATAAGTAGCTGGTATTTTACGTTAACTATTCTCTCTGGGAGGATTTGGATAGATACATCAGGGCTAAATACATATAGAATGTAAGCGTTTCTATCTAGTAACTAATATTGGCTGAAGCTTGAAGGAGTGTGCTACTTGTCACGTTCATATATTCTTAGACAAGTTGAAGGGCACTCTAAAAACCAGTCATGTTTTCAAATATATTATATCTGATTATACGTCGTGATATTGTTGCCTCTCTATTCGGCAACGACCAATCTAATACAGCACGTATAGCTACCTACTAGGTAGCTTACGGGATATACATAGTGCTGCTAGCTAGCTAACTATTATGGGACTGAACCCGCATTCTCTACAGTTTATACATGGCTAAATCATACAAGATGCTTCCTGACGGCTCCCTTAATTCGGCGAGCGGCCTACTTGCCTCGCCCCTCCTAGTGGTCGTGCAGGGAATGTTTGTCCAGCACTTGGTGACAGCCCTGCTAGGCGACGAAGGAGTGAATAACTGCAATCTGATCGTAATGTCTTGATTACGGGATACTGTCGCCTCATCCTCCCATGAGCTCAAGGTTCGATGTTGGTTGAGTGGAGCTCTAATGTTTGGTACGATATTTCAACCATGCCGTCGAATTTAAAACCGCAACAGCAAGATGAGCTAAACTCAAGTTGGTAGATCAAGCGTCATTCCCGGTAAACTTCCTGGCATGCTAAATCCTCCCGTACTAGAAGCATCATCCCGGCCCCTAGCCCGTCGGTATCTCAGACTATCAGGTGGGCTTAGTTCACGTCTTTGGCCTGCCGCGGCCTCGGCCTGAACTTCTTTAAAGGCTTCCTCTCTAACATCCTTGGCAACTTCACGGCCCTTGCCTTTGCCCATGCTGCTTGACGCCGTCGAGACCGCCTCTAGAGGGTCGTCACCGCCACGCGTGTTCTTCTTGCGCGGCCAGAGGCTAGGCAGCGCGATCTCCTGGAAGCGGGGCTCGACTGCACGCTCGTCGAACCAGCGGTGTAAACGAGACTCGACGAGCTGGGCAATCTTGGGTACGTCCTGTAGCCGCGACCGGCTGCCTACGAGGCTGCGCACAGAGAAGTCAAGGCGGTAGTCGTCGAGGAAGCTGAACGCCATCATAGTTGGGGTTGACTGCGAAGGGTTTGATGGGATGAAAGAGATGCTCAGGGTACCGCTAAAGCGCACAACGCTGACGGCGAGCGCAACAGGCAATACGGCTGTCAGCCGCTTCGGGTAGTTGAGAAGGATTTTAGTCTCGAGTGCCAGCGTAATCATGTCGCTAAGGTCGACATCCATCCGAGCCTGCAGCCGTGATCCCTCACGCTTCGCCCGAGAACTGTTGGCATCAAAGCGCTTCTCCCCGTTGGGGCCCGTGTTTAGACTTAGCCCATCCTCATCTACGGGTATGATGCGGCAATTACTAAATATGGGGAAGTCCTCGCCTAGGGTCAGCTCGGTGACCTTGATCTCGTCAAGAAAGCCTGGGCGCGAGGTGCCGTTGAGGGCTTTAGTGAGGGAGGTAAGTATCGCGTCGTCCTGCTGGGCATCGCTACGGAACTGGGCAATTGTTTGAGCGATAAGAACATTAAACCAATCCAAAGACTCGGGCTGGTGGCTGTCGACATTGTAGTACGTCTTATTTAATATGGAACCTATCGTGAGGGTAGACGGGCTCCGGAGTATACTCGATTTCTTCTTATTCAGCGTTGGCGGCAGGGATGGCCTCGCCGTAGTTGGTGTCGTCGATCGTAGAGTAAGGATGGATTGTCGGTGGGCGAGAGTACGGGATCGACGTTCGGCGGCTCGCATGGAGGCCGTTATTTCGGCCGATGGAGCTTCTCCGAATATGAAGAATTTTATAAATGCGGCTAGGAGGAGTACGACGGAGATTTGGCCGACGATAAGACCTTGGGTGAACGACAAGCTATTTCCGAGTAATGAAGTTAGACTATCATATCACATAACTAGTATAAATAACAAGCGGACATTAGCAGATTTACCTACGTCGGTTCAGGCTTCATCGGACACACGTCCGTAGCCGCAGCCATCTTATTTTATAACATCTAGAGCGAAACTTTAAGAAAACTTGAACAATCCAAAAATGAAGCAACTGTGAAATTCAAGCGGGAGGATGGAAGCTTTAAACTTTTCTAACCTAGCAACTTCCAGAGCTGTCCTGCATAAGCTTGAGTCTTTATCTTATCAGGGAGGATACGAGGTACTCGCTACCCCAACTTACTAAGCATGTATACGTGGAATTTAAGTACCGGATACGTTAACGTCATTTAGCATTTACAACGTACACTACATACGCTACACCAGTAGACCCCTGCTATAATGACGATCTATCCTCTAAGCCGCATGAGCTTAAACCTCCCTTTAATTCGTCCACCAACAACTTATAAGCGACAAGTCGAAACCTTGCGATCTTGCAACTACCTATATTCATTTACTTCGGAGCAAGCAAATGTGATTCTTATTTGAAGTCAATTCTGCTATAAGCCTAGATCCAGGATCACTTTCTAGTGCAACATCTTGCGGAGCTAACTAAGATGGATGTTGTTCAAGCCGTCTCCGGCTACATCTCTAAGATGGTGTCGGCCGGGGACAGCGCATCGGGGACTCCATCCGCAAAGATGAAGATACTCTTATTAGATAAGGACACAGTGCCAATCGTATCTACTGCCATTACACAATCGTCTCTACTCAATCATGAAGTCTATCTTACCGATCGACTCGACAATCAAAATCGAGAGAAGATGCGACATTTGAGATGTCTGTGCTTTGTCCGGCCATCCCCAGATTCCATCCAATTTCTAATTGATGAGCTACGAGACCCTAAGTACGGCGAATACTATTTGTATTTCAGCAATGTTGTGAAGAAGTCGTCATTAGAAAGATTAGCAGAAGCCGACGATCATGAGGTTGTCAAGCAGGTTCAAGAACACTTTGCCGATTACCTCGTTATCAACCCAGACCTCTTTTCACTCAATCTTACCTTGCCACAGCAGAGGATATGGAGCGGAAATCCGGATTTATGGAACCCCGACTCGTTGCAGCGGACTACCGACGGTTTGATAGCTATATTGCTGTCGCTTAAGAAGAAGCCACTCATCCGGTATGAGAGGAATAGCCTGCTGGCTAAGAAACTAGCTACCGAAGTGAGGTATCACATCACCCAAGAGGAACAATTATTCGATTTTAGAAAAGTAGATACGCCGCCGATACTTCTTATTCTAGACCGGAGAGAGGATCCTGCTACGCCACTACTCAATCAATGGACATACCAGGCCATGGTACACCAATTGCTCGGGATTCACAACGGACGGGTTAACCTAGACGAGGTTCCAGATGTCCGCCCAGAACTTAAAGAGATAGTACTATCGCAAGACCAAGATCCGTTCTTCAAGAAGAATATGTACTTAAACTTTGGCGACCTCGGCGGGAACATCAAAGATTACGTGGAGCAGTACCAGTCCAAGACGAAGAACAACGCTAACATCGAGTCAATCACGGATATGAAACGATTCATCGAAGAATACCCGGAATTCAGAAAACTCTCCGGAAACGTTAGCAAGCATGTTACCTTGGTTTCGGAACTTAGCCGGAGAGTAGGTGCCGAGAATTTGCTCGAGGTCAGCGAGGTTGAGCAGAGCTTGGCTTGTAACGACAATCACGCTACCGACTTGAGGGTATGGTAACCTAATTCCTTAACAGACGGGCTTAAGGAGCTAACTTGGTATAGAATGTCCAGAGGTTAATACAGTCCCCGTCCGTAACTCCCGAGAACAAGGTCGGACTCGTGGCGCTGTATGCCCTACGATATGAAAAGCACCCATCAAATTCGCTGGCTATGTTAGTAGACTTGCTAACAGCAGCCGGCGGTGTACCTGCGCGACATGCAGACCTAGTAGCGAAATTACTAATCTACCATCACTCCCTACAACAGTCCCAGACAGCCGGCGGCATCGCGGATATCTTCGAGTCAGGGGGTATCTTCTCGGGCGCACGGGCTATAAAGGGGCTAAAGGGTGTCGAGAACGTGTACACGCAGCACTCGCCGCACTTAGAGACGACGTTGCAGAATCTAATTAAGGGCCGGCTCCGCGAGCAGCAATACCCGTTCGTAGAAGGTGGCGGCACGACGCGGGACAAGCCTCAAGATATTATAGTGTTCGTGATTGGTGGCGCGACGTACGAGGAGGCCAAGACGGTCGCTAGCATCAACGCTTCGTCGCCCGGCATTAGAGTAGTCTTGGGCGGGACTAATGTTCATAACGCGGCTACGTTCCTCGAAGAGGTTGATGATGCGGTGTCCTCGTGGCCGGATCCGCTGCCGACTACGACCGCGGGGCGGTTGAGAAAGGAACTTGGGAGAAGGTAGATAGGCTAATTTAATTACCCATGTTAATATGAATGTTTTCCTATTTGGAGACTTGGGGGTTCTGCGGTCCATTTGGGCGAAGTCACATGTCATGGTTAATGGTGTGAGAGCGGCTCATAGCTGATTATCTTCAATGAGAATATCTAGGTGTTTATGAGTAGTACATGCCTTTTTCGTTAGCTGTGGTGTTAGGTGGTGCGTCGGTGAGAGCCCGCATCTGGGATGCATGTTCATGTGGTAGAACATGGCTTGGCATGAACCTGAAGGGTGTCAGGTATGTGTGCGTGATACTAGGCTAGATGATTTATCACACCGTGAGCGAATGCTATTCGTTTTTAGGACAATGAAGGCTAACGCATAGTTCCTGGAAGCCAACTGGGCATTTTGTAACGGGCCACCATCTTATCTCCAGATGTGTTAATACCAACCAAATGTCCCGGCGGCAATAGTGGATTCCGATCTATGCAACTTAAGTTACCTAGCTAGGCGTCTATACTAAGCCAGCCTGTTAGAAATTTAAATGGCCCCTTTCGACATGATGGGTCAATTAGGACATATTAACGCACTGAATCGGATTGCCCGCATATTGTGTCTTAAAAGCATAGAATCAATAGGCAACCATTAGTAGCACTGCATCTTAGAGTAGTGGTCTGTTTATGAATGTCGATGCGTCTAAGGTGCTAGTGTAGGTACATCTATCTAACCATAGCATTTGGGAAGGCGTTATTTCGTTCTATAATGTACCTAGTATCGCAAGGAACTGTCTCAAGAAGACTAGGAAGACTTATCACATTGGTGAGATGTAGGTAATAGGGGCCAAGGTAACACTATAACATGGCTATGATATATATTATAGTTATGCGGACGAGAACCGACGTTCTATGGGTTGTGCTTATTTCTATGCCGCCGCATTCTAGTGCTTTTATTTTTAATATTGCGTTGTTTGATCTTCTTCATCCTTACACTCTTGAAGTAGACTGGGATCGTTTAGTTGCAGATACTGTAAAAAAATAAGTGGTTTATCCTATCAATAGGCGTACGTCTACATAGATTGTCTAAGGATCGTTGCAATATTAAGCTGGTACTAAAATAAGGCTACCTGCTTTCTAAATACATATTTATTATACCATCTGGATCATGTTATCGAAGAAGCTCATTAGGGCCTCGGTGAGCGCCTCAAAGTGGACGAATGGCATGACGTAGATGGCTACCTAGTTTTGTCGTTCATCTCCCAAAATTGGATTCGATCGAGGCTAAATCCTATGTACCCAATACAATTATAGCATACTACCCAGCGGGCAAAATGGCTCGCGCACCGTTACGCGAACCGTTATGCGAACTAACATAGAATTATCCCAATATATGGGCAACTTAGGCACCCTGCTAACACATAGATGCTGCCTGTTTCTACACCCCATTACATGTGACTAATATATGATGCTCTAATATATTTAAGTAAGTGTGACAAGTATCGTTATAATTACCCTCGTCAAAACATCAGAGCTCACGAAGAGAAATTCATATATGAAATACGGTCAAGGGAACGTATTGGTAATAACAACCACTACATCTGGATAATCTTCTAGAAATAGGTAGTTACCATCATAATTTTGAGCTTACATTTAAGTTAACTAACAATAGGCATGTTATACAATCAAGACCTATTCGAAACTATACAAAGTCAACCAGAAATCTCGATGGCACCGTATTACAAGAATTTCACAGAGATTATCTCCAGCTATTATAACCGACCAGAGACTCAGGGCCATGAAGCCGTAAATAATGGCGACGATAATACATCCTTCCAAATTGGGGGAATTTTAGGAATGGGGAAGAAGAATAGGAGCTACATCAACGGAAGATTTAATAGAACTGCCCAGCAGGGTTCAGATGAGTACGGTAGAGTTGAAGGGCGTTGGAATGGAACAGTTCAGTTCGGCGCCGAAAATATTGCCAAGACCGATGGGGAGCAAAACCTGACACGGCAACGTGGTGTGGGCAACAATAGCAATATCAGCCGTAATAAGTACTCAACTAGTATGTTTGGTGTTGGCTACAAGCATGATAGCAAGAACAATCTCGGAGGGTCAACTGTCGACGAAGGTAATATCCAGGAATGTCAGAGACAGCTTCAAGACCACCCGTGGGCGTTAAAATGGTTAGATGCATGGGGTTGGGCATGGGATTTGGCATGCAGATGGGCAAGTAATGCTCGTAATTAGATAGGGTAGAATAGTAAACTTATTAAAATGATGGATAACATACAAGTCTGATCTGTTTGAACCGGCCCACGAAACGTATATGGGAATACAAATCCCCTTCAATGTTATCTAGTGACTACCTGATCTTAATAAATATGTCAATAATTTCTTCAAAAGGCGAAGCGGCGAGAGACCCAAGACCAAATTTCCTGTGCCAAAATCAACGCAGCAAGAGCAATAACGATCGTTGCAATACTCGAAATCTGCCAAATTTGATTACGATTCCCCCTATTTTGGCCCCAGTGTCTACCTTCCCCGGCTTGACCTGTCGAATTCCCATACCCTTCGTTTAGAGCCAAATGTCTTTCTCCAGCCTGGGCCACTGTATTATTGTCCCCGTGATTTCTAGCCTCATTACCCAATGTTCCTGGTAGAATAGACCCTTCGCGATATGGGGGTGGTGGCCCGTACTTAGAGTCCATTTTTATAGCTATAAAGATGGATCAACGGTTTGCTACCTACGAGACTTGATATATTAGGACATGGTGCTGGATTATAATGCTTGAAAGAATATACGATAGGGTGAAGTACTTACGGCTAGTTTACTCAGTAAAGAGGCATAGGTATATCTGCAACTGGGGTAGTTATCCATGATAGGATTGTAGAGCTAGTTAGGTACCTAGCCTTTCAATTTTGGGCGTCTTTAAGTAATATTGGCCGCCGAGAAGCAGAAAAAGGTTGGATGGGTCGCGACCTACTACTACGAGCAGCCTCGTTACATACTTAGAATGAGGCTCCGAAAAGAGTTTTGTCTAATATATGAAGACATAAGCGCCGCAGCTGCTTGGCTGCATTGAGGAGATACAATAGTCGTGAGGCGTAAGATACCATAGGGGCATCTCGGTTAATTATTCACATAAGCTTATCATGCATCTGAGGTTTTTGAATGGATGACATGTAGGTGGCAAGTAGTAGATGCACGATTCCTAATAACTTTCGTGTTACACGTTCTCTTATTGGTGTGTATGAGGAGTAGGGTAGGTTCCATACTCCATCAAGCTATCGGTAGATTCATGTGCCGTCAATCTAAACACTCACAAGGGCATTTTCAAGACGCCTCATTTCGCTCACACCGATGCCTGAAGCCGACATTTTAATAAATTCTGCTAGCCCACCTAATGGCGGCGCCATGGCGTAAACCGCTCAATCCAATGAATGTGGGCGGTGAATTCTACTCTTCATATGCAGGGGTTTGAATCAACTTGTGGTGTACGTGGTAATTAAGCCGCTATTCTGTGGTGCCCGGAGTGGAATTCTTAAATCTCAGGATAGCCCTGCTGTTTACTGTCTTTGATTTTTGTTAGCTAACACTCCTAAACACCTCAGTAACGACATAGCAATATTGCTTTGAGATTTATATCCTGCCATGAATATGGACTGACTGCTGTCTCACTTGGGGCTCAGTTTAACCCATGCAGCCTTGCGGGTATAGACTCTCTTTCGTAATCGCAGCTACTTACACGGGCTATTATTTGCATGTCTTGTTAGAAACATCGGTCAAATCTGACTCGGCACAGGCGGACTAAGCTGAGCTGGCCGGATATGCCGATGGCCGACCTACGCCTCTAAAGTGGATGGCGGCGCTGTGGAAATGAAAACAGCTGCATTTGTCATATACGTTCACAGAGGTTCTCAACTTGGCAGTAAATCAGCAATTGCATCAAATTCCGAAAAGTGGTGCTCTTGCGAGGCTGTAGACCCCGTAGGAGGGCTTGCCACCATGCATTACAGCCTCGATCTAGAATTAATCATGTACACCCAATACGTATCAGCGACGGAAATGTCTGTGACCGGAAGGCCTGAAACGTAAGACCCAAAGTTGATATGCTCGTGATTGGACCTCTGATTGGATAACGTGATTTTGGGCGGTAATCCTGGCATCAGCGCTTAAGTCTTGTGGCTTAGAGGGGATGCATCTCGCTGGGATTTCCGTGACGTTTTTCCATCGTTCTATATCTACGTATAGAATACTGCCTTGTCCAAAGAAGCCAGAAGGATCGATAGTAAGATAAAAGAGATAGAATAAAAGAGATTCTTTTCTGGATCTAAGCTCGGATATACTTAGCACACGGACTTCCTTCAGCTAAAGGCTAAAAGCCCGCTTCAACAATGAAAACATGGCGTCTACCAAGAACTCCAAAGCCAAGCGATACCCCAAGAAATTTTTTAAAGATACTTGTCGATCCACCAGAACCTACTATCGAGTATGTGAATCCAGAACTGGAATTGGGAACCTTGCTAATAGAGTGGAATAAGCATTGTCGCCGTTCACGGCCTTAATCCCCTAGATAAGGCATTGCACGCAGAAGTCACTTGGACAGCTGGGGACAAGTTATGGCTTAGAGACTTCCTTCCTAAAAGAGTACCTAATGCGAGAGTTTTGCTTTTTGGATACAATGCGAACGTGGCATTTCAAACGGCGGCCGCAGGGGTGAGGGAACAAGCCGAGAATCTTCTGAACCAGCTAGAAGCAGCCCGAGCCGTGAGTATGATTCGCTACCTTATGGGTTCCAATAACTTATTGAAAACAGAAGGATAATGATCGCCCGTTGATGTTTATATGTCATAGCTTGGGCGGCATCATTGTAAAGCGTGTAAGTTCTATATATACCTGGATGTAAAGAGAAAATCTGGTTTAAGTAACTCAAGGCTTCTCTTAGCTTTCATCTTTTCTAACTATAGTCAGGCTCTCGTGCATTCAAGTATCGATAGGACTTATGAAATGATTGGAAAATCCACATTTGGTATCGCGTTTTTCGGTACCCCTCACAAAGGAGGGAATAATGCAGGCATAGGTGATGTAGCAGCCAGAATTGCTCGTTCCTTACTCGGGAACCCGAGCAATAGCTTCATGAGTGCCATCAAGGAGGGGACGCTTTGCCTGGACACGATCGCAGATGACTTTCGTCAGCTGCTTGAAAATTTTCAGATCCTGACCTTTTACGAAACCAAGCCGCTTGGTGTATTTGGTATCGTAAGTATCTCTTGATCTATGGTTTCATCAAGAACGCGCCTAATATCGTATCTAGGTTGTTAGCCCATCTTCTGCGATCCTGGGACTATCAGGAACTCGCGAGAAGCGAATAGCGATGGATACTGACCATAGAAATATATGTAAATTTGAGTGCGAAACCGATCCAAGATATCAGCAAGTTGCGGATAATATAGTCAAGATGATCGATGATGCTACCTCCTCACGGGGACACTCAATCTCCATAGAGCCCGAATATGAAGGAAACATGTCAAAGTGTCAGGGACATGGGAACGTTATTCTTCAGGCTGGCTGTGGCAATCAAAGCCTGGCTTATGGAGACACTAATTCGACTCAGCAATGGGGAAACAGAAACCAGAGCGAACAAGACGGGGACGGGAACAAAACTATGCAGATTACCATGGGGGCGCTAGACATGGGGCTCTACACCGAGTTATTGAAATTTTTTAGTTCCTAGGAGTATATATAAGTTAGTTATGTATAGGTAGGTAGATAAGTATTTAGGGTATATAGCCTCATTTTTAGAGATAAAGGAAGCCTACTAAATATAGGTCCAACTGAAACACTAGGTAATGCATTCGGTGACTTACTTTTGAGGCAGTGTATGATAAGCTTCTATACATAAACCCAATTCAACTTTGCCACCCTGTACCCATTCTACCATTATATGATCCTAGCTATGGAAATTGATCCTTCATACTTAAAGGCCCACATTCACCTTTACACGTGTATCAGCATTTTGCCTCTCGGGACATTAACTCGCGTCACACCACATATATCCTTACCCTCATCTTCCCACGTGGCATGAGTACTGCAACCTCCCCCCAGAAGATCAAACACACCACTCTATTCCCCGACTCTTCACCAGACAGAGTCCCATCTATCTTGTTGAAAATCCGGAAGACTCAATCTTTACCAATATATGCTACTTTTTCTCAAAATGCTGTTCCCACAAATCACCCATGTCTAAGCCAGCTACATCACAGTCGAATCGCTACGACGAAGTTCCTCGGCCCAACTTTATATGCAATTACATTCATTGCTAAGCATCGATACTACCTTAGATATAAGAAAAAGTCTCGAAAAAAGTTACGGACTAGAGTGATTATTGTTCTGCTTGTCATAGTTAGCGGCGTTAGTTGTATTCACATACAAAATGGAGAGATCGAGATAGATTTCCGTTCAATCCTTGTTCTCCCACAAATATTACTCCTTCTCCTCCTATTTAGGGAGAGGGCCTCGGACAACGCGAGAAACATCACAAACGTATACGGGGATAATAATATGATCCAACAAGCGATTGCTGTCAATTCTGTTTTGGCCCAAGCCACCGTTCATATCCCACCTTTGGGTCAAGGTATTTTGAATTTACCAAGGCAAGCTATTTGGCTAGATTTATTAAGTAGTATATTATAGGTTACCCTCGCCGTTCTAATACTCACACTTCTACCTCGTCAATAGAAGACTTCGGATGAGTATATGAATGGCAAGCAGGCTTGACGGATCGAGGAAACAGAATCGACGAGGAGTATTATTAACACGATGGCTAGTAGAGGTCACGCAGCCTTCTAGCCTTCTAGTTCGTGTAGGTGGACTCAGAGGTAGTTGGAAAAAAGAAAAACAGGGTAACAGGACATGAGACATTTTCTAGGTAGTTTCCGAACGTGATGGTAAGTAATCAGGAACTGACCGCAGATTATCCTTCAATACACAGGTAGCTAACGAGAAATTAGATCGAGAGAGATACAGGAGGCGGTAGATAACAAGCTGGGTATATCCAGACTAAGGAATATATAAGTTGAAAGTAAAACTTCCAACGGAAAAATGTCCAAAAATCGTTCACAATACACAATCTATCCCTTTACTCAATATGCAAACTCTCCTTTATACCCCATGACCCATATAGATAGATAGAAATAAACAATACAAGTTTTCGATAGCATCGCGCGAGTGTTCGCATTAGATACCAACTTTCCTGTAATTTCAAACAGACTATGTTGGTTATTCGGCGAGCTTTGTAGGATCTAACAAGGATATATACTCCATACCTAGGTCCAAATGATGTTTGGGCAGATAGGGGTTTAAAAGTGTTCACCAAGGCTCTACCGAAAATGGGTAGACATCTAGGTAAATCAAGTGATATGTACAATGCTAATTATTCTAACCCCAACACCCTCGTAATGCGTCGCTTCGTATAAGTACAGCCCATATACACATATACATGCCTTAACCCTTCATCATCTTACCCGCATCATCCAGGATTCACAATTCTCTCCTCCGTGCCTCCGCATCTAGAGTATCAACTTCGCCCCCTAATGGCGCCATATCCGCCACCGCCGCCTCCACCACGCCCTCATCTGCAACCACACTACTACTCGCAAACTCCTTCCTCTTCTGCGCAAAAGCAAGTAATCGCACACAGCCTGCAGGAGTCATACCCTCAATCCGCCTTGCCTGACCGACACTCTCGGGCTTCGCTTCATTCAACGCCGCCCTCTCATGCGTGCTTAGTCCAGCCACAGAATCGTAGTCCAAGTCAGCCGGTAACCGAAGGCCCTCGTCGCGCAAGAACGCCGCACGCTCAGCCGCTTGTATGTGGACGTACGGGGCATAGCGCGCCTCGATCTCTACACGCGTGCGGACTCGCTCGCTATGTCGTAGGATCTCCGGAACTTGTGCTGTAAGATCCCCAATCGAAACGCCTGGAAGGCATAGGATATCTAGCGCATTTCGCTTCCTGCTATCGTTGCGGTTGGCGAAGCCGGCTGCGTTCCATGCTGGCGCAGTGAGTGTGTATTGCTCCAGAGCGCGGGTTAGGTCGTCTATCTGCGCTTTCTCATCTGTGTGCCGCGACCATCGGGTATCCGTTACGACACCCCACTCGCGGCCCTTAGCTGTGAGTCGAAGATCCGCGTTATCGGCGCGCGTGCTCATACGGTACTCGCTGCGGCTTGTGAACATACGGTATGGCTCTGATACACCTTTAGTGATCAAGTCGTCAATCATGATGCCGATGTATCCGTCGGCGCGCGTAATCGAGACTGGTTCCAACCCCTGAGATGTGCGCCCCGCATTAATACCCGCGATAACGCCCTGGCCGGCAGCCTCTTCGTAGCCCGTAGTGCCGTTGATTTGACCCGCCAGGAAGAGACCTGAGATAGCCTTGGTTTCTAGAGTTGACCTAAGACCGCGCGGGTCTACATAATCGTATTCGACACCGTAGCCGGCCTGAGTCATCTGAACGTTTTCAAGTCCGCGGATCGTGCGTAGTAGTTGCTCCTGTGCCTCGGCGGGGATCGTCATGGACAGACCATTTGGGTAGATAGTATCATTATTGAAGCCTTCTGGCTCTAGCCAGACAATATGCCTCTCTTTATGACCGAATTTAATGACCTTAGACTCTAGTGATGGACAATAGCGTGGACCCCTCACCGTCTCGCGGATATGAACCGTCTTGTCTAAGTTAGCGCGTGCGATGTCATGGGATTTGTCATTTGTATAAGTGGCCCAACAGAGAAGCTGGTCCTGCACCGACACCCTATCGTCGAGGTAACTGAACGGTTCCGGTGGATCGTCTCCTCGCTGTTCTTCTAAAATATCGAAGTTGATACTCCCTTTATGTAAACGGGGAGGTGTACCAGTCTTTAATCTACCAAGCTTAAAACCGGCATCTCTTAAAGATTTACTAAGACCAAACGTAGCCTTTTCGCCCATCCGCCCCGATGGGTAGACATCCAACCCGATATGTATTTCACCACCTAGGAAAGTTCCGGTGGTAATAACAACAGCGTTGGTGGGTAACACCTCGCCAGACTCGAGGCGCACGCCGGTAATTTTGCTCTTGGGCGAGCTGCTGATAGGATCCGCGCTTTCGCCTAGGACAATATCTGATACGCTTCCCGTTATGATAGACAGGTTCGGATATGACTGGAGCTCTTCACGCATGTGCTTTTTGTACAGCGCCCGGTCAATCTGGGCTCGCGGTCCCCACACGGCTGGGCCTTTCTTCCGGTTCAGGACTTTGAACTGGACGCCAGCTTTATCGATGATACGTCCAGAAACTCCATCCAGAGCATCGACCTCGCGTATTATCGTTCCCTTTCCGATTCCGCCAAAACTAGGGTTACACGAGCAGACACCAAGATTTTCAAGTTTAGGTGTAACCAGGGCCGTTCGCGCGCCGCTTCGAGCTGCTGCTGCGCATGCCTCTGTTCCAGCATGGCCCCCACCGACTACTACAACATCAAATGGTCTGCACCTTCAAATTAGCTCACATTCATTTACAGATTCAACAATGGCTTCATATACAAACCTCGCGTCCTGAGCAACAGTGGCAAAGTTACTCCGATGAAGACCTAATGAGGTTAAAGGTCTTCGGATCGCGCTACTGGGCCGACTTAAGCCCCGAGGCCTCCAAGCTTTCCTCATATTCGTAGTAATACGATATGATAAGTAGCGAGCCCAATTCGTGAATTCTGCACTTTCACCTCGTTGTCTTTAAACTCAAAATTTCTCGATAATAAAAAAATGGCGATAAGGAAAATAAGCTTAGATCGGCAGGCGGTGTGGGACATGCGGCTGATTGTAGCAGGCGGTGGGTCTCCTGCCGGATGAATAATCTACCTTAAATCAACGCTTTCTAAGTTTTGAGTTCTTCTATTCGCGTCATGTGCCCCCCGGTGTACTAGCTTCTTGTTGGCAAACAAATCGAAATATTGAAAGGGGTAAAATTAAGTGGGTAATGACGAGATGCTTTATTTTTTTTTTTGCCATGCCATACATGCAGATACCAATGCGCTCATGCCAACCCAAAAATTGTATACCGATACATTTCCTTATCCGCCTAACATGACTCGTCATAATATACACGATATGAGCCACAAGAGGGGTCGGGCTTCTCCTTTAGGTAGTAGAAGCTTCAAAGAAGCTTCAAGATGATTGAAACATCATATAACCGGTTTTAGTGGTTAATAAGCTACTGACCTTTGGACTTGCCTTTATTCTCAGACAAGATCCTGACCGCATCCTTACTGAACACATAACTCAGACCGCTCCAGACAGTTGTGGTGGCAACCAAATACCTACGTTTAGTTAGAAATCGGAAAAACAATTGGTGCTCCTATATTCCCGACCCCTTGCCAGTCGTAAATGTAGTAACGAAAAGGGAGATACTTACTGAAACGCCGTCATGGCCATTCCAACATCCGCGGTTAGAACAGGGGTCACCATAGTAGCTCCCATCAGCCCTAGTTGCAAGAATGTATTATACTTGCTAATAGTAGTGGGACGAACCTCCGCGGACGGTAGGGAGAAATCCCAGTAGCGCGTGAAGGTTTTCGGTGGCGGGAGAGATATCCACCGGTAATAAATGGCGGCGATTCCTAGACCGATGTCCCGCCCGAGAATTATGACGGCTAGCCATGCTTCATTGGCCATATGTTAGCACTTGAATTCTTAGAGAAATCTCGATATGACACAAGCAAGATAATGAGGTTAGAGACAACCCTAACAGTAGTCATAGCCTAGTCATATGACACCTCGCACGTAAGACAGAAAAAGAAATACAAAATCCTAAGGATAATAAAGTTAAGCACCTACCAGGGAGCGCCCCTTTGTAAGCAAGGCACACCGTCAACACCGTCATGAGCATCTTATCCGCCATAGGATCGACCACACTCCCAACAACAGTCTGGAGCTTCCATCTACGAGCGATCCAGCCATCCAAGAGGTCCGAGAAGCCCGCGTAAGCAAAAAGGCCTAGGGCTAAAGTATGCGCGTCGTGCACAATGGCGTAGCCGATGAAAGGCGCAGCGATAAGACGCGAAAATGTCAGCAGGTTGGGAACCGTATAGATGTTCTCGTGCTGAGTCAACGCGGGTATTACTTTAGGAATCACTTTCCGGATCCCTCTAGGTTCCTCAATGGCTGGCTTTGAAGATGTTTCAGGGGGAACTCTGTATCTAATGTTAGCTTACACGCGCTATGACAAGGCCGACTCATCGATTTAGAGAGTTGAGGAAAGGTCATGGAGGATGTGTGGGATTCAACAAGTGAGCCCATAACATAACGATAAAGACGTACTGGTCCTTCCTCTTAGCTTTGTCTTGCTCCTCGAGAACCGTGCTGGTACGCGAAAAAGACCTCCTACACCCGGACCCAAACCAGAGGTTAACTCTAGTATTTCTAGCCTCAGCTAAGGTGAAACTCGAACGCGTAGCTTCATTTAGCCTTGACGGAGAAGTACGCATGGTATGTGCAGATCTCAACATAGCAGGGGTCACCCTAAGTCTCCCGGATATTGCAGCGATATCAGCACATAGTAAGCTCACGCCTAGACTCGTAGAACCCAAACTCGGACACTTGCGAGAGGCGCGCGCGCCACCGCATAGAGCCCGTGAAGTCATATCGAGTGTATCATATTACTCGCAATCGCAGTGCACCCGAACTAAATCAATCAATCGACAAGACGCTACTTCATCCAACGCGAGCTGAGACGAATGACGAATCTACTGAAATAGCTCCGACAGCCGCCGATTCAATAATCCGAGAACGATTACACTAAACAGTGTCCTTTTGACTAGAAAATAAAACGGTGTCACTAAGAGGGTAGTTATAGTTCGCAGGCTCGTGATACGGCTCAAGAAGCAGCAGGTTGAAAGATAAGTTGGTGCCCACAGTTTGAAAAAAGTTGTATTTCGGCACAGTGTAATTGGAGTTATACCATACCCGACGTCATTGGCTACAAAGTGCCAAGGAAATCCATGTTCCACAATAGATCCCCACCTAGAGAGCTGCGGCTTAATAATAAAAACAAATTGATAAGGCAATGTTCAACGTCTACGTAAATATGATAAGGCTAATAGAAACCCAACCTAAAACTCCATTAACTTAAGCTCATATAAATATTATACCTAATTCCAGATGAGACATCTAAAACAAAGGATATTTCCAGCATGTATAATGTATATGCATAGCTACATACTTCCGCTGTTAAGTTTAGTTTTCAGAGTTCCTTACAGAAGAATGAAGTTATTTCCACGCTTCCTAGTCCTACCTTGTAATAACAAGAGCATATTCTACCCAAGAATCGTAAATTAACCTCTCGTTACAATACGAAAGACCACGAAAACAACTCTATTACCCTAAAAAGCATCGTAGCCTAGATAACCCAGCTGGCACAACAATGACATATTTGTCTAAATGTCTTGTTGGCCGATGAATAGAGTTTTGGATACTTATAGATAAATAGGGTGGGAAAAGCCATATTTGTATATATATAGACCATCTTGTTCCTACAATTCAGTTTCTACAAATACTATTGATATCACAAATAACGAGTTCAACAGGCCAAACCAAGCCAGATATACTGGCAAAAGAGGTCTACCTGGCCGTATCGTCAAACTGACCTGTAAATTGTTATAAAACCACATATCTACCCACAAGCCAACAATATTCCCCAAGTATATATGAAATAGACCTTTTTATTTCAATTCCTTTTTTTATTCTTACTTCTTACCAGTCTGCTAACCAAATAAAGGAATTCAACTAGAGTCAAATATCTTTTTAAAATATCGATATATTCCATTGACCGCCGGACATGGGCCAAAGAGTGTATACGCTGCCTCGGCCAATTGCTTCAGATAATTCATCTCGCTATCAGAAAAATCCCGTGCCTCTTATACATACGATCTAATCTACAGCAATCGGGATGAGATCTTAGAATAGGCACAATTTACGTGAAATACGATGTCCCATACACTCAGGCAGTGGATATATCATTTTGGCCCATTTTCGCCGGTCCATGGGATACCAAGGCCAGGTCAGGCTTTTGTCTGACCTGTTGAACACGCTTGTCATACATTATTAGGTAGATAATTAACCACATGCAGACCCCTCAAATTCAACGCCCGAGAGTCCATTCCGAGATAAATGTTTTTATTGCTATGTAGGTGATCAATGTTCTAGATACGGAGGAGTACTATTTAGTGATATCCGCCTAAGAATAGACATTTCTTATGTCAACAAACCCAGGTTTTTCTCTCCGAAACACTACTACCATCATCAAAGAAAAACTCTCGGTTTACTCTCGTGGAATGAAGATATCACAAGTTTCATGCAATTGGTCCATGAACAAGTTTAGGCTCCAACAAAGAAAGCAACACTGAAGACAACGGGAAATAAAAAGTTGAATGGTGCTGTGGTCCGATGGTGAACGTGTGGTGGAAAGTGAGAAGGAGAAAGAAATCAAATAAGGACAAATAAATCAAAAGGATTCCCGCCTCCATACCAATACCAGCTCGATTCGTGTAATTGGTAGAAAATGGATTTCTACCCGCGAGTCGTGCTGGCGGCAACTGTAATGGCGATATGCGATCGCGGTGGTAAAGAACCACAGGTATCAATTATCGAAAAGACGATGCTCTCTGACTGCGCCGACGCCAACGCTCTATGATTCTTCCAGATTGCATGCGGGGCCCAAGACCGTCGCTGACACTTTGCCTTCAAAACTCAAAACCCCTCTACTTGGAGCTGAAGTACATAACGCAATGTCGTAATAACGCGATGTTGTAATGCTAGGAGATTGGAATAGAAAGGGGTTCAAAGGTAATATAGAAACATAGGTGCTTGTTCACTAGTAAGGAGTGGTGTGTCCTTATGCTAATGAATTAGTTCGTCAGTTTCCGATCTCCATCTTGCATGTTCATTTGCCGTAGCGATAACCGTAAGGTAGGAGTTTCTTCCCCGTCCTGTTGATCCTGCTCGTCCCTTTAAGGCGTTAGAAGATTGTGTATGAAATCATGCTACCGATCCACTTACTGTTCATAACTCTCATTGGGCATAAAGCCAGCAGCCCAGTCGGCATCCGCCATCGAATTTGATGCGGGATCTGTATTCCCAAGTCCAAGCTGCATAACAACAGATGTATCATCTTGGCCGGCGGTAATAGAATTATGCCCACGGTGCTCCGGTAGCGAGGTGTTGAAATCGTGCGAGGCATGATGGACAGCTCTAGCATCGAATCCGTTCTCTACTTGGCCATCGATTCTGGAAGATGAATTCATGGCGACGCCGTTGTTATATATACCACTGTTTTGGTTACCACTGCTATGATCATACGCATCCCGGTGGTAACTGGAAGAAGCGCTCGTAACCGCAGCAGCAGCGGCGGCGGCAGTAGCTGATGTTTCGAATATAGCCCCGTTTGAGTACGATGATTGGGTTGGAAGATTCTGGCCTCCGAGACTACCATCATTGCCGATGAGCTGGGTTGTGCTCATTTGGGTTGCGCTCATTGGAGTTCTATCAAGGTGAGAGAGCCCGGAATAATCAATACTTCCGTTTGTTCCATTCATGGTCGAGTGCCTTCTAGGTAACATAGTCATGGGTTGAGGATACGGCATATTAGGTCGTGAAGCCATGTTATATGAAATCGTAGCGTTGTGATCATAGCCATATGAAGATGTCGAAGCATAAGACGCCTGAGATGGCAATGCTTGACCTATACTGTACGGTGGAGCATATTGACTAGAGCCTGGCCAAGGTACCTGGTCAAAAGTATGCATGCTCGGCATCGAAAGCGATCTTGATCCTCCTCCGTTCATGCCGAAGCTGTTATAAGGTGGGTTCATAATACCCCGGAAATGCGGTTCAGCTAGCATGACTTCGTTGTCGTCTACGGGGGCCCGAAAGCTGCTCGACGATATTAGAGGTGCGCGAGGAGAAACGTCTCGCAGCGCGGGATCTTGGCTCGGAGTGCGAAGCTTATTCTGAATAACGTCCTCGATGCTGTAGTACGAAACTAGGTGATGTTGTATGCCATTATAAGTGACACTGATGGTCTTCTTGATGAGCCCGTCAGGCCTGAACTGATACGAATCGATAAGAGAGCCGACTAGAGCTCGTTCAGCATCGTTACGCGCGCTTGCCGTGCTGTCAAGGTTTGACATAGAGGCTCCGCCATCGATCATAGCGCTGGCATAGTTGCCGACTGAGTTCGCTCTTGAGTGGCTAGTGGGCTTCGTGATTATCGAATCGGTCCTCTGTCGCTTCATGGCTCGTTTCTTCTCGCCTGGCTGGAAAGGCTTGTCGAGTTCGCGATACAAGAGGAAGTTGCCCAGGATGCGACTGGGGCTCCAGGGGACGCCATCTGTCCAGCGTTTTATTCCAGATGAATGCTCTTCATACATGAAAACATTACCACTGGCGATGAGTTCAGATCGTTCCCTGTCGTGGGGTCGTCTAGGTACGTGACTAAGACGACCGCTGAGGCACGCTTCAAATAATATGAGGGCGTCCATAGTGCTTGCGATATAACCATGGAAGGTTGGGAGTAGAGGGCTCCCCCCACCCCCGACACGGTCAGCTCCCGACATGATGCCTCCAGTAGACATGATTACCTTTGCGATCAGGTGTAATCTGCAATAGGATTTGAGTCTTGTTAGCTGAAATGCAAGTGGCAGCTTAATAGAGGAAAGCTTTTCGTATAATAGTCAAAAGCAGCGTCAAGAGGTGAAAGTAAACTATATCTCTGTAGAGATGTTCCAGCACGTGAGTTTCTCGGTCTGCAAAGTGGTTATGGTGCAGGACGCCCTGATAGAAAATAGAGAGCGGTGGTTTACACCTTGAGACCTAGTCGCCTTGGAGAGTTAAGGTGTAGGCCGTGGAAGTAAGTGTTTATAGGGAAGCAGGGAAGAATCGCAAGCTTGAATGGAAAATGAAGAGGAGTAAGAGTCTATAGTAAAATTTAATCTTACCTCGACTGAGTATTTATGCTTTATTGTGAGACCGGCTTATAAACCTAGGTAGGTAGAAAGGGTTACCAAATCTTAGCGATTAAGGAACTTGGTCCGATATATATATATATATATATATATATATATATATATCGTGTAACCTCTCCGTCCTTAAACTAGAAACTTGACTTCTCGTTCCTTATCCCACAGAGTAGGATATTGACTACTATGCGTAGATTGGTATATATTCTCTGCGATCCGGCGATGGTTGTCTTAACTAGAAGGCTAGTTATAGAGAAAAAGGAATATGACCCTCGGCTGAGCCTAGTAGGGGAAACGAAGGGTTGGTATGCGAGCCTGAGTGTGGAATATTGGCGTCTCTAGCCCGAGAGAACCTTAATATAGGTGGAAAAGAGGGTAGGTAGACCGTTACTACGAACGTCTTGTTGTATACTTGGAGCCCTCTTTTGACGGTAGGGAAACCTCCGAGAGGACGTGCCGTAGACTAATAGGAACGGACACACGATTGGGTTCGTGGCTGCCGCACCAGAGGTTATATGTGACCCCTCCCAACCTGTGCGTAGCTAGGTAGGTGAGCTCAAGTAGTGGTCCGAGTGGCACCACCAACGTCTTTAAACTTTCAGGCGCTCAGAGGATTTGGGAACGGACTCCGAATTGCCGCGCTGTGGCACAACTTTCTTGGTGTGCGTTCTCAACCGATGGCCTCAAGGTGTTATACTGAGTGAGTCACGTCTTTGTGCCGAGGTACTCCTAGGACCTGGACCTGGACCTGGACTGAGATATCAAACTTCACGATAGTAAAGAAGGATAGCGGTACTGCAGTGAACCCTTAAACTGACAAAGGTTCCAGCTTGTGATATTTGAAGGTCGGATGAAAGCCTATGGGTCAAATGTGGCGTCAAAGGACACTGAGTTGAGGCTGTAAACTTTGTCGTCGAAATGGGAACTGTTTGGTGCTAATACCTAGAATCAGGATAATGAAGATATAAGTTAAAGCTTTCTGCGTACCTACAATTCAGTGATTGTTGTATGCGTTCAGAATTAAGAAGGTGGAATCGCAACACGTCAAATATCGCCTGCAACGCGACTGATATATTAGCCGTCGTCGGTGTTGCAGTAATAAAATAGAGTGACGTGACGTGATATCCGAGACTAAATTGATTGAAATATTGGGAAGGAACAATATATGTATTGTTGGATAGTGTGCAGAGCATGAGGATAGCGCAAGAGAAAAGGTAAAATAGAACGATACGGAAAGGGGATTTAAGGGTATATAAACGAAATCCAGGCAGGAGTGATCTACTTTTAATTGATATGAAATGTCTAGAATTGATCGTTGGGGAGTTGGATAGTCCTTGCGTTTTGACAGTGACAGCCAAGGGGCTCATTCGCGGAAGGAGAGATGATTTTTTCTGAGGACAGACATAGGGCTCATTTAGTATTAACAACAATGCGGTCAAGTAAGTAGTAAACAGTTGATGGAAAGAGGTCAGTCTAGGCAGTCGATACTTGTATATTATGTAGGGAGGCAAGTATGCAGAGATTGGTTGGAGGGACGGGGAAAGCTCACATAGCGCTTGCCATTTCTTAACTAGAAACTTAGGTACCTCTGTGACAGCTACTTACAATATTTCCATCCATACATTATTTACACTACATGTACTTACATTTTACGTACATATATTTTTTTTATCTTCATATCCAATATTTGCATTATTTATATCTGATCAAAAGATCTATGTCGGAATTAAGGCTTCTTTCGCTTCGTGTTTTTACTGTCCTTCTCCAGTTCCTCATCATTTCTGTTGTCTGTCATTCATTTCATTACAGTGCTCGTAGCCACTTACTTTCTTTCGCCTGATGCCTTCTCCAAGACTCAACCACTTTACTATATACAAATAAGTATCTAAACACGGACAATAATAGAGATTGTGCCCGGATGCACTAAAAGATCGGGAAGAATAGAATATTGGATCCAACTGCATTGCTAGGGGTTAGGGGTTAGGGATTATGCAGCCTATTACCTTTAATATGGATTTTTTACTACGACTACCGCCACCACCACCATATGAATATCTTGACTACGCTAATTCGAGGCATTTTACTATTCTGATCGGATTTCCTTTCTTGTCTGTAACAACCCTGTCGTGTGTGTGTGGGAATTCCGTAGTGGGCTATTTCTGAAGCACGATTTAGTCGATCGCCAAACCTAGGTGCTACTTTGGGATCATGGATGGTGCTTTGTAGCCCCGGATTATTTGGTATGATCGCGGGCCGAGAAAGACGCGAAAGAGGTGGAGAGAGTACGTCAAGCTAAAAGTGAAGTGAATGTGATAGGCAGGCTCGGTATCTCTCAGGCAGTCTGAAGTAAATCTAATAGAACTTGGGATGATCACATGTCACTCCTTGGCTTTAGAGATATCTTAATTGCGTATTATGCCGTCGCCCCCTATCCATAGCATATGTAATAGTCATCATCCTCAGTATCATCATTGCTATAGTCATTATGGATTATGGTGTTTTCTCGATGTGCGAAAATATACCTATCTTCCTCTATTTGATATCCACAACCATGTTTACCGGGTCTGGTTTAAAGGAGAGCCACAAGCACCATAGTTCGATGGGCTATGAGAAAGATGACTAATTACATGAAGCCCCAAGTTGAGCTGTGAATATTTAGGTAGGTAAGTCATACCCCTGTCCCTTATCGGCCTCAATAACTATGGCGTTTGATGCAATGTGACGAAAGGATGATGGTATTCTAATGGTATATCCTCTACGTAGTTAAATCGCTGCTCATGGCCTAATTTCAAATTCTAAGGCTGGCTAATTGGTATTGCGACGGCATCTTTGATCCGGATTAGTTGCAACTGGCTACCTACTGACAAGGATATACAATAGGAGGATGTGCGCAATTTTCCTAATAATGTTTAGGTAATATACCGAATGAAAACATGGACGCTGCTATTAAGTGGGAATATTTGTTTCGTCTAATATCTTTCTAGCGAGAAGTTTTAATGATTTATTGAAGAATAGACCTAAGTAGGATGAGCTTGAAAACGTTCCATCTCTTGTAAAATGATATGGGCGTTTATGCCACGCGTATTAATCGTACCTGTCTTAGTTAAAGTAAATATTGTCTATCCTCCCCGCCGAAGTTAGATCATTGCCTCATATAGAGAAATGGATATAAGTCATGTCATCCTTATAATAGGATATTTGCACTTAGACTACCAACCGATACCAAGGCTATCCGTCGTAGGCTATCCACTACTGGGTAGTCCAGAAATCCTTCCTTAAAGCTGTGTATAGCTACCACAGACCCGTGATAGATGGTCCAACCCAAATTCTTATAGGCTTATCCCTGTATACTCCTCTATAATAGTTTGCGAAGTCTAGGCTGGATTGTAGATTGATCGTGTCAGCCTTAACAGGTGCCCAAGGCTTTTCCCATTATAATTTCTACGAGGCCTGAGAGACATTTTAGCTTCAAGGCACTCCGAGGTAGCATACAGTTAGAAGGATGGGACTACTCTTGACATAACAGAGCCTTGTTGGCGCTAGGCTAGGCTAGGTAAAAATAGGAATTCTTAAGGTTCGAGCTTTACCTTAGGCGCACTGTAGGGAGATGACCCTATGGTTACTGTCTTCCTTTCCAGTAGTTTGTTCAGAAACGCTGCTGTTCTCGAGAAGGTGCCTACGAACAATTATAACGGGGCTACGAGATAAATTGAAGATATCTCCTGGATTATAGGATATCTATCCTGAGGATAAAAAGAGTGTTGGTCCACCCAGTGGTCTAAGTGATCAATGACCCCCATACACCGTAGTGACGATCGGGGCCTAGACCTGCTCTAGCCCTCTTACTAGGTTGCCCCTATTAACGGAGGAGACGGAAAAAACCTTATTAACAGACTAAACCACTAGAGAGCTGAGTACCTAGGCAGTGCTTCTACTTAGGAATTAGAATATTCTCACTACGCCGGGTTGCCAAAGTTGGTAGATATGTGCAAAATGTGTAGGCAGTAAGTCACCATCTCACGGTGCTATGTTTTAGAATGCTCTATTCATGGCAGAGGCTGCGACGAGTTCTATAGCTAGGGTATGGAAGGGGAATAGATAATTCTCGATGCAACGGATAGGTATCTCGTCGGTGGCTTTAAGTATTGACAATCAATGCTTCTCTCGCTCTTGATTATCTCATATTTTGCGAAGATAATACATGGTTATACCGAGATCTGAAAAATGAAATATACTAAGACTGCCCAAGTAATCCTTGATAGTTGTCGTATGATTCCTGTGTCATTTCGTTTCTATCTTACATCCGCCATTTGTGCTGTTGAGTGGGTTTAGATTTGATTCCTATTGGCCTTATTGGTATCTTGCTTGATAGCTCATTGTTCGTCAATGCCTCGAATGCAGGTACAAGACCGAAAAACCGAAAACTTTATTCCCAATTCTAAACCAACCGAATGGTCGGTAGACCAATCAAAGAATGACTGAGAAACAGCCCTCGTCGAAAACATACTTGCGAAAATTACTCCCTTTGGGAATAGGTGATAACTAATCTGGTAGCTAAATAGGAGATGGTGAGAGCCGCTCGACCTGTATGGAACGACTGTAATCCAGTGAATTAACCAAGCCGACCTAAGCAGCAGTCGGGACACCGACGAATACAACCAACCTTAATGATGCTGGCGCGACATGGTTTTACCCTGCGTTTCCTCCTCTTAAACCCCTCAAAAAATCCCATGTGAAATGTAAGTAACATTGATTCTGTATTGGTAGGTATGTAGTCCAATAAGCACTTGAGGATCTAGAATGGTCTTGAGGGGCTGCGGATAACTCGATATCACCAAATTCCATAAAATAAATAGGACTGTTATGTTATGTGCCTCCAACTAGAGAAGGGTGACAGCACGACGAATAACTGACTAAAAGTTGTACGGCTATGAATATGAAGGGTGCATCTCGAGACAAATAACGTTTTTAGAACTGGTAGCCTAATATTGTTAGTAAAGTGATCACCCTTATCACCTGAGCTGAAGATACTTAACTAACCTAGTGCAGATCACCCGCGATCCACACTATGGTCGCGGCATTAGGATAGCATCCGGCCCGTTAGACGCTAAAAAACTGGCCCGCTGGTTGCACACTATTCGCCTTTTAGGATAGTAATGAGACGGGTAGTCGAGTCTAGTTTAACTGACTAGAGGGTTAATTTTCGAGGAAGAGCCAAGGACGTTTCGACTTTATGTCACCGTATGCTTCGCCGGGCATGTTCATTGGCACTGGGATAGTACCGTTATAATCGCACGCGCTAGAAGGTCGAGAACCGTCTTCGCTTGGATCTCGAGGCGAAATAGGAACTATAGAATCGGAAGTCAGTAAACACCATTTACACAAGGTCCTAATATTAATATTGGATCCTAAGACTCCATCTATAGCCCATGTTTTTTGAGGAGGCTCAAAGACGGATGAAGTGAGCTATGGAACACTTTGACATATGAACTTACCGATGACTCCGCACTCCCAATTGCGACAGGTCAGTTTAGGGTTGTTGGTCCCCCTTTCTTTTACTAGCCGCCCCCTATGCATCAGAATTTCGCATTAGTTAATATTTTAAAATTACGTTACTATTAGCTTACCAGGCACTCTCTGATAAATTTGCGCTCCCAACGTAGGCGAACACAGCTTTTGACTTGTCTGAATCGGAGTGGCGGACCAGCATGAGCTTGCTATGAATAAGAAGACCTGATCTGACGCTTTTGCAATCACGAATCAGTTCACGAGGAAACGTTGCTGAATCCCACCATTTGGACTGAATACAGATGGTACCCGCAGCCTGGAGAATGGATCATTAGTCGGTGTTACGTTCTAGAACATCTTGAGTCATAGTCAAGAACTTATACTTACATTTGTGCCTCCCCGACTTTGCACCACAGTTTCACGAGACGGGAAGTAGATTCGAAACTTATTCTTTAAGTCTGGCTTAGCTTGCATCGGGGCTTTGTTTTTTCCGCCTTTGACATTTCTTATCTTGTATTCTTTCATACCATCGTCGCCTATCTCGTTAGGAACAAGACAGAAAGCAAAGAGGGAAAGGGGGGCTCATCGAGGATGTGGCCTTACCTTGGGCAGAATAATATATTGCTGATAATAAATCCGTGTTTAGGGATCCGAGCGATGAGGCTAAGAAGTCAATCTCGACGTCTTTGGTGGTGCTGAGACCAAGCGATGTTACGGCTCGACCAAGCCCACAATATCCTATGAAGAAGTTAGCGTAAAGATATCGGAATGTTGATAGATAAAGCCTACCTGTTCGCTTCCACTTGTCATCCACGTGCGACCCTCCGCTGCCTCGAGTTAGTCGTAAAGGCCGTGTATGGCAAGAGAGGGTGGCCTTATTGGATTCTCACATTGTGTGGACGAATCTGTAACGATCCGCCTCTGAAAAGTCGTAGTTCTTCAGACTGCTCACTAAGCTCTCCTCTAGGCCCTGGGCTCGAAGGAAATAGCAGAGCTCTTCACCAAATGAGCCAAGCTTACTAGATGACTGTGATCCGGGATCTCCTAGTCGAGGAAGATCGATAAGAAAGACCATGTTCTCGATAACCCCTGTCTCGCCCCACTACGCGTTCGTACTCGTCAATGATACAATATGCTACCGGGAGAAATGGTATCAACTCACGTCGTAGGGGACTAAATTACCGCTTGGTACAACTACTCGCAAGTATTTAGGGTATTTTAACAACTGCAACTTTGAGTGCATGTTTCCCGTTGGCATCATGGGCGGGAAACAGAACTTGATGGCTGCCCCAGGGGGTATGTTGGCTTTCATCTCCTCTTGCTGCAGCATTACAACAACCCATTAGTTTAGCTTCCTACAATTGAAAATATGGATCGAAAAATATGGAATCATACCTGCGCTTCGTTTGAAGCAAAAGCAATGCAGACAATCTTAGTCTTTCTGTAGTCAATTTTGGATAGCATCCACGGCTCATCCCACTGAAACGAACTGATTACAGCGAGTTCAAGATCATCTTTTTGTAGAACTTCCTCGATTTTTATGTCGTCTTTGCGAGGAAAGCCCTTCGCCCACGTCTTCTTTACGACGCCCTGTGGATATGGAAGATGAAGTTTGCTCTTATTAGTAGAGTTAACTGCAACTGTGGGTTCTGTATCGAGCTTTTGCCTTTGCCTGGGACCCCGAGACTCAGGCTCTGACTCAGGGGCCTTTCGCTTCCCTAACCTCGCTAGTCGTTCTTCTTCCATCTTCTTCCTATCTAAGCCTAGAGCTGTGAAGCCACTTGGAGTCGTGGAGGTAGATTGTTGAGAGGCTGGCACTATTTCGGGCAATGGGATAGATTTAGATTCGTGATTTCCATGTTGAATCTCGATATCCTTTGCAACAGGGGGGTATTTTGGTCCTTTGTCAAGATCATCATCATCCCCGTCGGACTCGATTTCAATAGGGTTTTTGGAAGAGGAATTACCAGCATCCTGCAACGATAAAGCTATCGCGTAGTTCAAAGCAGCATCCTCGTCGCCTCCGAAAGCATCAAGTCCGTCCATTTTAAGAGCTAGAAAACATCCTAATGCTGATAGCAAGACGAATTCATTATGTGGGGTAATGGAAGCTTTGCTACATAGGAATCGCGTTGGAAGCGTGGACGTGGAATCAAACACGCTAGAACCGTTACCTGAGCGCGGAAGCACGTGCACAAAAAGTATAGGAAAGTGACGTCACTTCTAAAAGATCAATTCGTTATCTACATGTACCTAATATAGCCTGAGTACGTAGGTACCTCTTATATTGAGAGCGCATCGATTGGTAGGACGTCAAAATAAGAGCAAGGTACCTAATAACCCTAATTTGCACCGAGTCTTCACTTTAGGAAACGCATGAAGAACTGGATATATTGAAGTTGAGCATGAGCGTGGCTTTGGTATTAGAAGGCAAACAGGTAGACTTCCAAGGCTACACCAATTACATACGATCACGAATATGGAATATGAATATCTGATGATATATTGCGACCAAGAAGGTCTGTTATATTGAATAGCTCAAGGTCTTTACCTGATAGAGTAAGCTGTAAGACCGGCTATTGGGATATATCATCAGAAAATTTTTATGACTTTTCCATTTTTTCCCCCGTGTAATCTTGTGTCGGCGCATCACTACGGATGCCCAAACAACATTCCTAAGTTTAACCTCTGGAAGCCGCTACCGTTCCGAATCGTCATCTCGTAAATAATGACGAGATAACAAACCGTCCGAAGTTGAGCATTCCTTCGTACCGAGTTTCCATACCACCTCCGTGCACCGGACCTGATCCCCATCCGTCTAGAATCTGAACCCAAGATCTGACGCCAATTCCGACGAGTAGGGCGGGTCCCGAGACTCCAACCCACCAACGAGGACAGGTTTCTGAAAGTTCAAGACATAAATCGCTGATGCACCAGCTATTATCTCAGGCTATACCGAGCCTTCCTCAGGCCTCATATGCCGTAATACATTGTTGATTGATGAAAGTAATGGTAAAAAAAAAGTGAACAGGAAAAAAAGACTGATAATGCATTTCCCTAGACCGTCTTCCTGTATGAAGTCTAGATGTCGGAAATACGCGACCATGACCATCCCTATGTACCATAAGCTGGGTTGACACCACCTTCCTTAACAAGGATGAAAAAGAAAAGAAAAGGAAAAAAAAACAATATGTGATGATGAGCGATTGTAAAATGTAGAAATAAGGGAAGATAATGTGAAGAATGGCTATAGCCAAATTGATGCTGGCGAAGATCCAGTATCCGTTTACCAACGCCTATAACACCGGTTCGGGGGTCTTAGCTTACAAGCTTACAGAGGAAAGTAAAGTTGGTTAATGTAACGATAGGGCATGGCTCGAATTAAGTTTGAGTATCCGACGCAGTTCATCTTCCATTGTAGTAACCTCATCGGGGCGGTAGGACGTGAGTTGCGCGTCTACGGGCGGAGCTGTGGGTTGCCCGTTCTGCGCGCTAGCCGTCAGAACTGACATGGGAAACATGCCGCGAGGTAAATGACGTGGTGGGGATTGTGGAGATTGGCCCTGAGAAGGCCGCGTTCGTTCAGATGACTTGTGGTGTTGCGGAGAATGATGCTGGTTAACTTGGTTTGGTGGGCCTGGTAGTTGCTGTGATGGTTCCTCACTACCATCTAACCGACCCGTGAAAAGATAACGCTTGAGATCATCGTAATGATTAATGTCCTGACTTTGAAGTACTTTGCTGGTGGACCGTGCAGAGGATTGGTTTGATCGAGCAGCTCGCATGCGCTCCTGGTAGGGTGTAGAAAAGGCTGGCCCGACTGGTTCACCAGGATTCCCGTCTAGCTCATCTGCGGAAATGCCCAAGACGGTAGCACGCTTTTGATAATTAGGGCGGCGCGTCTGGTTAGGTGTCGTTCCCAAGGGGTATGTATGAAATCCTTTTGGAGATTGGTGAGATGGTGAGAGCGAACCCATATTGATCGCAGTAGCGTGAAAAGAACTAGCTCGGCGTGCTCTAGCCTTCTCTTTCTCAGCTCGGTCAGCACGGAAGAAGAGTTCCAAGGGCGACTCAGTAGCCCGCATGATCGGACTAGGAGAGCTGGCCTCGTCTGAATCAGACGTCGTGCAAGAAAGCTCTTGCTCTGGGCTTGAAGCAGCTTTCATCCCAGGGGAATCGGGCTCCGACCTATTGAGGAAGCTCGGGATTGGCAGTGCAGACGGCGCGGGTGAGGCATGAAATGTGGAGCCCGCAAATATAGGAGCCGAGGGACTCGAACGGTCTGGGTTGTTTCGGCCCGGCGAAACAGCTCCATCGTTTGCGTGAGGTTGTTTGTTGTTGTTCTTCTTCTTTTTGCTGCGCTGTTTTTGACTTGTCGAACTGGCACGCAACGCCTCGACTGCTTCTGAGACAGGCGTGGTAGGGTTGCCATCGTGGCCGGATTTGTATCTAGGAACATCGTTCTCAGAAGCGTAGGTCGTCTGTTTGGGGGTGTTGCGACTCCGACCGCCCTGACGGCGACGGTTAGGTGTCTGCTTTTGCTGTAGTCCTTCTTGCATGCTTCGGAGGCATGTATTTCGAAAAAGGAGTAGTATGATGGTAGTATAAAATTTCGAGAGACTCTAAAGGTGAGTTGGTTACTTCGCGGGTTCCAGGAGATTAGAGTCAGTGCGACGACGTAATGCGGGGCGGAGACAACGAAGATGGGAAGCAAAGGGGAAGTGAAGTAATCTGTCTGGCTACTTCTTTCGCGATCTATTTGGATTAAACAGGAGGTCGGCGTATTGTTGACGAGAAAATTGTTCTTCTTGATGGAAAGTGTGACATCCGTAGGCTGTGGCTTGTGAGATTTTCAACGTTTCTGTACATATTTGTGTTTGATTGTTGATTGAGAGAGAGATTGGAATTGGATCGTATTTTCGCAGGGAAAACACTTGAGTGACTGGTGGAGTCGTCGGTGGCCATCGCCATCCAGTTACAAAACAGGAATCGGTGTTAGGGAGTACAACGTGACACATTATGTGGCTGTACACAGTATATTTTCGGCCTAGGACAGAAAAACCTCATTGCAGGGGAACTCTATTACGTATATTATATAATCAAGAAGGACCCGTTAGGCAGTCAAGCATACATAGGTACCTTCAAGTCCCTCGGTCAGACTGTCAGGCACCGCAAGGTCGCACCGATAAGTACGGTACGTACCTTACTATTGAATGTGAGGAGCATGGACGTATTTTATTGGTAGGAGCCTAGCATAATGTCAATCGACCTTGTCGCTACTCCAAGTCCTGAGGGAATTTAACTATGAGTACCTAAACTTTAAAGTATCCTCTATGTATTCCGTGGGTCATCGTTGTAGGTACCTAAGTAGCTGGAGGGGCATTTGTACAGCTGCCGCCTGCCTCTTACATCCAGCTATCCCGCAACCTTGAAGGCTTCAAGGACTTTCTACCTTCACTTTGCCTTTCAATCGCGCATTGAAGTAGAAATAACAGCAAAAACAAAGCCTTAGTCGTGTTTGCTGTTTTGTCTGCTTTACTCACTACAAAAAGCATTAGTGGATCCGTAAGACAACCTCAACTTTAACATTTCTCCATACTCCAACGAACCCGTAATCTAACACGATCTAGTCCAATCAACAATACTACGTCCAGTTCTATCACGATAACACACATTCATATTACAACGACTTCGGACCACTACAGACGTTATGGCTGATGTTGATATGACTGATGCACCTAGCACCTCGGCTGTCGTCAAGAAGGACCGCAAGGGTGGTGACGCTGACGTAAAGAATGACGGGAAGAAGCGCTTTGAGGTCAAGAAGGTAAGGAATAATTTAAATAGACTATTTTAGTGGTGTACTTGGGCTAATATCTGATACCTAGTGGAATGCTGTGGCTCTCTGGGCCTGGGATATCGTCGTCGACAACTGCGCTATCTGCCGAAATCATATCATGGACTTGTGTATCGAGTGTCAAGCAAACCAGGCTTCTGCCGCTAGTGAGGAGTGCACTGTAGCCTGGGGCATTTGCAACGTAAGTTATATTAACTATTACCCATCTGAGACTGTTAGCTAATACTATGCAGCATGCTTTCCACTTCCACTGCATCTCAAGATGGCTCAAGGCACGACAAGTCTGTCCACTGGACAACCGAGACTGGGAATTCCAAAAGTACGGCCGCTAAGCAGAGGAGGATATTTCATTAAAGTTGGTATCGCACGAGAAACCCCGACCATCGCGTCCACCTGACGTTGTAATATCACCTCCCAGAAATCACAATCACAAGACGACACCCATATCACATGTGAAAGATTCAGAATGGTACTGCGGAACAGATTGTATTGCTGGGACTACGACGTCTATGTCGAGTATGTTTCTGTTACACGACAGAAGTCCATAGCTAGTACGCCTTCGAGGCTTAAATAAGACAACAGTTTATTTCGTGAAAAGTTTCTCATCAATAATTATGTTCTGTTGTGTATTCGTAATTGCCGGTTCGCCTCCGACGGGAAGCCATTTGACAGGATGTCTATTGAAGAAGGGCCAGGGAGGGACAACGAGTAGGAAGGTGAGTGCCGTGCCAGCAAGGCCGATCTTGAGGGCTAGAGCAATGTCTTGGAGAAAGAAGCCGACGAGGAACGAAATTCCCTATTTAATAATAAAGGTTAGTAGATTGTTGTAAAAGGGAGTGAATAGGATAAAAGAGCGGATTTCTCGTACTCCGACAATCGAGAGAACAACTGTCGCTAATATTTCGGCTAGCTTCTGGCCTTCGAAGTCCTGCAGATAATAATTGGTCAATCATAATGTCTTGTGCTGAATTAATTAAAGAGTAGGTAGATAATCACGAACGATTTGACCGTCTACCGCATCTCTCACTTGATCCAGCAGCTGTTCCGCCATCTTCTGGTGTTGAGGGACTCGCCGTTTAGGAGGTTAATAATGATTTGTATTAGCGAACGATAACGTTATGGTGGATTACAAGCATTTAGGTAGGTTGTCCAAGATGCTTACCTGGCAAGAAGTAACCTGGTGAGGCTGTTTGGGGTGCGTGGTACCTTATACGTGGTACCCAATTAGAAAATGGAGATAATGAATTTCTAGCCTTGATGCCCCGCTTTCTGTAAGCCAGTAAGCCACAGCGACACATTAATGTACACAAAGTACTTTTGATATCTCTTAGGTAGGTACCTACATACACTAGAACTCTTTGACATATGGAATTGAGTCTTTATTAGACTTTCTTTGCTCCACTGCCTCGTGGCTCTTCTGTGCTGTAGATTACCTAGGTACCTTATATTCTAATTTTAAAATAACAATTCGTATGAAAATAATATATGTATCGACGAATGGAATTTTAAAAATGACCAGTTCTTCTCTGCCATATTATACATCGGCAAAAGCAATATCTTCTAAGCTATGTCAATTTCACTGCTTAAACATTTGCTTCCCGGTGTTAAAAGGCAGTTGTCAATAGGAACTGCCCAGAACATACTACATGCTTAAACTTCTTTAATGGAAAGGATGTGGCAGTTTGTAAGATGGATATAAAATATAAAGAGCAAGCTACACCAACCTTAGTATCGAAACCTGCCTTACCCGGACCATTGATTGAGGTACATTAGTGTACTATGTAGTACATGTGGGTCCGTGGATCTCAAAAGTCGAGATTTCTTGCAGGAATTTTCGCCTCTTAACTTTGAACGTTAATCCCCCCCTCTGCATGACTGGCCCCGGCAATAATTTTTTCTAGGGCCAAAGCTCAGCTAATTATCTAAAATATCAGATGCTTTAACCTACCCTACCCCTTCACTTTTAACGTCTTCTTTCAACATCATCAAAATTCTTCCCGCAAATAATAACTCCCATACGTCTTGCAAACCATCGCGTATGTGGTATACTTTCTAGTGAATCACACCATTTCATCGAGGCCTTTGAATCGTACGATCACTTGATTCGGCTTTCAATCCAATCCAAGACTTACAGTATTTACCCCCATCTACGACACCCTTTGTCGATCCCGACATTGGCCACTTCCAAAGAGGATTTTACATCTTTGCCCACACGAATTCGCCGAGTCGCATAATAATAATCCGTCTTCTTACCTTCCACTCAAATAAACACGTGCTAGCTGACAACCTACTCGACGTTATCTAAACCAACCGAGATCCTTGAGGGGCTTTACGAGCTGCGCTATTTCTTTCATCACGCCGAGCTCTCTGCGGTAAATACCGCCACTCTCTCAGAAACCACCAAATTGGCGGGCCTCAACTGCGACCAGTTCTCATTTTCTCGACCGCTTCTCGGCCCCGTTTGCTGGGTCTACAGCGGCGTCAACAAGAAGCCACCTTAACTTTACCGCCGCGCCTGCTATTTTGACTTTAAACCATCTACCCACCCAACACTTTGTTTATACGACTCGGTTATTCCCGGAACCCGGTCCAGGTATTCTCTGGGACTGGCTTGAACGTCACGCCAAAGTCACCTTTGCAGTCGGCGTGCTGCCACGCCTGCTGCAGATTACTGATGCTGCTAGGCTGAGTATGTCTGCCTTCCCTTGATCAGCACGTGGAAGGCTTTCCTCGACCGGCATTCAATATTCGGTCGAGTCAAGCTCATCAAATCAATATAGAGTAGCCATCTCATACCAGCGGCCTCGAGATCCCGAGCAAACTGTAGAGGAATTACAATAGTTTTACAACATGTCCGATCACGATGAAGTTGCCTCTGGCTCGGGTTATAACACACCCGTCCCAGAGCTCGACGACCACCGCCACCAGATCTCATCCGCTCAGAAGCTTGAGCGCCCTCGCCGCGGCACTGTTGATACCCTATATGGGTCCCGCCAGCATCTGCAACCGGCAGCTCCCTATTCGCCTTCCGATGTTCGAGTACGAGATTTCGAAGAAGCAGTACTCGACGAAGATGATGAAGGTGTATCCCCGTTGACGTCGCACAGCCGTAGGCCTACTTTTAATTCTACCAACGAACAGCAGCGTGCCGTGTCTCCTCCGAACTCGGTCAAAGCATTCGCGGAAGCTCGCCGCCGCGAACGCGCCCTCTCCATCACAGATGTCCGCGCGCAAAAATCAGAGGAGGGTGAGGCTCTTCAGCGGACCTGTTCCTCTACCAGCCGCAACAGCCGTGTAAGCCAACGCTCCGGCCGTAGCAAGCCTGGTACCTTTCTTGCCGACGACGGGGCAAGTTTAGCAACCAATAAGACTGCGGAGGACGATGTGTGCTTTCCCGTGCAGGAAGAGCATCGCCGCGACCAGCTACATATCGATTTTGACTACCTCGAGAACTTCATCGCATCCGAAAACGCTGCGCGCAAGGAAAGTTTCGACGCCCAGGAGGCCGTTCGAGTATTCCCCAATCTGAGGCAGAACTCGGTAACTCCACCCCCGCCCATGATTACCGTCGATGGCGACTTCATCAATATTCCGTCCGGTTCGTCGGATATCGACCACGAGAAAATGCCACAGCCACCTGAGATACAAGAAGCAACGCCGAAGCCTATCGATAAGGAGCATCTGGATCCTAACCGCTTCAGCTTTTTCTCTTCTGCGTGGGAATCTACTATCCATGCTGCCGAATTCGGAGATCTGGTTCTTCCCGGCGAGGATCTGCGCGGCCTCTTTACTCTTCCTCGTGACGAGCCAGATGGTGTATGGTGGTTGAACGTCAACAGGCCCTCCGAAGAGGAGGTTCGGGCTCTATGCAAGGCCTTTGGGGTACATCCCCTAACGATTGAGGATATCACGACCCAGGAGCCCCGCGAGAAGATAGAAATTTTCCCATCGTATTACTTTGCCTCGTTCCGATCTTTCAACGTCGTCCAAGATGATGACGGTCCCGACTACGAGCCGTATAATATTTACGTCGTGGTCTTCCGCGAGGGTACCCTCAGTTTCAGCTTTCTGCCAAACACCCACGCCTCTCTAGTGCGAAAGAGAATCTCTAGCCTGAAAGATTACGTTTCCTTGAGCAGTGATTGGATCTGCTACGCTCTGATGTAAGTATAAGCTGCGACCTAAGATTCGCAAGCATAGAAACTTAGAAATGCTGACAGCGTTTGCAGTGATAACATCGTCGATTCGTTCGCCCCTGCGATCGATAGGGTGGAGTCGCTCACCATGTCCATTGAAGATTCGATCTTTGTCGCCCGCCCAACTGACAACAACCTGTTCCTACGTAAGCTCGGCAACGTCCGCAAGAATACCCTGGCTCTCATGCGAGGACTCGGAGGTAAGGCCGATATCCTGAAGGGCTTCACCAAACGCTGCAATGAAGATTACAAAGTCACGCCACGGATGGATATAGGGATGTACCTTGGCGACATCCAAGATCACGTCGTCACGATGATGACCAACCTCACCCACTTCGAAAAGATTCTATCTCGCGCTCACAGCAACTACATCGCCCAGTTGACCATGGATAGTATTACGCAAGGAACGGAAACCAATGCAGGGCTGAGCAAGATCACTTTTTTGGCTACTATCATCGTGCCGCTCAACGTCGTAACGGGTCTATTCGGCATGAACGTCCATGTTCCTTTCCAAGACGACGAGCACATCACCGCCTTCCTCGTCATCTTAGGATGTCTTATTTTCTTCTGTACAACGTGTCTAATCATCGCGCGCAGGATACGGCTTATCTAGAGGATCTAGCTAAACGCGCGACGCCAAGGCATATAGCTAGTGGTGGAAAGTATACTTAAGTTCCCACCCATATTTCAATATCATTATAGGCCGATAATACTGTGACTCTCGGCGAGAGAATACCCAGCAACACCATCCGAAAAGAAAAGTATATATTAGCGGACTCGAGACATGTTGGCTAGTAGCCAACCAGTACATCCGACAGCGGAGTTATCTCAAAATTTTATCACCGCGAGGGTTACATATATACATCAAAATAGAGATCCATAAGATAGAGATAATACTGGCAGTAGCAGAGGCTGGCTTCAGTTACGGTTATTTAGTGTCGGCAAGTCGAGAGCAAATCGGGAGGACCGGAGTCATTGTCGGTGTCGCAGCCTAGTGATCTACTAGGCCAATTCATTTGCGAGGCAGAGTCCCTAAGATTTAGTAAATATAGGTTATGGCATAACCGACGCTCTCCCCCATGCCACACTATAGCTTAGTTACTATTAATGCGAAGATTTTCTTAAGCCATCTGTTGTGAACTAGCTTGTCGTCACTCATTTTTCGTACCTTTTAATAGTAAGAGGCGATATCTTGTCAGCATGATGTGATCTACGATATGTCAATTCACGAGATGCAAGTCACTCAGCAACAAACCGCCAGGGACCAAACACAGCCGTCGAGGGGTTTAAGGGGTTTAAGGGGTTTACTTCTATATTCTACGAGATGACCCCCATGCCCAAAAAAGGGCGGGTACCTCAAGAGACATGCCGGTGCGACTAGGCAATAAGATGATACCAAACTCTTTCCATACCGTTTCGATGAAGACCCCATTGATTTTGATAGTTAGAGCTTTAATTACGTCTGGCCGTAATATATTATCGTTGCCTTCAACTATTAGAAAGATTAGTAAACGAGGCTAGGGGAGGTAATACTACCAAAGTTAGCACTAACCAACCAGTTTAATTGCTCAAAAAAACAAAAACAAAAACAAACCAAAAAAAAAAAAGGAAATCTTATTAAGCTAATCAATTAGGTACATTCACTTCGTTTATATAAACTACAATGTTCGTAGTTTAGTACTATTTACGCCCTTCCTCTTTTAAACCGAGGGTACCTAGATATAAAAGGCGTCTACTGTAGGTATAGATAAATGATAGGTCTAATAACCGCCGTTGTCTAATTATGGATATCTAATTAGTCAGAAAATTTATAATCATTAACTATCTCTATTGTAAGCTAACAAGTTAAGATTTATATTGAACAAACAGACTTACTTACCCCTTACTTGTTAACTAAATTTAAACATATATCATTAACAGCGGAACTTCAGAAGCTATTAACTACTAACACAATGACTCAAACACCCAAGACTTGGTTAATTACCGGTTGCTCTAGCGGGTTTGGTTCCCTATTTGTGCGCCAACTTTGCGAGCAGGGAGACCATGTCATTGCCACTGGTCGCGATGCCGAAAAAAGACTTGCTCACCTCAAAGATACTGGAGCGGCAATCTTGGATCTCGATGTGACAGCACCATCGGATGTTATTGCGGCTAAGATGGCTGATGCCTGGAATTTGTATCCATCCGGTATTGACGTAGTTGTGAATAATGCCGGCTATGTTCTAAGTGGTGCCATCGAAGAATTAACGTAGGTACAGATACTAGTACGATCAATTACACATTAAGACCCGCTAACAGAAAGTAGACAGGAAGATATGGAAGATGTCTTTAAGACTAATTTCCACGGTCCACTGAACATTACTCGCGCACTTCTGCCTCGAATGCGGGCTAGAGGAACAGGTACGCTTCTATATATAAGCTCACAGGCAGCATGGCATGCTGATCCCAGCGCTGCTGGGTATTGCTCATCTAAATTTGCCCTCGGAGGTTCGGTTAACCCTTTTCTCGCAGTTTTCCAGGTTATTAGGACGCCACCCGCTAATGGTTATCTTGTTTAGGCGCGATCGAATGTCTCGCTAAAGAGCTTGCCATTTTCGCCCCAGGATTGAAGTTATTGATTGTTGAGCCTGGTTACTTCCGCACGAGTGCCTTCAAGAATATAAGGAACGTAGACCCGCGCCAGAAAGACTACGCCGACTTCAATTCTGCTGTGCGAGCCGCTGAAGCTAGCATAGTCGGCAACGAGCCGGGAGATCCTTCCAAGGCAGTTTCAATCATGATTGATTTGGTAAAAGGTACTGGCGTGGCAGCTGGAAAGACTGTACCACTCCGAGTTCCTTTAGGAACGGATGGCTGGGAGAAGATCAGGGCTAAGTGTGAAGACATGTTGAAGGTCTGTGACGAATGGGAGGAAGTGGCTAAGAGTACGGACTTGAAATAGTCAATAACTGTACCATATGAAGAGCACGTATAAGTCGGTTGTTTATATTGATGTTGTTCTACCTACGTCTATAGTTCTATTACAATATAGTCTGTTTCGATATAGGAAGTCTTGTTCCTGTGCTTTAACCTGGAGGCTATCGTTTACCTTATCATTAGGAGACCAATAAAGCTAGCCCCTTTTTAGGGACGCTGATATCGACTTTAGTAAATTATTTGACGAGCCTTATTCTACGGAATCGAAATGAAAAATCAAGAGATGACTTTGTCTAGGTACCTAGGTAAGGGATTTATCAAGTTATAATATAGTCAGAGTAAGCTTTTATTCAGACCTTTTCGATCCCTCACACTACTCGGAATTCATCAATCACCTCTTTGGGTACCCGAACCACAAAATCCTGCTCATAGAAGCTGATGTTGAAGCATGCTGCAAGCGTCAACTTGCCCTTCCCACGATGTGCGCGGAATTGCGAATTTTAGGTTAACATATTTGTTCCTACCCAAAGATTGACGACCTATACCTTGTATCATCCCCAGCCATGTACTCCTTCTAAGTGTATGATTCTAGATTCCCAACGCTACTCAGGTCTAGTGTCTGTACCGGTGGGTTACCTTCCGGTACTGGCGCCTTGAGTAAAGCCGTTGTCCGTTGTATACAAGGCTCTACGAGGTCTAGGAAACTAGCTACGGTCCTACTTCCGTCTGCAGGATTCTAAAATCGGATAAGGTCCCAATTACCTGGCGAAAGTAGGTATCTACCACATACGCAAACTGCCTTAGAATTCCAACAATGCACCTAGGATAAAGAAGCTGTGCAGATACTCCTCAGCGATATTCCCAGAGGGTATCTAGCCCTTGGATACTACGAGATGGCAGAACAGACAGCTCGGCAGTCTCTAAACGTGACAGAGAATATATTTGGCCATGAACACCTTAACACAAAGTTTTTAATGCATGAGCTCGCTGTTACATTAATGGCCCGAGAAAACTATTTGGAGGCAGAAGAAATTCTTCGACAGGTGTTGGATGTTATAGTAACGGATCTCGAAGTAAACCATCTATATACACTATTCAAGCGAAAGAAATCCTCGCTGAGGTATTTATGAGACAGGAGAAGTACAAAGAGGATTCAGCCACAATCGATGTATTATATGATATTGGTATTGTATTATATATACATCTAGGGGAAGTATAAGGAAGTAGAACCAATATTGCAACAAACCCTAGAGGTTAGAAGGAAGGTATTGGGCGAGGAACATCCCCAAACGCTTGCAAATAGGAGGATGCTGTTAAGGCTACAGAAATAATTGAAATAGATAGACTAATGAGTTCGGTAAACTACTAGTCCTGAAAGAGCAACTGTTCAAATAAACACAATAAAATAAATAGAACTTCCTAAATCTCCGGGGTTGTGAAATTGTTGCTTGGTTTAGTTGTGTTCATTCCATCACCTCGTGGGCTGGAGTGGCCGAGCTATCTCAGGCTCCACCAGGCACTGGTGGAATCGCTGCAGCGCACTCGTGATACCATATCACCATGCCTCAGGAATCGTACCGTATAAGTGCTGTAAAGTAGTAGACTGGTTGATTAATAGAAGAGTGTATGAATAGGTTGGTATAGCTAGCCTTGTGGGGTTAGTTGATAGTCCTGCAGTTATCCCTAACAGCAGCAGTATTGGCGATTGAGTAGAGGCCGTAACACCCTACACGTGAGTCTAGAAGGACTTTATAGATGGAATATGAGTTTAGATGCGTTAATTGAAAGGGAGTAAGAGCGTGGCGGCTGAATGTGACAGTATTTTGTATTGAAACTAACTCTCTTTACATCTTCGTGAGTGTTTAACGTACACGTACCTCAACTACGATCGTAGAGTTTCCACAATGACTAAAAGCGAGAGCGCGAAACGGGTCCCACGATGGTTAATTAGAGGATCCGATCAAAACTCACCATCTGTAGGGAGGTTAGCTAGGGATAACTTCACGTGGCGGCCCACAGAAGGAGCATCACGCTTGACGAAGATAGCAGGAGTTCGCCGAATGAAGTCGTACGACTCTAAGCGACCCCTTCTTTCAACTGATGGCGTCAAATCTAGATCTCGCTAAATACGGCTTCGAGAGCGTCGGAGGAACACTTAGGATTATCCAGCTGAAACTGATATGGACTCTAATGCGATAGTTAAGCTCGTTCAGGCTATACGTATTGCGGCCAAGCAAGAATAGAAGCGCAACTGTAACGTTATGGCAGTTGGTTCCACGTGGAAGACGCAGAATAAGCCCTAATGTATATGCATAGATCTTTAGTTAGCGGCGGGAAAAGGGGCTAGTGACGAATATTACTACAGTAGTAGCAGCAGTAGTTTGTAGTAGTAGCTATCGCGATCCTCTTAGAGCTTCGAACACGCGCAATCTTGCCCTAGGGGGAAAGCAATAGCATGGCACGATCTCGTCGGACCCGGGCCGGATGCGACGCTTCAGTCGCACCCGAGATTCGAGAAGGGCGACGTCAAGTCTTAAGGTCCCGGATTAGGAAGCTACCTAGCACACGCCGCTCGGCCACAGCAATCTAGAATGTTGCGAGTGGTTCTACGAAGGATCGTGTCCCGCTTATTTAGTTGATTCCTATTGGACGAAGCGAATCAGCGCTGCTAAAGCCTTACAAATGTTCAGGCGAGTTAGAGTAGATATTCAGCTAGCGACTCTTCTTCCCCTTGCCTCGTTTCCGGTGGGGTTCTTTTGATTAAAATCACGGTGACATCGAAGCCATGTGGCCATGCGCGCAAATAGGCGGGATAAGCCATTGTAAGCGCGTGTGCGGCGCTGTGATTTAGGTGTGTCAATACACGGCTCAAAATATTCTAAATTGCTTCGTAATTTTCTTTTTTATTTCTCTTGTTTATCTTCCCCTTCTTTTCTTACTCCGTATCACAACGATCGCCTTCATTCTTTCGGTGATCGATTTAGTGACCGGCAAGAAGGAAAGCTGTTTAATTTCTTGTGGTACTCAGTATGAAGGTCCCTTCTTTGCTTCTCGTCGCAGCGGCGACAGGCTCATTTGGTGCTGCTATAAAGGCCCGGGAGGAATCTTTTTCTGAACAGTTGTTGGATACTCTTGGGTCATTCTCTTCGTCGGATCCCATCATTTCTGAGTTAACCGCAGCGATTCGAAATTCAACCGTGCTATTAGATCAAGTTTCTAGTCAAAATAATGCTATCAGCGCTCGAACGTCCTCTTTCCAGGCGCAAGCCGCATGCCAATTACTTCGCTATATCCTACCAGATTCCTATACCGATACTAGGACGAACGAAACAGCCTACGTTACTTTACTAGAAAAAAATTGGTTAGTCGGGTGCGGTACCGAAAAACCGGGTGATCCGTTGTGCTAAATGTATTGTTTAGGTCAAGCAATTGTGACCTCCCCGCGGCTTGTTTCATAACCCCGGAACATCCTGTCCAAGTAGCTATCGCGCTGCAAGTGATCAGCAGGGTCCAGTCCAAATTCGCAGTCAGGTCTGGTGGTCACAACCCCAACCCAGGCTTTGCGGGTATTGGCCAGGAGGGTGTCACGATCGACACACAACGTTTCTCGAACTTGAGCTTAAGTGCGGATAAGTCGTATGCTACTGTTGGCGCTGGCCTTCGCTTCGGACCCGTTCAAGAGTATCTTGACTCAAAAGGTGTTGCGGTAGTGTCTGGCCGTAACAAGTATGTGGGCGTATCTGGACTCCTCCTAGGCGGTGGTCATCCCATCATCAACTCACTTACGGGGCTTGCAGCGGACAACATCAAGAGCATGGAAGTACGTATAACCTCACTGAGTGAATGCGTATAAGGTTATATGTACTAATGGACATATCAGGTCGTACTTTCGGATTTCAGGGTCGTTACCGCAAGCAGAACCGAGAACTCGGATCTATTCCGTGCCTTGAAAGGGGGTGGGAACAACTTCGGTAAGATAGCTTGTTCGATTCGATATGAGATCATGAAATTAAAGCTAATATATTCCCCAAGGCATTGTCACAAAGTTTGAGCTGTACACTAAGATGCCGCGAAACCTCTGGTACCGCAATGCAATCTACGCCGCTTCTGACGCGCCTGCAGTTTTGAAGGCGTTGGCAGAGGTGCAGAAGAATATGGAAGGGGACTCCAAAGCTGGTATCCAGATGACATGCTCACCTGCCGGCTTCACTGTCGCTTTCGTCTACGGCGAGCCTACCAACGACCCTGCTGCATTCGCGCCGTTTAGCAAATTAGTACCGACATCTGAGAGGACTCCTCCCACGAACGGCACGACCTTGGAATTCATCGAGCTCCAAAGCCCGCCGCAGCCCGAAGCCAGTCGCGACACTGTCGGTGTTACTACGACCCCTGATGCAGACATGTATCTCGATTTCTACAACCAATATCTCTCCATAAATGCAGCTAACAACGGCACTTCCGCCGCGTTCCTCCTCGTTATCCAGACCTTGGGCGCGGCCGCTGCTCGTGCTGCTGACTGCAACGGCGGAAATGTTCTGGGTTCATCCAAGAGGGCTCTAACCCTTTGGAACCCCATCTCGACGTGGACAAACCCGGCAGACGACAAGCAAGTCCACAGTGTTCTTACACAAATAGGGAACTACGTCAAGAGCCGGTCGCAAGCCAAGAAGCTACACGACCCGCTCATCTTCGCCAACATCGCAGCACATGACCAAAACGTGCTCGCGAGCTACGGTTCGCAGAACTTGAACTTCCTGCGAAGCGTGAGCCAGAAGTACGACCGCAACGGCACGTTCCAAAGATTACAAAATGGTGGATTCCTGGTTTCTAGATCATAGAGAAAATGGCTGGTAATACTGTGTACATATCAATTTTGCATATATATTAATTTTAATTGCCTAGGGGCACCGAGCTCCTAAAACATCGTTTTGCTGTAATTTTTAGCTGTGAAAACGTATACATTACAGCACACCTTCGGGGACAACGGCTGTTGCTAAGGTATTATTTACAAGGTAGTAGTGCACATGCAGGCGGCACGAACCGTTGGTGGTGTGTATTTTCTTGGCATTGTTCAACCTCGCCGAACCTCACCGATGTGGCCGATTAACTAACCTCGCCGACCTCGCCGAGGCCGACGGCGTGAAAGACCTATCCGAGAAACAAATTCTGACCGAGATAAAGTAATAATAATAATAAGGAGAAAGTATAGCATACCTACAGTGGTAACTAGACAAGCCTCGGTACCTGACAGCGTGCCGTGCCGCCTCTAGTCTAGAAACATTCTGAAGTGCCGCCGCTTATTCTGGTGAACACTCCGAGCAGGACATGCCATCCTACTTAATAGCTTAGAGGCACGGTATCGGCAGCCGCTATCTATCTATCGGCGAACCGACCAAATGCGAGAGCCGCACAGAACCCTAGCTTCTCCATAATGTAAAGCTCTCTGTTAGCTATAGTCGGGAGCTATGATTGCTCAATAGCGTCCAATTATAGATCCTCAACACGCACGTAGGGTAGTATTCCAGCACATCCAATTCCTTTTTTTTCCTAGCACGGTTAAGCACCGTTACTCTGTAGACTGCTACACTGCACTGCTCTATTCTATGTCGTAGATCTCCCACGTGTAACGCGGATTGACTTGATATGTATACCACCCGCCTAAGAATAATTTCTCTAGGCGCTTGTTTCGTTCCTGGTTCTTTCGACTTGTCTACCACCCTTTTTCTTTACTCCCCGTCGAGAGCTATCTACGATGGCCGCGTCTCAGGATAGAGCTAGTGCCGACGCTGACGCAACTAGCGCCAGAACGTCTCTTCCACCCGCGTCGCTGTCGGGATCGTTGAATGAAAAGGCGGATCTGAAAGAGGCTATCGTCGTTGCGAATGACGATGCTGTTGATACGCCAAAGGTGGTGTATCCCGAGGGGTGGAAGCTATGGATTGTCTATGTCGCGACGCTGTTGACTATGTTTCTTGTGGGTAGATATCCTTGGCTGGATAGTGCTTGCTTGGCTGAATCGCTAACCGTGTCTATCTATAGGTACCGCTTGACATGGTATGTCATTGAGTACCTCACTTACTTGATGTTTCTGTTCGCAAAGTCTTATTATTCTAACAATTACATCTAGACCATAGTAGCAACCGCAATCCCCAAGATCACAGAAGAATTCCAGAGCCTGGACCAGGTTGGCTGGTATGGCTCGGCCTTTTTCCTGACGTTAGCAGCCTTCCAGGCGCCATGGGGGACGATCTACAAATACTTCCCGCTCAAAATCGCCTACGCCGTCTCTGTTTTCATATTCGAATTCGGAAGTCTGATTTGTGGTGTTTCGAGGAACAGCCAAATGCTCATCGCGGGCCGTGTGATCACCGGTTGCGGAGGCGCTGGTATTACTATCGGTACCTATGTTATCATCGCTCATCTTGTTCCAGCCGCAAAAGCTCCGGCTTTTATCGGTGGGATAGGTGCTGCTTTTAGCATTGCGAGTGTAGCTGGTCCGTTGGTCGGGGGTGCCTTTACCGGAGAAGTTTCGTGGCGGTGGTGGTACGTCTGTCTTTACTTACTCGTGATTATGATACTTACTTTTATATAGTTTCTACATCAATCTACCTATTGGTGGCGCTGCATCCATCATTTTCTTCCTTCTATTCCCGAAGCCAAGTATGCCACCTCAGCCGGCGACTCTCAGGGAGAAGCTCCTAGGGTTGGATCCGTTAGGAACGATTCTTGCCGTCACATCCATCATATGCTACTTCCTTGCCCTTGAATGGGGTGGTGTGTCGAAGGCATGGAACAGTGCGGACGTGATCGGGACACTCATCGGCTGGATTCTTCTTGCTATTGCTTTTGGTTTGGTGCAATGGTTCTTAAAAGAGCGAGCATCAATCGTCCCCCGAATTCTCGCGCAACGGCACGTCTGTGGTGGCGCGGCTTTCATGTTCTTGTAAGTGGCCTTGAGATATACTCTTTCGACTCTAACTGACCAGTCGAAATTAGATTGAGTTGCGCCAACTTCATGATGATTTACAACCTTCCGCTTTATTTCCAATCCGTAAAGGGCTCTAGTCCGACTTTGAGTGGTATTCAAGTTCTGCCACTAATTGTTTCTGCTTGTAAGCTCTTCCAGACCCTCTTTTCGACACTCACTAACATCGCATAATAGCTGTGACCGTCATCATAAGCGGTATTCTTTTTACGAAATTCCCCTTTTACCAACTTTACCTCCTCATCGGTGCTAGTTTGACCGCGGTTGGTGCCGGGCTGCTTTACACCCTCGAAGTAGACTCATACGCAGGAGCATACCTCGGATATCAGTTCGTAGTCGGTATCGGCAATGGCGCGTGCCAACAGATCCCTCTTACGGTCGTACAAGCTTTTTCTAAGCCTGAAGACTTAGCTACATCAATGTCTACCCTTCTTTGTGAGTCAAGTCCTCATCCTGGTCTCAGTCTCTCTAGGAGCCTGAGATGCACCCGCAACCTGCTTCATATACATGTCGCTAGTCATATAAAGAAAAAGCGCTAACCATCCTGCTTTTGCCAACAGTCTTTCAGCTACTATCAGGTGCTATGTCCGTAGCTGCTGCCCAATCCCTCTTCATAAACCGCTTGCTCTCCGCCGCTTCCATCCGTGTCCCAGACGCCGATCGCGCTACCATCATCGCCACCGGAGCTACTGATCTCCAACGTGTGTTCCCTGACGACCAATTGTTGGGAATACGCGAAAGTTATTTGGATGGATTGCACGCAGCATGGGCTATGGCTATTGCGTTTGCAGGTGCTGCTTTATTGACTGGGCTGACGCTGGGATTTAAGAGGATCGAAAGACCTCAGGGAGAGCCGACGAAGGACGTCGAGGAGGGTCAGGGGACTGAAGTAAAAGTCGAGGGCGATGGGACTCTGGTTAATGATGAGAAAGCGTAAAGGGTTTAGGGAGATGTGAATAAGAATTGAAAGACGAGCGGGTTTTGAAATTGGAAATGATATAATTCGATTTACTTTAGAAGTCAGGCCCAGGTCTTGTAGGTATGTGTCTTCTTGGAACGTAGACAATGCATCACATCCCGGACTCATTTATGGAGATCGTTAAAATGTAAATCTGTCGGCAAGTTTCTTGATCGGAGGCCGCGTAATTTGACTTCAAGCGTGGGTTTTGGGATCTCAGCTATGAGGTGGTGGGTCTCTTCGGAGATATCCCGAGGTTTCTATGCGTCGTTCATCCGTGGGCCGAGGCCGAATATCTGGTGAATCGGAGCCGATCCTAGCTGAAGCAGCCTGATGATCGTCCGGTACCAGCCTAGGTTTACCTCCCGGTTGTATATAAAATCCCCGGACTTTATGTCTAGTTCAAGAGTTAAGTATTCGCTATCGGAACGTAGCCAATCGCTTTCCGAACAAGGTAGCAGCATTAGCTCGAAAAAGCTACCTGCTAGTATTTATAATACTCGTAGGATGCCCATCTCTATATATTTCTTCGTTCTTGTTCTTATTTGATACTCTCCTTCTTAGGGTAACACTATAGCAACACTATATGCTATCCACCATACAACATGCCTGCAAAAACTGAACCCCGCTTTGTTTCTCCTGTCCATGACTCCAAATCCTCTACCCCCTCTTCGGATTTCACCGTGGTGGCAGTTTCGCGTTCGCGACCGGCTACTCAGGATATTCACTCGCAGCCAACGCTCACAGCTATTGTTCGGTCCCCTTCAACAACACCCTTGGTACTCACTCCTGAGGAAGGTATTGAAGGACACAGGTCTGCCGTTCATGATGCGCAGGTATACGCATTCTTCGCCCATCATTATGATTACTGGACGTCACGTCTGAATATCGAGCGATCTGAATGGAATTGGGCTTTTTGGGGAGAAAACTTGACCTTGAAAGCTCCGGATGGGGTTGATGAATGGAGTATCAACTTGGGAGATCAGTGGGTATTCTCGCCCCCTGATGATGACGTGAACGGTAACCACCAAGGAGTTGAGAAGAAAGGGGTCATTCTCGAGGTCGTAGGAGGAAGGAGTCCGTGCTCACGGCTCGCATGGCGATGTGGACAGCCGGGTAGTTGGCTAGCTGAGGTTGCTAAGTCCGGCTTTTGCGGTGTTTACCTGAAAGTCGTGCGTGGAGGTTCCATCGTACCCGGTGCCACGGCAAAAATCATTCCAACTGATGAAGAATACACGGTTCCGGCTGGCAGCATTGCCCAGTGCGTGTTCTCGCCGCTCGGAGATCCTGCTACTCGTACGCTGGCAGAGCGTATCCTGCGTGTGCCCAACTTGCAAAAGATGAACAGACAGGTCATCGCTCGCAAGCTAGGGATGATCGAGGATAATGAAGCAGCGGGGAAGAATCGATGGGCTGGGTGGCGGTCGCTAAAGGTCGTCAAAGTGGTCGATGAGTCTGCGACTGTCAAGTCATTCTATCTGAGCGCCGTTGATGACAAGCCCTTGGCATCCTACCTTCCAGGACAATTCTTAACTGTAAAATTGCCCTCTGGTGACATCCGCCGCTGGTCCATTTCTTCTTGGTCGCCCTCTTCCTCTACCTCAATCCCACCATCTTACCGCATCACGGTTAAGAAAGGACCGGCTGCCTCTCGTTATCTTCACTCCAGTGTCCTAACTGGAGACACAATATTAGCACGTTCGCCCTCTGGATCGTTTGTTCCTGATTTAAGCCGGGACTTCCCCCCGCGCCAGATATACATCAGCGCTGGAATAGGCATGACTCCGATACTCAGCATGGTCCAAGCTCATTTTTCTCACCCGGGCTTGAAAAGAACACCTGCGATCCTAATCCACGTCGCCCGGAATGGTGAGCAAAATACCTCCCATTTCAAATCAGAACTCTCATCATTCGGCCTATTCCGCATGATCACATTTTATACCTCGCCTGTTGCCGGTGTAGATGTCCAGGATAGAGACTTTGACCATACAGGGCGACCTACATTCGACTTCTTTTCCACTTTGCTAAGCCCATCGTATTTTATCGATCCACTAGGAATTACTCCAATAGAACTGCCAGGAAATGTCTCCAACGCGTATATCTGTGGCCCACCGGATTTTGTAGATACCATACGGGACTACCTTGGACGCTGCAAAGTACCGCCGCCAGCTATACGCTATGAAACTTTCTCGTCAAATTCGGATTTCAAGCTTGATGATTTATCAGTTTCAGCGGCGGACGAGACAGATTTACCAGAGGAATCAGTCATCCGGTTTCGAACGAAAGAGGCTAGATGGAAGAAAGCTGAAGCTCTCTCACTTCTTGAGCTTCTCGAGCGAGATGGTGGAGGGCAACATCCAGAATCAGCGTGTCGGCAGGGCGATTGCGGGACTTGCGAGGTAAGGATCTTGAAGGGGGAAGCTCGAGTTTCAAAAAACGCCGCGAACGAGGCAAAGGAAGCAAGTGGAAAGGTCGGGACTATGATTAGGTCTTGTTGTTCCTTTCCAGCAAGTGAGCTTTTAGAGCTAGAATTTTGAATACTAAATCATATTCTATCATCACAAGGGTCGCAAGGTAACAACGTGATACACCAGATGTTTTTGAAATGGTTAGAGTTACACAGGTGAATACCCAACAGCTTACGCCAAACCGAACTCTTTGAAATTTATCCTTTCGTTCAAATCAATCTCCTGTATAAACTATCTTGTTAAAGACTCACACCTTAACAAAAGATCCGGATGATGAATCCACATCTCATCATCCCACGGCCAATCCATATTCTCCTCCCCATCGCCGCCGGATTTCTTTTCCTTTTCTTGCCCCCCTACCTTAACATCCAACGAAATCTTCCAATTCTCCAAGATCTCAACAACCACACTCCTCAAGACCAACTCTGCAACATACTTCCCCAGGCAGGTTCGTGGCCCAAATCCAAACCGCCAATATCGATACCGCAAGTCACGCCCACCCTTCTGCCGCTCAAGCCACCGTTGCGGCCGGAACCGCTCCCGGTCTTCGCCCCAAAACGGATCCCGGATGTTGAGCGCGTAAGAATCGACGACGAAATTGGTGCCTGCGGGGACTTCGTAGCCGTCGAGGACGCGCGGCGTCGGACATGCCTGTGGTGTGGAGAACGCGGCGAGCGGGCGCAGGCGTGCGGACTCGAGGATAGACGCGCCTAGGAGAGTGGGTGTAGTGGTCCACGATGAGAGGAGATAAGCGTTACGTGTCGCTGGGTCTGAGGAGTGTGCGAGGATCTCGTTGCGCAGCGCTTTCTGTACGGTTGGGTGGGTCGCTAAGAACACGAGGGTCCACGACATGCCGCCCATAGTCACGTCGATATTCGCGAACATCATCTCGTCGAGGGTCTGTAGGAGTTCCTCGCGTGACATAGTTCCTTTCTCTACGGCTTCGTACATTCCGATGATAGGGGCCGTGTCAGATCTCTTGGTGTTGAGAGCGTGTGCGTACGCCCTGTCATTCCAATCGGCCCAGCGCTCTTTGAAATGGCGGAGCGCGCGTATGGCCGGGATAGGGAGGAATCGCGAGATAGGGAACCTTGTGATGCCGCCGCTAATCACGTTCTTGAATAAATCCTCTCTATCCGGGATCAAATTCCTGAGTTCCCGTTCTAGCATTACATCTAGCGGCCCGTACACAACCCTCGCGACGAAGAGGAACGGGAGCAATTTGAGATCGCGCACGGGATGCAGTTTTCCTTGTTCCCTAAGCGTCTTATTCTCTGCGCTCAAGGTGCGCATGTATGTCTTAGTGAAATCTTGTACATCGGCGACATATGCGCTCGTTGAACGGTGCATGAACGGCGCCTCGACGCCGGTCTTAACCGCGTTCCAGGACGAGCCGCTGATAAGGCCAAGGCAAGATCCCAGAAGACGCTCCATGAGGTAGCCGCTGTCATTTGCGTGGGCTTTGATGTGCGTGTGAGAATCACGGAATACAAGCTCTACATGAGAGGGCTTGGTTAAGACACTTATTAGATACGTTAGTAAAGCAATTTGTATTTATTTTGATAGCGCCAGTGAGTAATGAAGATGAGGCTAGAGGGGATAATTAGAATACTCACACTTCCCCTTTCATCCCTGACCATAGGCGATAGAGACTCCCGTGCTCGTTCTCCCACCTAGCGCTGTTCGCGCGTCCATTCAGAAATTTCTCGACATTTCCTTGACCATTAGGAAAAACATAGGGAAGTGATGGTAAATTAGAACCATTTTTCACATTTTTAATTTGGTAGCGGTTATATAAGATCGTCTGGTGATTGGCTGTTAGTTGAATAAGCGGACGACTAGGTTTAGAAGTACTCACGTTAATTACACTAGAAAGCAGGGACTTGAGACATGTCTGTATTATTTGACTTCGCAGTACGAAGACAAGGCCGATGACTGCAGCGAGAATTGTAATAGGAAAGAGAACCTCGTCAGGAATGTAAGCCTGTAAGGGGGACATCCTGCCAATCGTACAGAGCACTCCGCAGCTTATTATTACGGTAGCAATTACAGATCTCTAATGCAATAGATCACGAACACTAGCTAGAAATCAACGAAGAGGCCCCTCGGGCTATGATAAAAGAAACCATAAGTCAAGCCAAGTCTGCGGATTACCCACAGCTGAAGTCCTCTACAAGCATGGTACGACAGACCCCCTCTTAGTTAGTGCCGGGAACCATATCCAGGGGCTGACTCCTCCGAGCCTTGATCCTTGACGCTAGCCGCCATACTGCGTGTGGATATATTTTAGCAAAAGTTCCCCATACTGATGGTAGTTCTCACATCTCACGATTATAAGGAGACGAGATATCCAGTAATAGGCAACGGCAGTGGCATCTATGAAAGGGAATCGATGTATAAGGTATCTTGCGTTACACATCATCATTGCACATTCCCCGCACCGTGTGAAGCAAACGTTACGGCATACGGAGTCCGGGCCGAGCGTTAGTCGGCCGCCGACCCGGGAGCCGAATTCTCGGGAACTAAATAAAGACGCACCACGCCGAAACCACACTACTGAGATTTACGCACAGACTTAGACACGACCCGTAGTTAGCCTTACCCGTAAATAGTACTAACTAAGCTGCGTAAGCCGGACGTCGAAGAATTTGGCAGCTCGGCGTTAGTAGCGAATTAAGGGAGGAAGACGCTATATATACGGAACGCGCTAGTTACCGACCCTACCGAATCTAATGTCTTGTCTTTCCTTACAGAGAATGTAAGTACGTAGGGTTCCGTCCCCATGGGTAAGGCGGCGATCGATCGGCAAGCTAAGCGTTGTCAAAATGCGAGGACCCGAGACACTATGTGTATGCAGGACGCGGTTCTGGCAGCCACTATTTATAGCAGGCTGTTTCTGCGGAGTAGTTGACAAGGGTGAAAAATAAGCATAACCTTATGTACCAATTTACGGTACGTTATCGTGACTCGTTACCTAATTTACATCTCTGGTGTCCGTGCTAGCTATACAAACAAGTATTGATTTGCATACATGGTATGGTGGTGGCTATTATAACGCGAGACGCCGTGCTGAGCTCCATTTCTGCTTTATCTGATACATCAACGTCTTCGTCCTGACCTGCAAGTCTTCTAGTAGAAGATCGTGCGTCCGCTTGGAGACGTTGTTCCAATCCGGCTGTAGCAGTGTCTGCTTGATCTGCTTAGACACTTGAAGGACTGTTGATAATTCCTTTCCTACAACGTGCATCTGTAAAGCTTGCTGGACCTCACGGTCGACTTGGTAGGCGCCAAGATGCAGTGAGAGGTCACCGGATGATCCGGTAGTTGCGAGACCGCAGATCACGGATGGCATACACTGCTCGAAGAAGGTAATCACTTGGGTGAGGCATACTAATATGAGAATAATATGCGTAGAGGATAACGGGTCTGTTAAAGACAATGCGCGGAGAGCCTCAGTGACGCGTGGAAGAAGCTGCGAGCTCTGATGAAGCACTTCATCAAGCGGCATGGGGGATTTGTGTGGTCTACGGGAGAGTTCTTCAAGTTGCGTCGTCCAGTAATTGACGTCACCCCCGGAAGAATGCGGTGTACCGGGTGTTTGGCCGGAACCAGGGCCCTGGTAGCTTGATGTCGTTGTTGAAGATGAAGTTCCAAAGAGTTGTGTTGCATGAAGTTGCTGTTGTTGCTGTTGTTGTTGTTGTTGTTGCTGCTGCTGCTGTTGTCGAGATGGTGAAGCTCGAGGAGATAGAGGTGTAATAAGTCGAGGAAATGTTAAATCTAAAGGAGTTCCGATAACTTCAAAATGATTATCATCGATATCTGAAAAGTCTATATCCTCGAAATTGGAAATGAGCGGGTCAAAACCGGGGCTTTGAAGCTCGTCACCGATGTTATCTAGTAACATAGATGTTGCTGAGTGTTTTCGCTGCTGCTGACCAGCGGATTCGTCTGAGATACTCATAGAATCACTTGCAGGTCGATTATGATGATGGAGGCTATAGTTTCTCTCTACTGACGAGCCGGGGAACTGTAACCCGTTCTGTTCAATTTGCTGCTCAGAGTCGCCAACACCACTAGATAGGCTATTAGACGAATTCCAGTCGTGTGGTTGCTGCTGCTGCTGATGATGATGACTACCGGTAGGGCTAGTGATGTATGAACCCATGGCCTTGTGAACGCTTGACTTGCGTCTCCTGTTTGCTCTATCTACTGGTGTGCGGCCCATGTTCGACTGACTGTAGTGACATGTTTTGTTGCCGCGCTCACAGCGCTGGCAGCCAGAGAGCTCGCCCGTGCAGCGAACCTATAGCAATTTGTCAGTAGCTGATTTTTATGTATTTCACATTTCTTGAGCGACGTCTCATCACCCTCTACTCACTCACCTTTGAGAGATGACAGTTATCGCAAGCTAGACGCTTTTTGCGGTCAGTGCTTGGCGATGCACTCGTCGACGCATTGACCGCACGACCACCAATTAGTGTCGTCATCGTGAACCACGTTGCAGCGAGATGTGAAGAAGAGGCTGGTTGTCTTTCTTGCTACTGGGTAAAGCGACTTGACTTCCACGAGGCCTTCTGGCGTATTGTCAAGCTGGACGTCGTGCAGGTAACCCTCCCCGTATAGATTCTTTTAGGAATCCAGGAACCACAGAATCGTAGATTTAAGATTTATCATCTTGTCGACAGGGGCGTAATTACCTAGTGATGCCAAAATGCAAGCCTAGGCTCTCTCGCTCATCTGCGGGGCCTACAAGGTATCGTCTAGATTCCTTCATGTTTACCATGCAGTGCTGCGTGTGTAGCCTGTTAGCTGCTGTACGACAGCGTTGGCTTGGCGTTCCGGAGTACTGCGCATATGTAGTATCTAATAAGACGAACGGGGGCGCAGCAGGGAAGAGTGTGGTATGGTGGATCAGCTCGCTGACAAGAGATGCGCACGATGTGACGAGTAACGAGTAACGATGAGAACGTTTGTTCAGTAAACGAATTAGCATATCCTTGCTGCTTTGTTACCTCGTTATAAGTTTGGCTGTGCACTAACAAGTTAGCCTCCGGGAAATGCTATATTTAAAATCCTTCGATAGCCGCTCCACAATAGCTTCGGTAACACTACATAAGACCTGAGCAGTGTTGGATGGTTCGTATAATACCAAATCTACCAATCACCTAAATGTATTACGAAATATAACAAATAACATTTACAAATAATAATACTGTTGGTACGTTATTTGCACTATTGCTACGAACTCCCAACCTTTACCTCGCTATCAAAATCCGCAATGTAGCATTTATGGACCCCAAAGTGGAAATGGCTTTTTGTTCATGGGTCTGCTACGAAAGTACAACACTTACAGGGCTAATCAGGTACATGCCTACTTAGGTAGGTAGGTGGATAATAATATTAGATACATAGTCATCTCTAGACTCCAATTCTGGATAAGTCTATTTTAGCCTTCAAGGGTTAGCAGCCTGTTTGAGCTCTTCCACCCACTTCTCAGCCTCCTGCGCCAAATCCGGATCATACAGCCAACGTAATTCTCCACCCTCACCACGTGTGAGCGACTGGTCACTCCAGATAGCACCCGGAGGTAGCTTAGCTCGCTCTGATTCCGGTAGACGTTTTGCGTTCATCTGCTGAGTTAGGTCGAGGACTTTCTTAACTCGCGCTTGGCGATAGGTTTGCCATTGCGCGGTGGCCTTGTCTAGCGGCACCTCGGGCGAGAGCTTGGAGAGCAGAGTGGCCAGTGCTCGCACATCCTCGAAAGCCTGGTTGGCACCCTGACCGGCAGTTGGCGGGATTGCGTGCGCTGCGTCTCCAACTAGGATGATTCTCTTGGACTCAGATAACCACGATGCTAGGGGCGGTATACCGTAGAACGCCCAAAATCCCATCCGGTCCACCGGCGTCGCCTCTAGAGCTGACTGCACGATGTCCGGCCAGTCAGACTTATTCTCTTGAAGCATGTCATATAACTTTTGCTTATCCTTCCTCAGCGCTTCCCAACCCGCCGCGTCTAATTCGACAAATCGCCTCTGCGAGCCAATGAAAAGCTCGGACCCGTCCGGCTTCTGGGGAACTAACAGAAACGCGCCCGGCTTGGCCATGACGGTCGCGGGTAGGCTGTAGCCTTCAGGGATACGAAGCTGAGATCTTTGGACAACACTGTTGATGCCCATGAAACCGGCGTACATAGGCTTTACCTGGGGTAAGAAAGTCCCACGCACAGTTGAGTGGATTCCGTCAGCTCCGATTACGAGAGGAGCGGATGCGACGCGTCCGTCCGCAAACGTAAACTCGACCTTGTCTGGGCCGTCAGATGTGATGGCAGTCAATTTACTATCGAAATGGATCGGGATGTTGCGCTCCCGCAGCATGGCCTTCATCTCATCTAGGAGTTCTTTACGCATGATACGGATGGCATGGTAGCCGTATAGCTTCTCAGAGCCAAAGTAGTACACATCAGTAGTCTGGTCCTGGCCATCCTTGAAGGTGAGGATGTCGAATTGCAACGAGTTATCGCGAACACGCTTGTAGACACCCACGCTATCGAGGACCCGCAGGGCGTTGGGCGATAGCATAATACCACCCCCTTGGTCGAAATCCGCGGAGCGGGCCTCGTAGACCGTAGAGGGGATATTCAGATCGTGCAGCGCCAGGGCGAGGGTTAGGCCCTACGAGTAGGGGGCATCAGCAAAAGCCACAATCACAAAGGGTCAGAAGACAGCGCGACAAGACGGCGTGGATCGACGCTAATCGACTCGAAAAACCCAGGGGCAGACGCCAGACTACTTACGGCAAGACCTCCGCCAATAATGGCCACTTCGGCAGGGGGGGCGGTGAGAACCATGGTGAGAAGGCGACGTGGGTAGGGGAGGAAAAACACAAATCCTAGTTACGGATGACGAAAAGTGTCGAAATAAGCTTGGTGGATTTCAGAGGATTCGGTAGTATATACTCAACAAATGAAATGTGAGATGGTTCGATGGATCGATCAAAAAGAGAAGAAGTGAAGAAGAGAGCAGGAGATATCCTTATTATCCTCATTGCTACTCCGCCTTACGGATGACCGCGCCGAACCGTCGTCTTTCAACCTCGCCGAGCTTTTCTATTCGCTAACCTCGCCGACCTTGTTTGCCTATAGGACAAGCGGGGGACGAAGAGGGGGCGGATTGGAATGGGGTCACAGAGGGGGGGGGAGAGTAGGTATCATACGGCTCCTACGGAAAATTACATACACAACAGCTTGATTTAGGTACTTGAGATATTCAAGCTACACTAGTTATGTAGAGAGCCAGCTTAGACCTTTGGCGATTGGCTGCCGAAGCCGATTTGTTACTAGCGCGGTGCAACAGAGCCGGGGGGTTGTGTTGGGGGCCAGTAACACAGCATCGATTTAAAACGAGGCTCGACCTACAAATATGTATGCACGTAACACAACCGTTTTGCATACATATTTCTAAGGTAGATAGTTAATCTTCGAGGTTACCATAAAATGCCTCTACGTTACGAATGATAACCAGTAAAGATAAAGAAAGGGTCAGAAAAGGAGGGTCAGAGTCCCGGGGGATTGATTAAGCTTATTTAAAGTTTAGCATAGTTTAGCTCAAATAGGCAAGTATCTGTGTAAGTGTTTATGTGCGTGTTACAGATGAAGGTTAGTCAACTATTTTACCGTTGAATCTAACGGCACGTGTGACCAAGCAGTAAATCAGCAAGCTTGGCGACAGATAGGTAGAGAATAATAAAGTCCCGCTTTTATGAGGCTGAACGAAAGGACCGATTGGTGATCCTTTTCTACCTAGGTTAGGTACCTACAGTAGCCACCTACATAACATACCTAAAGCGGCCTAAAGTGGCGTATGCATAGGACCAGCAACTACTTATGTAGGTAGGTAGCGAATGTTACCATACATATGTACCATAGTAAGAGCAGGAGTAATACTTGCAAGATCTGCGGGGTTTCAAGAACTAGCCGTATCTAATTCTTCAAAAGGTGCTTCGCCGCAATTTTGCATTATCTTTGTACCTAAAATGCAAAGCAGCTCCGTAGGAATCATGTAGTCCTTCAATCGCAATAATGTAACAAATTGACCAAGAAAAATTAGCCGTCCGAGGTATATCCGTGGGAAATATTCTAATCAATTGATAAGCAAACAATAAAAAAGGACTTAACTACAATAAAACAATACGGGAATTCAATATCCTCAGGTGTTGCGAGGCTACCAATTAAAATAATTCATGACCCTCCACCCTCCACCCTCCACAGTCTGAGCGTTATGCTTCGCATAGTACAACCGTTACTTGCAGGCCGTGGGTAGTAGATTCATTTCACCACATGTGCGAAAAACCACGTGGTGATATCATACCCGGAATTCGTCCGTCACCCCGGCCCCTTGCTGCTCGACCTGCCCAACTTAGCCCCGCCAAGATCTACAATTGCTTCAACCTTTTCCTAGTACAGAACGTAGTCCGACAAGGAATACAGCGGGGGAACCAAAGACCAACACCGTTATATCCGTCTACGAATATAACGCGAGTTAGACAAATGTAACGGAAAACAAGATCATTACCGGAACCTTGTGAGCTGAATTCCAGATTCGAAGAAAGCGGTTAGTTTATCTACAAAAAAGAAAGTATTCAGCTTGATCTTGCGGTTACACAAGGTAGGCTAAATGATGAATAAGACGAAAAAGAATTCAAGGAAAAAAAGAAAAAGAATCTCACTTATATCATATCTCACATTCAAACAAGAGGCTAACTCTAAGAGCGGCGATAGCAATTCATCATAGTGCAGTGCTCATCTCATGTATCATCTTCAACTCCAGAAATCCTTCTGCAAGCAAGGTGTATCAATCGAGCTACTCACATGTTCCTGTCACACTCACATAGGAAGCTGTTAAAAACGTGGTAAGGGTTCAATTACTCCCAACCCCCGGCTCAATCGCACGCTGCTTCGGCAATGCTACGTTATGTCGTAAAGTGCGGAAGCAAAATGCTACTTAAACCCCTTACGCTAATAAGTCGCGATACTACGTAGGGCACAGCCTTGCCCTGGGTCGAAACTCAATTCGATAGTCCAACTTCCAGCGGTTAGTTTACTATTAATAGTATTGAACTAACCTAGTAGTAAACTCCCACGAGGGCACTGTATATCTGATACGTCTGGCAGGGTACAAAGTACCGTAACAACGGCCTTGCAGCCAGGACCGTAGGAATGTGTGAAGCAGATCTAGAACCATGCAAAGTCGTTTTAGGCGTATCGATATTGCTAATTGAACCGTAGATGGACGCTCTATTAGTGCCATAATGACATACCTTCCTACATGGAGGTGGCTGACGACTGCAGATATGGCTGAGGAGTTCGAAGAATATCTATCCAAGTATCCCCAACTCCTCTGGTCCAGTTACTGTACTACACAGTAGCCTTGCTTTCCCTCCCCATCTCCAGTTCGTCCGAGTTGTTCGTTTGGTCGGCTGTTCGTTCGCTCGCTCGCCTGTGTGTTCCTATCACTCTACTACACGATGAGCAGCCCAGCAGGTACCGCCCCAGGCGGCGCACCGCCAGCGGTCCCGCCGGTCCCAACAGGACCATTCATCGACCCGGCGAAAGAGTCGCTACCTCCTAGAGCCGTGCTTCTAGTAGCGCCCGTAACCACATTTTTCATATTAGCGATAATATGTATCGGCCTGAGACTATGGGCAAAGCGCATAAAGAAGATCTCGCTTCGGCTCACTGACTATGCTATCCTTGTTGCTGCCGTCTTTTCGGTGGGATATCTCTCTATCTGCTGGCTAGGTAAGAATAAAAGAAGTCTTCTTCTTTTCACCCCTGTTGTACATGATCGATCGACTAACTAGAGTGCATAGTGGCTGAACAAGGCGGCGTTGGCTTCCCACTTGTACGAGTGGCTCCCCCACAGCGTACACTTACACAAAAGGTAAATCATATCAGCCATTTTACATTTCTTGTCCAACATCAACTAACTTCATCTCTAGTCGCTTGTCATAGCATGGCTTCTGCAAGCGTGGGCCAACACCTTCGTGCGGTTGTCCATCCTTGACTTCATCGCGCAGGTCTTCTCCGTGAAGAAGTTCCGCATGGTAGCCTACTTCTTCGAGGGGTGTGCTATCGCATACCTGATCGGCTGCACGATAACATTCTTCGCTATCTGCAGGCCGATACAGTATAACTGGGAGATCGGCCCTGCAGCTTTGCAGCACTGTGGCAACTTGAGCATGAAGTTCCTCCTCAGCTCCATCTTCAACCTCATCCTTGACGTGTGCATCCTGATTCTCCCGATGCCCATGCTCTGGACGCTACAATTGAACTCGCGCAAGAAGATCGCTTTGACTGTCGTCTTTGGCCTTGGTATCTTGTAAGTACTAATATCATTTATTCTCATTTTATTACCTATGAAACTAACGATTTTCTTAGTGTTTGTTTCGCTACTGCATGGCGTACATACAACGTAGTCCACTTCTCTACACCAGAAGCGAAGTTGAACTTCACCATGACGGTTGTCGAAGACGCCCTATGGTCCGGACTCGAAATCAACCTCGGCATCATCAACGCATGTCTCCCCGTCATGCCCGCAGCGCTACAGCGAATCTTCAAGGTTCCCTTTCTTAGGCTCATTTCCTTCTCAACATGGCGCCCCGCCAGCGGCTCTGAAGTCTCAGGCTTAAGGCCGACATGGATGCGTCTCGGTAGCACCAAGGGCGACAAGAGCGGAAGCATCTCGCGCAAGGTCGAGTACTCGGTAGATATCGAGGCGAACCCAATGGGCCACATTCCGATGGAGAACATGGGCTCAACGACGAAGCTGGCTGATAACCAGTGGACGACGTATAACTATACTGCCACAAACCAATATCACCCCAGCGGGCAACCTCAAGGTCTCCCGGAGCAATATGTTCAACATCAGTATGTTCAGACAAATCAGTATGCTCAGAATCAATATCCCCATGCTCAATAAAGGGGAAGGGAAACTTGGAGATTTAGGTTATGGGGACGGCGAACTGGTTTAGGAACGGGCATTTCAATCTTGTTGTATCATATTTATATCCTGTACATATAAACCAGAGCTACACAATAGTTCTCACGTTGATGTTTTACGTCGATATCTGCATTTTATGAAATTTTACTTTATCTTCACAATCAAAATTCCTGGAACATCGCTGTGGTGAAATACAAGGTCATTATAACTCTAGTAACTCTGAACACTTTCGATTCCATCTCACTGAATAATTGCGCGATTCACAAGAAAAAGGGAAAAGCTATATTGCACATTTGTTTAATATTCATTTCCTTAACATTCACCATATTTGTAAGAGACTATGCTATGAGTCTGTCCCTTATTCCTCATCATCCACCACGTACATTTGGATCTTAGTCTTGTCCAAAAATGTCCTCTCATCCTTGTCCAGCCTTGCCTGGTTCTCTGGCTTCTCCGCAATCTCCTTTAACCTCAAGAATCCCGCCCTATCCTTGAATTCTAGGTAGCCGATGCCATCGTAGTGGGCTTCTGCAGGGCCCTGGACTTTTTCTGGGTAGCGGTGGACGTGAACGTTGGGGTAGGCGTCTCCGGCAATCTCTTTGAGGAGGTTGAGGTGCTTGTTGTCCCAGTGGTCCTTAAATTCTTCGAGGGTGATGCCGGGGGCCTTGGCAGCGAGCATGTATACGCGGAAGACCATTGTGACGGTGGTGTATATGAGTTTTTTCTTTTTTGGCTTTTTAAGTTGTTATTGTTCTGATAGGATAATGAGTTGAAGTGAGTTGAGTATCCTTGTGATGGAGGGGATTATCTATGAGCGATGAGTGTCGCTAATAAGATGTTGGTCGGCATTGTGTTGTAAATCCAATCCACGCACACTAATACATATCTCGGATGGGGATAGGCGGGTAGTATGAATAGTATAGTCTGTGATACTAGTAGGGGTAACAATCCCGGACGCCGCTATCGTGCATGTTCCTTCGTTGCACTAGCCGATTCCTTCGGTCACCGATTGCCGATTATAGATGTAAATGCGCCCGCGCGTGTAATCAGGATATGTACGGAAGTGTATTCTTAAGCATTGCGGCGATACCGACTACGCCGAATCAGACGAGTGATTGATCGGTGTGTCGGCGTGTAAGGTGAGTGAATCGTATGAGGCGTGTATCGTTCTATGAACGTAAGGATATTATTGATTATCCAATTGATCCTTCAATTGATACAATTTTACAATAACGATAACGATTGAGAGTGATAGATTTGGGAGACTTATCATGCCAAGTTTCGCGGAGGAGTTGCTAGTAATGTCAATTCAATCCATGCCGTGATACTCACTCTCGCTCCACGTGCTATACTAGAGGAACATCAAAGATCAGGTTAAACGTCGAATCTTCTAATCTACTACCGTAGTAATATTTTTCTACACATAACCGCCCAACATGCTGTCGGCATCTTCTGTCATCATTGCTCTGGTGGGTGTTTTGCTAGCAGCCTGGGCGAGAGAGAGGATAGCATCGAGAAGGCGGTTCAAAGGACTACCACGAGTTGGGATAGACCCGGGCTTATTCGGTCTGCGTCTCCAAGCTGCTAAAGATGAGTTCTACGCTCGCGGGCAGCAGTTGCTAGAAGAAGGTTATGAACAGGTTCGTTTAAGACATCTCTCCACATTCACCTCTTAATCATTTCTTGCCAACTAAGAGAATCATATAGCACAAAGACACTCCGTATGTTATCCAAACATGCGACAACGAGCGTCTTGTAGTCCCAGATAAATTTATCGAGGAGCTGAAGAACCTGCCGGACAACCGGATTAGCTTCAAGGAAGAGCTCCTAGATCGGTTTATGGGAAAATACACCAAGCTCGATGCTGTCCGAGGAACGAACATTCATCGCGATATCGTGAGGCATCAATTGACTAAGAACATAGGTACTACCACTTATTATGCTTTGAAAGAAGAATAAAATATACTAATAAGCAACGAATCAGGGAGTTTGTTACCGCAGATGAAAGAAGAAGCAGATCTAGCCCTGAAAAATGTTCTTAACCAATGCAACTCAAAAGGTGGTTCTTTCTTACACTCACTCACTCACTCTCGTCAAAAACGTCAAGTAGAAGATGTCACTATTACCATCATACTAACCTCTTACTAGATTTCACTCCCGTCAAAGCATCTTCTATCATTTTTGCCGCAATCGGCCAAATCACCTCCCGCAGGGTCATTGATGACCCCGCCATATCGCGAGACCCAGTATGGCTCGAGACTATCATGGGCTTCACTGCATCGGTGGCCATCTTCTCCATGACCATGAGGCGCATCTCACCTACCCTTCGTCCCATAGCACAGTACACTCTGCAATGCGGCCGGAAGCTTCGCGCTGATATTGCTCAAGTGACGAAACTACTAGCTCCTGTGATTCAAGCTCGTCAACAGCACGGTAGTGGGGAGAAGAAGGGCGATGATCAGCCAAAAGACTTCGTACGCTGGCTGTCCGAAGCCGCTGAGGGTGAAGACGCCCAACCCGATGCCATCGCCCTGAAAATCCTCTTTCTTATTGTCTCTTCAATGCACACAAGTGCTATCACCGCAATCCATATCCTCTACGATATTTGCGCCCATCCGGAGTTCATGGAGGAGCTGCGTGCTGAGGCACTTGAGGAGATCGGTGCTAATGGCTGGACTGAAACCTCGCTGCTGAGGCTGCGCAAGATGGAGAGTTTTCTTAAGGAGAGCGGCCGCACTAATTCTGCAGGCGTTGTCTCATTCCAGCGTCTCGTATTAGCGCCGATCACCCTGTCTAACGGATTCACTATCCCGGCGGGCACCCATATCTGCGCCGCTTCCGATGCTCGTTCGCGCGATCCAGCGCTATATGAGGCACCTTTTGAATTCCGACCGCTACGGTTCTACGCACCGTCTACTGAAACCGGCACAGATATCGACACGGCAAACCTATTCAGCTCCGTAGCAGCTGGCGACTCGTGGTTTGGAGCGGGACGACAGGCTTGTCCGGGGCGGTGGTATGCGAGTGCGCAGATCAAACTTGTGCTATGCTTGCTATTAATTGACTATGAATTCAAATTTCCGGAAGGGCAGAAGGAGAGGCCGAAAAATTGGGTTAAGGACGAGAAGACTGGACCGGATATGGAGCAGATGATTTGGGTTAGACGAAGGACGACTGCTTGAGGTAGTAGAAATATCATTATTGTTGAAATATAAAGTTATTGGCATTATGATTTAATACCTGAACTTTTTCGCTTTCATAATTCATGTCATCGTAAACGAATAATATGCTCGTGGACAAATGTAAGATAAATATTGACGGAAGAAAGTAAAATATAAGAGTACCTAAAACTACAAAATATAAAAAGATAATAGTAAGTCCCAGCCTCAAAACATGAAAAGTGGTATCAGGCCCCTACTGTAAAACGGGTTCAATCATAGTCCCTAACGCCGTGGCAATTAAGCCTGATCAACCCCCGCGGAACACCCCTATGCTAAAGCCGCGATAGGGGTACCGAATTCCACATCCTCAACCCCGCCAGACAAACCCCCAACTCCAACATCCAAAAGTTTATCTTCCAACTCCCCAAGTTTAATAGATGCCGGGTTTTCACAGAAATATTCAAACCCAGCATCGATCCGCGCAACGAAGAGTCGCGCTTCGTCTGACGAAAACAGCGACGTGTCGTACTCGACGCGGAGCGTTACTGATGATGAGCTAATAGCCGAGAATTCAAACATAATGCCGAACTTGGCACCTTCGGCCCAGTTTACTAGTGGTTGGACCCCAGGGATAGTGGACGAGGTCGATTTTCCGGTAGTATCGAGCTCGTGGAAAGTGACCATAGCGTCGAACAGCGGATTATTGGGAATTGCGGTAGCCGCAGCTGCACGTAGATTCTCGTCGTTTGAAGACGAAAGAATCTTCATTAGAGAGCTCCACTCGACGGCGTGACCGAGAGCCGAACGCGATGATTTTTGTACAACCTGAAGGAAAGTTGCTAAAGAGGCTTCCTTGAAATCACCCCCGTCTTCGTCCGATCGTCTCCGGATACGAATCGGGAGAGGTTGTAGAAATAATCCGATGGTACGCATTTCATCTTCTTGTCGTCCGAGGTAAGGACTGCCGAGGAATAAGTCTTGCTTTGACGGATTCTCAGCCTGAAGCACTAGGGATACGACTGCTAGGGCGATCTGATGTAGTGTAAGACGTAGCGATCGCGAGACTGTCTGAAGGCTTGACATTGTGTCTTTTGAGAGTCGGAATAGAAGCGATTCGCCATGGTATGAAGTGCGAGGCTTTTTCATATACGGTGGCATTTCTGCAAGATCGATGCCGGACAGGTACGACTTCCAGAAATTGGCTGTGGCTTGGTCGACGTCGAGATTCCAACAAGTCGTGTCCTGATATCGTTTCTGGGGGATAGAGAACGATTCTCCACTATCAACATTGAAATATACCGCCGCAAGCTCCTCAAATAGACGGTCGAGGGTTGTGTAGTCGCATATTATATGGCTTATACAAACCAGCATGTGGCGTTTCGAGACCAGTACTCGGATGGGGTCTTCCGTCTCGAGTAAGAATTCCTTGTTGATCTCAGCTCGGACATCAAAACCCTCAACATATATAGCTTTAGGAGACTCGGCCGTATATGACCTTTCTACACCATCGTCTGCCGATTGACGAAATCTGCAGCGTAAAATCTCATGTCTTGCAAGGACCACATTCCAAGCTGATACTAATGCTTGATGTTGGTCAAAGGATGCGTCCAATTCTGAGACGTGGGATACGTTGAACGACGATGTCCCGAGGTTTTTCTGGTATTTCGAAAACCAATCGCGTTCGATAGGCGATACCTCGCTTTCCCCGAGAGTCATACCACTAAGAGAAAGGCTCGACGACTTTCCCGAAACGGCAGCATCATGTACACTTTCTTCTAGTGTATCGTCAATGGCAGATGCCAGACGTGATACTACAAGATTCTCGATGACTTTTCGTACCGGGAAGTGCCGCTGAATGAGTGACGATATTCGACTCGCTAATTGTAGCTGCAGAATAGAATGGCAGCCAAGCTCCGTGAGATTCGAGTCGTAATCTACAGGTACGTCCGGGTCGAGCTTCATCAAGTCACGAACGACACCTACGACCATAATCTCAGTCGCGTTCATAGTCCTCTTCTGCGGCTGAAGGTCCACTGCAGCATCTGCAAGACTCGCACCGACAGACTTTTCAATCGTCTTGTAATCAAGCTTGCCCGCCGCAGTAAGAGGGAACTCTTCAAATGTGACAATCCTCCGGGGCATAGCGTAAGGGGGCAAGGCATTACTGACAAACGCCTTTACATCCAATGCGCTGACTGCATTAGGTGAAGTAGTTTGGTACGCCGCTATGAGATGATCGTCGCGACGGAAAATAGCAGCACTGCCACATCCAGGAATGGCCTTTACAACTCGTACTTCTAAGTCATCGAGGTCCAATCTGAAGCCATTTAGCTTGATCTGCCGGTCTTTACGTCCGAGGATGCAGATCTCTCCAGTAGCGCTGCTCCAATAAGCATAGTCGCCAGTCCTATACATCTTCTGACCGGTCTCGGGCATGACCGAGTCCTCTAGGAAGCGGCTCGCATTCTGTTCTGGCAGCTTGATATATCCACGCGATACTTGTATTCCTGCAATATATAACTCGCCGACTGCGCCGGGCGGGAGTAGACTAAGATTACGATCGAGGATATACACTCTACTCGACGGGTTCGGTCGACCAAGGGAGACGGCTTCGTTCGGGAACAGCTGTTTGATCGTTGCGCCACAAGTTGCTTCGGTCGGCCCGTACATGTTGTACAGTGAGCGGTTCTGAGTCCACGTCTCACAAAGGGACTGGGCAACAGCTTCACCGACGAGGTAAACCTAGAGAAATGTTAGCTTTCTCTTTAGTTAAAGGCACATTATATCTACATACATTTTTCAGCCGAGGATATTGGTTTGGATCAAGTGCCTTGGCGATAGAGGGAGTCAATATAGCCGCATCGCTATCTCGTAGGTGTGAGAATGGGTCTCCCTGATGATCAGGCGACGCCAATCGCAACGTAGCGCCATGTGTTAATGCAGAAAATATTTCATGTATGCTGCCGTCAAAGACGGGAGACATTATCTGGGCAACCACGACGCCTTTCGAAGCACCTAGACGAACAGTCCGGTCCTTTTGAAAAGCTATTAGGCCCTTATGAGTACATTGTACCGCCTTCGGCTGTCCAGTCGATCCAGACGTGAAGCAGATATAGGCGAGGTCATCCGGACGGGCAATACGCCTCCTTGAATAATATGCTGAGAAGCCATTGCGCGCCTGGGCATTGTCTGCCGCGAGTATATCATCAACGCCTAATACTAGACATTGGAATGGAGCTGTATCATCCTCTTCCTGTCGCGACGAAACGACGCGCTGAGATATGACTCGTGAGGGAACAAGCATAGCGCGCGCCCCGCTCCGAATGAAATTCGCCTGCCGCACGGACACTGGCGCTGAGGGATCCAACGGAGTGTACACTCCGCCTGCCTTCAACACGCCGAAGATTGCGACAAGCCAATTCACTGATCGGTCGGCGTAGACGCATACAGCCTCGTTAGGTTCGATCCAACTTAATTTACGCGCAACAGTGGCTGCCGCTTGGTCTAAATCATCGTAGGATACCTCGAGTTCGCCGTGAATGACTGCCAGGTCATTAGGTTGTCTCGCTACGACATTTTCGAAGAGCGTCACTAGATCGTCCCCTTTGGATTCATCCAAGGTTTCAGGGGAGGCACAGTTACTCCAGTCTCTAATAGTTTCCTCCATCTTGTGCGGTAGTAGTGCATCATTTACACTCGCTACTAATCGACTTGCGTCGTTTCCTTGCAGAAGACAGTTCATGCTGTTTTTAAACACAGCTTGCAGGTTGTTCATGTCTTCGTCTGCAAAATGAGAGGTCGAATAGAGCATCTGCAATCGGCATTCTTCTTCGATAACGATATTAAGAGGAATTCCGGACCGCATGTCGGGACGGTTCCGATCTATAGGCATCGGGCTTGGGACCTCCTCTTCGTCGCATTCGAATTGCGTAGCCATAATAGAGTGGAACTTCCTGTCGAATCCCTCAGTAGTGTCTGAATGTTGAACATTGTTTAAGTCAAGAATGTCACCATGAATATTCCGTAGGAAAGTTTCAACAGAGGTCTCGTCGCCTTTAGCTGGTACTTGTACGAATAGCGGCAAGATGTTAATTAGAGGTCCAACGACATCAAAAGCTCCCGGAATCGGCAAGTCGCGCCCTGAGAATACCACTCCAAAGCAGATCTGGTCAGCATCCACGAACTTGCCAAGTGTCAGAGCCCACGCTGCGGCGAAGAACACCGTCGTAGTATATCCCGTCCGCGTTACGGCTTCTGCTAGCTGTTCGCTGGGGAATTGAATGGCGACAGACTTCTGAGGAGGTACCTCTGCCACCTTGACTACCCTCTGCGGACTCAGGCGTAGCTCACCAATCGCGGCGGAAAACTGCTCCCGTTTACTATCCCAAAAGCGCCTCGTTGATTCGCTTCTCTCTTCTCTCAAGACTCCTAGGGAACGGACAGTCTCTCTAAATGATGGGCCCGCAGGGACGCCAAACTCCACTCCTCGCAAGGTGCGAGTGATTTTATCGCGCAGAATCCGAGCAGAGTAGCCATCCATGAACGCATGATGTATGCGCCAGACGACAGCAGTAGATTTCGCCGTTTCCCCTAATGCCGAAGGCGAAGAGGATTGTACGACTGTGAGTTTGGATATAGGACCGGTAGCGTGAACTGCATTGTGAATCTCTCTCTGGAAATCGTTCTCGCTCTCAACTTGAATTATCTTCCGGAGCAAAAGCTGCTGTGGTAGAACGTCCAAGTCGCGAAGGAGATCCTTGAAAATCGGCTCCGCGAGAATCGTATTCGCCCACGCGTCGCAGACGTCTTGGGCATTCCAGTCGCCCGTGTAAGACTCGTGTATTGTCAATATGTTTAACTTGTGGTTTTGAGAGGTTTCCCGAAGCAGAAGCAGCTGCGGTTCCGTCCATTCGGTGGTGTCGATTTTACTCAGAAGGCTTTCTGCTGTGATAACCTCCTTTCCACAGTTAAACAGAGACGAGTCTTCCGTCTCTGGGTCCGGTGTCGTAATCGCGGTATATATAGATGATGCCTCATCCCCGCTGGTATCATCATTGGCATCGTCGCCGTCATCCTCCGTTACTATGATTGTAGGTATAGGTCTTGATATACGCTGGGCCAAGCTCGCAGCTGTTGTTATGACCTCTTTCACGGTTGATATCCGCAGGAATACGCCAGCCGGTATCAAGATTCCTTTTCTTTGACATTCTGCAGAAATGAGAATTGCGGATAGTGAGTTGCCTCCAAGCTTGATGAAGGTAGTGGTATCTGCGGTGTAGTGGATCTCATCCACATTCACGCCAAGCACCGTCGAGATCGCTTGGACGATAATCGAGGCGAACTCGTTGTTTCGGTCGTCGTTTTTATCGATAGTTTTCTTGCTGTCGTTTGCTTCTAATATCGCCATCTCGTGAACGTCGACGCCACTCGACGGCAATGATTCTTTAATCATATTTTCACTTACGCTCTCTCTTATCTTACAACTTAGCATACATCTTCATCGATAATGAGCTTCCAGTGAGCTGAACAGTTATTAGGTATATTCGTCTCCACGAGAGCCTCACGAGTAGATATTCAATAACAGTACAAAGTACCTACTTTAAGTATTATTAGGCACTTCAATTGCCAATTATTGGTAATTTTCCATTTTTAGAACTTCGGGGGTTATGGTCCCTGGTAGAGCCCGCCGACTTGGCTGTGACTTCGGCGACCGATGGACTGATTAGGTAGGTATTTACTCGGCCGGGCAAAGAGGCTCAGCAGCTTATTAAATGACGCTATATTTTTGGAGATACCTTCATCCTTCGCATATACACGTGCGAGTCTTAAACTGAAGTTCACTGACCATAGCTTGGCCAACTAAGACGACGTAATGACAACCCCGAATGTTGCAATTATCGGAGGTAAGAGGGTTATTTTTTTTTCTATTCACCACTATTATTCATCCAACATTTTCTAATTCATGGGAATAGCTGGCCCGGCCGGTCTCACATTGGCAAAGCTGCTGCAACGTGCATCTATTAGATGTAACGTCTTCGAAAGAGATGTCGACCGGCATGCGAAGAATCGCGGGGGCTGCTTGGACCTCCATGCGGACTCCGGACAACTGGCCTTGAAAGAGGCCGGCTTGCTTGAAGAGTTCAAGAAGCTTGCCAGGCCGGAGGGCGAGACTCTACGGATATTCTCGTCCGACGGTACAGTACTCATGGATGAGAGTAGAGGCGAACCCGGTCGTCCCGGAGAGTTCGCCGACCGCCCCGAGATCGACCGTACGCAGTTGCGTGACCTGATCTTGGATTCGCTCACGCCCGGGACCGTGCATTTTGACTCTAAGCTTTTTGAAATACGCACCCAGGAGAATTCCAAGCTGACCTTAGTTTTTGACAATCGTGAGGAAACTGACTTTGACCTCGTCGTCGGTGCTGACGGGGCCTGGTCTAAAGTCCGACCGAGCATCAGCGATACCGAGCCTTTCTACTCGGGCATCGCAGGTCTAGACTGTCGCATCCCAGACGTAGACGCTAAGCATCCGAAGCTATCCGCGCACGTGGGACAAGGAATGTGCCTTAATTTGGGGTCGAACAAGGGGCTTATGTGCCAACGAAACGGCGACGGCACAGTTCAGCTTTACGCCTTCGCTCGTGTACCAGTCGACTGGTTCTCGGCGTCCGGGATCGACCCCACCCATCCAGATGCGCGGAAACAGGTCGTCGATGCGCTTTACCCAGAGTATTCTGACCTGCAGAAAGCGCTAGTACTAGACAGCGATTCGGACACCGTAGGACGGCAGCTTTATATGCTGCCCGTTGGTTTCCAGTGGTCACACAATCCAAGGTTAGGGAGACTATTTCTTTACCACATCTCACGTATAAAATTTAGTATCGACTAACTCATCTCATCTTAGGGTTACACTTATTGGAGACGCGGCACATCTAATGAACCCATTCGCGGGAGTCGGCGTCAACGTAGCCATGAAAGACTCATTGGAACTTGCACATGCCATAATCGGGGAGGGCACCGAACAAGATTCATCACCATTGAGCGAGCGCCTTGCCAAGTTCGAGGTTGACATGTGGGCGCGCGCAAAGAAGAATGCAGAAGCTACAGTGATGTACCAGGACTTATTCTTCCACGAACGCGGCGGCATTGCCATGGTGGAGCACTTTGCAAAGCGACGGGAAGAAGAGCAAAAGTCACAATCGAATGAAGCGAAGAGTAATTAGTTAATTGTAAATATCTCGTATTTGGTGTAAATTGTATATATGCTTGATTGGAGGAATTCATCTCATCTACGTGAGACAAATGATTTATTCTCTTGTTGTTTTCCTGTATGAAGCGTAGATACCGACCGATGGATGAGGCCGAGCCAAGACTAAAAGCTACCGATCGGTAACTCCGAGGGGCCGGAAGGATGGTAGACACATCAATGCTATTACGTTACGCCCACAAGCGTAGGTAGTCTCAATACCATAATTTGAATAATAGAATGTCCCTTTAGTTATAGCTTATATCTCTACATCTTTACCTATTAATTTTGACGTAATAATTAAACTTACCCATTTTAGAATTATTTACTCTCATACCCTTGCAACATGGCCGACAAGCAAAAAAGCGAATACTGGATGGAGAGCCAGGGGGAGCGTAAGCGCCTAGCTAGTAACCATTTCATAGCCAAAGATGCTATGGGTGGTAAGCTCGTTCGTGCGCCCGTTGATTTCTCTCAGCCGGTCAAAGTTCTAGATAGCGGTACCGCAGATGGAACATGGCTCCTCGACTTAGCATTCTCTCTCCCTTCCCTACCCACTGGCGCGCATGAGTTCGTCGGCACAGACCTCAACCCCGCCCCCTTTCCTCCTTCCCCTCCCCCAAATGTGTCATTCACAGTCCAAGACATCAAAAAGCCTTGGCCTGAATCCCAGCATGGCCAATTCTCCCTTGTTCACCAACGCCTAACCCTCCTCGGTGCCGGGCCTGCCCCCGCCCCTTCTATCTCTCACTTATCCTCCCTCCTCAAACCCGGCGGCTGGATCCAGCTCTGCGAGGCGACTATGGTCTTCCCGCCTGAGATAGTGAGCGATGAGCGCACGCCGGCGTATAGTGACCTGCTCCGGCTTATGAAGAGCGTCGCGGAGCACGTAGGCGCCGCGTGGGAGATCGGCGGGACCCTGAGGGGTTTGTTAGAGGGAGTAGGGTGCACGGATATTGGCGAGGAGGAGGTAGTGCTGAAGATGGGCCGGACGAATGAAGATGACAGCTTATGCGAAGACGGTGTCCGGAGCTGCGGGATTGCAGTTGAGGGGTTGTCAAAATTTGCGCAGAGTGAGTGTATACCTTAGGTACCCCTAACTTAAGGGGTAAGGTGTTCTATTATGCTGATAACCTATCATAGCTTTTCCGCCGGAGAAGCAGCCCCTTCCGGCTGAGAGGTATAATACCTTGAGGGCGGACTTAGAGAAGGAACTTAGTGAGAAAGGGGCCGTCTTTCCACTTAAGGTGGTCTGGGGGCGGAAGCCGGAGTAGATATGTTGTATAATTAGCCGTCATTAGGATATGTTGTCAGATTGACCACACGACCAAGGGGAAACTCGTTTGTTACACTTAGTTATTGGTTACTATAAACAAGGCAGAGCTGACACCACAATGGCTGGACTATCTGCCCTAACCATGCGCAGTGTTGCAAGGTTAGGATCCATATTCATAAAGGGTTAAGAATTAAAATATATCATTCGGTTCTCCTTGCTGGGTAAACACAAACGCGTACTGGGATATATCCGTGAGAAAAGGGGTCAAGATCAACTACCACACTATCATATTAAATGTATATATCTTGATGCCCACGACTGAACACTTGAAGAGAAATACTAAATTACTCTTTCCTTGCTACCACGGTTAGAGGTATGTGAATTAAGATGGCGTTTCCTTGACTCGTTCCCCCTACCCTTTTCTAATACGACTCTATAACATACAATTGAGATAGTAAACAGACTAATTCCTTTCCATCCTCCCCCGACTCTCAGATGATATTTTTCATGAATTTCCGGACAAAACAATCCCCTAGTTGCAAATATCGGAAGTTCGAACACCGATTAACTTCCGAGTCTCAAAGTCTATTAGACCAGCCACGTTGTTGCTGGCCCCCCTTTTCAGATGCCATGGCGAACTAAGCTTACTCTGAGACATTGCTCGCATTATATACATTAGTATGCTCCAGTCAAGAAATTGATATCGTCTTTTAAGATTGTCATCGGGCAATACTGATCATCTAGGCAAGTCCATAAGCCTACCGCTTTGACATCCCTAGATCCTTAATGAAAACGTAATTGTAGGTTGTAGAATATTAGAGTTTGCTATTAGCTGACCTTTACTAGAGGATTGACAACACCGACGGATGAATCATATATGTGGCGACAAGCCCATTTCCGATCAACGGCGTCTTCTTCATGTACCTCGTTGATATATTGCGTGTATCTCTACCCCCCCTTCCCTCCTTTGTAGACCCATTTTAAGGCCATACTTATTACCGAAATCCAGAATAACGATGCCGACTCTTTACATGCAACCCTTCCAGTACCCCTTTTGCATTCACGACCACGTTTCAAGAGCTTCGTTGGCTGAGTCAATGACGGTATTCGCCATATCGCTTTTCAAGATGTGCTACTCCGTTGGTCCATACAGGTGCCTTAAAGGGCCAAAAGGCCACCGGGTGTGCTCTGGTGCCCCTTTTCTGGCTAATATTCAAAGATCGCTACTTGTCAACGGCCTAATAACTAAGAGGCTCCATGAGAGAACCATCAAGAACGCAGTTCTTTCTCTCATAATCGCCCTCCCCGATTTCATCTTGGAAGGCCGACACAATGAAATCCTTCCACAGCCTCTATCTAATCTCCATCTCCATTTACATAGTGGCTACATTCGCAAACCGCTTAGGAGGAGTCAATGGAATTGGTTCTAGTGGTGCGAACAGCCATAACGGGCTTGTCGGCGCTCACGATAATGCGGCTCATGGAAACAAAAATTCAAACCATGACTCCGGCAATAATAACAATCCCGGACATGGTTCTATTGCATCTCATAATGAAGGCCAAAACAACGCACATAGCTCGCATGAAGTCAATTCTATTGTGAACGCTGTCCATTCAGCTAATCAACAGATTCATGCCGTAAACCGCGCGATACGAAGCGTGAGGAATGGCGGCACTATTGAGCATCTTGACTCAGCTTTTAAGTCATTATCCTCTACGATTAAGACGACATCTGCTGCCATTACCTCAGCTAGATCACTCCGTGATGACGATTTCCAGTCCATACAGTCAGCTATAAAACCATTTCATCAATCCATTGGTTCACTCATAACGCAGCTAGTGGGCAAGAGAGACACAATCGCTCAGCTGTGCGCATGTCGCCCTATGCAAGGTGCTGTGAACCATATACGAATCTCAACACGAGATATGTTCGACGGTATCAAGAACCATTTGAATCATGGCGGTTCTTTCCACGGCAAACACGGCTATGGAGGTTTTCATTCCTTAGACTCGGGGATACAGAGCTTCCTCAATCATGGATATAACGCCTTTGGTTTCGGTAATTGCAATGTAAGTCAATACTCTTCTATTTCCATCGTTGAGTTATTTTGCCATTTATAGTTGTCTTCTTTGACATACAATGCAAGACAATATGACATAAGGATTATCATAGAGCAGGATTAGTTTTTGATCAAACTCTACTAACTTCAAATACATGTTAGGACATCCCATCAGAGCTCAGCACCTATTACACAACTCAAACAAGTACATGGGCACCTTCAACTATAACAGACTATACAACAGTAGTAAGTTCCCAACCGAAGCCGTATACTCCTTTCAGTTTGAGATACAGCCCATAGCCTTATGTTAGATCATGGTCTATATGATAAAGTCTTTGCTGACTTTCAAATTGTGGCAGGTCGTTACGGACACGATTACGGAAACGGTAGTAGACACATTATGGATAGACGCCGTAAGTATCTGACAATACGTCACTTGAGCAGTTCTTATCCTTTTATTACGGAGCTCGAAGTCGTCGACTAAATTGAGTCAAATCTTAGCTAACTATGGACCAAGTATAGCACTGTCGACAGCGTATATACCTCATATGATCTTGGGTCTCCAACTGTGAGTAACATTTATATACCCCTTGGCCCCTTTAGCTACTCCCCATCTCATATTCTCATACTCTGAACATCCATATCCACCAATATTCCAATCACATCCGACAGCGCTTCCTAGCTAATATTTTTAAGGCTCGTGGTCCTTCGCATCATACCAAAGGCGGTGGCTATCAAGCCACAAATGTTCCTTCAGATTACGACGAAGACAGTGGGTCCTCGAACACATACGGGTCAGTAATCACTGCTACTGGTACGACTCCGTACTCTTCAAGTCTTACTAACACTGACATGAGCCGCTCCTCAGCCACCAATACGTGGACAACTAATACCATTTCAACTTCGAGCTTATCAAGTTGGTCCAGCAATAGTGGCACCTCGACCTACACTTCGTACTATTCGTATTCGGATACCTATTCTTCGACCTTTTCGAGTAGTTCATTCAGTTCGCTTTCAAGCTTATACTCATTTACAAGCACCATTAGTTTTACAAGTTTATATCCATCCAGCATTACTTCTACTATACCAAGCTCAGTTTCAAATACATATACGATATCCACTAGTACTTTCAGCACTTTCTTTTCTAGCTTTACTAATAGTATAAGTATCTCGGCACCCAGTATATACACGTCAACATATTCTAGCACGTTCGAAAGCATTTACACGTCATCATTTACTAGTACTATATTAAGGCTCACCAGTGTATATTCTTCAACTCTTCCTAGTACGGAAACTAGCTACAGGCTAAGTACGTATACATCAACGTACATCAGCATAATCTCAGCATCTAGGAGTGTATATACATCGACGTTCACAAACACAGAAATCACAGTGGGCTTAACAACATATACCTCAAAGTTCACTAGCACTAGCACTAGCCAGAGTCCGGTGATATATACTTCAGCATTTACAAGAACATTCATTAGCAGTGGACCTACTTCTAGACCAAGTACGCTCGCATCAACTATATCGAGGGGTTCAACCTTGACTTTCACAAGATCAAGAAATACTTTTACGTCTACTTTTACCTCCACATTAACTAGTTCAGGCCCACCTACTAGTTTAGGAGCCACCCTCACATCGATATTTACAAGTTTAACGGAAGCACAGACTATAACCTACACCTCAACCTATACGAGTTCTGGGAGTACATTCACATCGACGTACACAACGACAGAAATAGAGGCCTCTGGGGCTACAAGGACTAATACATTTACATCGACTGGCACGAGTACATACACAAGCTCTGGTAGCACTTTCACATCAACTTTTACACTGACGGGGACGGATACTATAACGGGATCAGGCCTAGTATCGGAAATAGGGCCATCTACCTCAACGATCACAAGTACCTTTACACATTCTGGTAGTACGATCACGTCCACATTCACTAGGACTGGAACAATTATTTCGAGTACCTCTCCAACACGCACTTACACAACAACAGCTACAAGTACCTATACCGACTCTGGTAGCACGATTACATCGACGTTTACAAGGACTATAACAAATACTTCGGGAGTATCAACGAGAACGTATACAACAACTGCAACGAGTACATATACTAGCTCAGACAGCACGGTAACATCTACGCTTGTAAGGACGAGGACAAGTACTATAATAACTTCGCCGACAACCTACACAACAACACTTACAAGTACATATGCGAACTCAGGTAGCGTGGTTACCTCAACCTTTACGAGAACAAGAACTAGTACCGTAGGAGCTTCTGGATCTTCTCCGGCCACAACCCTTAAAACAACCGTCACAAGCACGTACACAAGTTCGGGAAGTGTAACGATATCTACTTTTACAAGAACGAGGACAAGTACCATAGGAACTTCAGAAACTTCGGGGGGTTTTCCAACAAGCACCTACACGACAACTGTTACAAGTACCTACACAAGCTCGGGTAGTGTAGCGACGTCTACCTTTACACGGACAAGGACAAGCACCATAGGCAGCTCAAGTACGCAGTCTAATACCGGCCCCTTCGTCACCACAGTTACAAGAACATCTACGAACCCGAGTAGCACGATTGTTTTAACTTTTACCACGACTGAGGCAAACACAGTGGCAGCATCGACGACGAGGACTTACACGTCTACTATTACAAACACGATTACGAGTTCTGGTTCGACATTTACATCTGTTTTGACAACAACCGGTGTGGATACTCTGATATTAATTTCGGTTTCCATAGCCGATGCTTCTACGTCAAGCAATGGAGATCCACCAGCGACAACCTTCACGTCCACAGTTACAAGCACGAGGACGAGCACCCTTAGTGGATCCGGATCCGGAACGAGGACTTTAACGTCGACTATTACGAATACACTCACGTCTACTCGGTTCAACGCAGCTACGGGCACTGCTACCGCGTTAGCCACAGGTACGTCTGGATTATCTACAGTCACTGATGCTCTAAATACCTCAGGGGCAGTAACTAACACTGGCACATTAACAGCAGATTCCGTCTCCAACTCTACGGCAAATGCAGCTAGATCCTCAAACGCGAGCGGCGGAACATTCACCATTACAAGATCAGGATCAGTGAGCACCGTCACTGTCAATTCAACTGGCCGTCGTGGAGCGACATCCAGCACTCTTAGCGCAAGTTCCGGTCGTGTTACTGTCACTGTCACCGTAAACGCGGGTACTCCTGTAAGTCATCCCTCGAGATTCATTGTCAATTTTAGCATGAAATAACTAATAAACATAATAGGCTTCGACAAGTTCAACTTCTCGAACAACTACTACCAGTACAACTACTTCCTCCAGCTCTTCCGGGGCGGGTAGGATACTTGAGATCGCTCACAATGCAAAGGTCTTGAAAGGCAATCTATTGGGCGTGATTCTATTTCTCTTATTATAAGCCTAGTGGGATGAGGTTCTTAGGAAAATCCGGAGTAGGGAGTGCTTGGGATTTAGTATGTATTTCTCCTATCTGATCTATCTTGTGAACCTATTTACGGGGTGATATCACAGTACTTCCTCTACCATATGTTTACACTTTTATTAGATACGGCTACTTATAAGAGTGATGTCGGCGGGATACTCTTACCAAGGAAGCTTATGCGAGTGAAAATGGACAATGATGGCTAAGAACTTGATTATGGGGATCTGTCTGAATTCTTGATGAAGGATGCCTCCTCTTGGATTATGTTGATAGATAATGAGGGCCTGGGACTAACGCATGAATTGAATTATAAATTAGATTAATCATATGTCGTTTTCATTCCAGTCTTTCCTAATTGTGATCGATATATCTTTAAGCTTAGAATGTGATTTAAGTTAGAGAATAACGGACATCCGTATGCCACGGGTATACATACCTAGTAGAGTGCGGTCGGAGGTGGAGTTACTTATTCAGACATGTCTGAAAGCAATGTAAGACAAAATAATACAATAAGTCTGAGAATTACCTATGTATAACTCACTACTAGCTAGAAGACTCCCAATGGATGATCTCGATAGTACCTAATGTATACTCCACAGCTGTTCAACTCGTTATCATTTTCTCATTTTATTATTTTATCTAGGATTCCTTGCTTTTCATGCTCGTTATCGTGTGGGTAGTCCCGCCAACCCTCCATCCACATTCTAAGCCAGTACAACCTCGTTTAAGGAACCCCCGCACGATACGATAGCAGATAAACAAATCGCATGCCTATTCAAGCTAGGCGACGCGCAGCATGCAGACCCGACGCAATATAGCAGATACGATGTGATGCGTCGCCAATGGCGTCAGCCCAGTACCACAGCTCGTTACCTAGAACGGCCATTGACAACAAAAGAAGATCCCAGACCGGTAAGACGTATCCATGCGCATTGCCCGTGCCCCATGCCGGCCTAGTAGCCTAGCTAGGTAGCTATCCAGGCACCCCGGCGATCATCGTAGCTGCTACCGAACATTCCTTACATATAAATCGTGACTTGGCATCTGCCGGCTCTTGTCCTCTTGTCTTCCTACTCCCTACGCGCGTCGTGACAATTGCCTTCACCATGTCTTCCTTCGTGCGGCCGTTGTTGCTCGTGGCTGCGGCATCTCACGGATTAGCTCAGTTCGTTGCGCCGCCAACTTCGCTCAAGGAAGTTGTCGGCTACGCTGAGATTCCAGTTCGGTACAAAGAGGTGCCCGCGGGGACGTGCGAGCTAGACCCTGACGTGAAGAGTTACTCGGGATATGCCGACGTGGGAGAGGATGAGCACATCTTCTGGTGGTTTTTCGAATCTCGCAACCAAGATCCATCAGAGGCCCCGTTGACCGTTTGGATCAATGGCGGTCCAGGCTCGAGTTCTATGATCGGCCTCTTTGAGGAGTTGGGCCCGTGCCGTGTTGATTACTTCGGCAAGGTCTACAACAACCCCTACTCGTGGTCTAACGTGAGCAATCTACTCTTCATCGACCAACCCACTCAAGTCGGCTTTTCCTACTCTAAGCCCGTTAACGCTTGGTACTCCGACGGCAACATTGTAACCGTGCCAGACGCTACATGTCCCGACTATGCGCCTACCGGCTCGTGCGGAACCTATTCCTACCCGAATCTTACGCTAACAGCAAATTCGACTACTAATGCTGCTCCTAATTTTTGGAAAACCCTCCAGGGTTTCATGGGCGCATTCCCTAAGTACTCGCGAAACGGGTTTCACTTCGCGACGGAAAGCTATGGTGGTCACTATGGACCTGTCTTCAATGCGTATATCGAAGAGCAGAACGCTAAGCAGATCCCGGGCGCGAAGGAGATCCAGCTAGAGTCGGTCCTGATCGGTAATGGATGGTATGACCCGATACTTCAATATCAAGCCTATTACAATTTCACCGTCTATCCCGGAAACACATATGACTACGCTCCCTTCAACGCGTCTATAGAATCTATGTTCTATAATAATCTATACGGACCAGGGAACTGCATGGACCGGCTGAACGACTGCAAAGCTACTGGGTTGAATCACATCTGCAGCAGCGCGGACAGCTTCTGTGCCAACATGGTCGAATCTGTGTACGATAATGTGCTCGGTCGAGACGAGTATGATGTACGGGAACTCGTACCGGACCCGTTCCCATACGGATTCTACAACGACTACCTAAACTCGGCGGAGCTGCAGGCTGCGATTGGCGCATATACCAACTTCTCGACGTTCAGCGACGCCGTAGGCACAGCTTTTGGGGGCACCGGAGATGACAGTCGGGAGATGGGTACGATCGAAGACCTCCGCTACCTAATCTCCAAGAACATAACTGTGGCAATCTACGCGGGCGACGCGGACTACAACTGCAACTGGCTTGGAAACGAAGCTGTGGTAGAAGAAGTTGCAGCGCCGGGGTTCTCAAAAGCCGGCTATACAGACATAATCACGAGCGACAACATAACGCACGGTCAAGTGAAGCAATCTGGCAAGTTTAGCTTCACGAGAATCTACGAAAGCGGTCACGAGGTCCCCTTCTACCAGCCCTTAGCCGCCCTGGAGTTTTTCGATCGAGTCATCAAAGGCCAGGATATCCAGACCGGAAAACAAGTTGTGGATTTGGAGTATCTCACGGAGGGAACGAAGAAGAGCACGTACCGCCAAGGGAATTCCACGATGCAGTGGGAGGTGCTGCCGGCGAATACTACGTACGATGTCAACACGAACGGGCCGGGCGGGCCTTGGCAGCAGCAGTCTGTGCTTATGAAGAAGAGCTTGAAGGCACGTCCAGGACGCCGAGGGAGGTAAATGGATGTTGCTATAAGATTCGCGTGAGATATGAAGCGTATATACCATTATGATGGCCCTAATGTCCCGAATAAAGCAATTATTACAATTCATTGCTGCGTTTTACGCGATGCCTGCATCATATTAAGCCGACGTAGGAAATAGAGCATCATATGAAGTGTTCAGGTTTGTTCAACGTTTAAATACTGTATAGCCCCCTGCCAAGTAATCCGCAATCACCGAGTGAGTCTAACCCGACAATCCAACTCTCGCTATAGAATCTATCCTTGTCATCTAGGTATCTACTCATCTAAATCAAAAAGCCGCCCAAGGTGTTATCCCCCCTTTTATCTAGCCCTGGCCTTCACCCACAGATAAACCTTTACTATTCCACATCACGCCGAGGCCGATTTCCTAAAATATCCCCTCGCAGCTTTCCACACGCCCCTAGCACCTTTGGAAATCTCATGACGTCCATCGTACAGCGGGTACACCGCGACGGCAAGGAATGAGAAGAACTGCCAAGCAATAGCAACGGTAGTCCACCCGCTGAAAAACGGCTTCGTAAAGATGTAGTCGCGGTACAACGGCATGGGCCACGCCACGAAAGTTACTAGCACAATGAAGATGAAGAAAGCCCATGCGATACGGTACCATTTCCGCAGCTCCTTTAATGTTTCCTCGCTGAACGGATGTTGGATTTGGTCGAGAGGAATGGCGGTGGGCTTATTTCGCGGCGAGATCGTGACTTTAGGCGAGTTCTTCTCTGTGCCACCAAGAGCGTGCTCTAGATTGTGTGACGGCACTTTAGTCACTTCTTCCGAAGACGATACCTGAGTTTCGTGGGACAGGTATGCACGCTCAGGAGACGCGGGGGGCTTTTCGTCATCTTTCCGCCCGGGGTTTTTCTTCTCATCGCTAATCGACGACTCTTCCGATTGCTCTACAGAAGATGCACTATCGGGGTCGATCCGGAATTCATCGGCAAGTTCGATGCGTAGGAACTCGCGCCAATCGAACTTGTAGGGCTTATATTTAGAGATCAGGACAGAATATATTGCCGGCGAGAATAGCGATCCGCATGCCCCGTATAATGCTGGTAGTCCAGCTTCGGTCGTCTCTAGGCTGATAGTACCGTATAAGGCCTTGGCTGTACCCAGCCATATAGCGAGGCCCGTAAAGAAACCCAAGACCGGGGATAGGATAGCAGCGAGGCGTGTCTGCCCAGACCAGCACAGCGTCAAGGCTAAGGGGATGATGCCCGGACACGAGAGAATAGGACGGAAGTAACCGATCCAAGTCATATCCGCACCTCCGTAGTTAAGAGCCAGTGAGACGCCCGTGATGAAGATGGCGTGGGCTACCACGGCCAGGTGACTTACTCTTAAGAGCCGCTTGTCGCTTGCCTTGGGATTGATATAGTTCTTGTAGACGTCGAACGACAGGATAGAACTCACAGCAATCATGGACGAACTCACGGTTGATGTTAACGCCATAAACAACAGCACGAAGAAAGCGACTATACCCTGGTCGCCGATTAACGCCTTGACTGTGTACGGCATGACAAGTCCAGCATTAACTTCGGCGCTCGTGAATGGGCCTGGATAAGACGGGAAGATAGCGGTATTGTGGATAGCTCGCGCAGCCAGACCAATAACAGTACCTAGTCCCCAAGGAATCCCGAAGATAGCGATGGCCGCGAGGTTATAGCCCGGCACAGTTGCGGAAACCTCGCTAGCAAAAGACTTCTGCCAGAAGGCCGTGTCCATAACCACAAGAGCCAAGTTACCAAACTTAAGGATCAGACCCCAAATGATAGCATCCTTGGATTTCATAGTAAGGAGTGATCCCTCAAAGTTACCGGGGATGTAGTTTTCGGCTGCCGTCGCCATCACCTTGTCGTAAAGACCCCCGAGCCCACCTATGGCTTCATGGGTTAGGATGCTCAACGTGAAGTACATGATGAGGATCAGAGCGACGGTAGTATGGATATAGTCCGTAAGGAAGGTAGCTTTAAGGCCACCTACCGCGGTATACAACACCACTACCAGACGGGTTAATTAGTCTCTATTTTCCATATTTAAATTTCGAGGAGTATAGTAAGAGCGTAACTTACCACCGAGGGGAATGAGAACCGTAGCAGCAACGAAATGCATGCCCGAAATACCGTATATAAGCTGTGAGCCCGTGAGGATCATGGACGCGCACCCAAACACATTGTTAGTTAGGTTCAGCACAATGAACACCACATGCCCGATCCTGCCATATCGCATCTTAATGATCTCGAGCGACGTATGCGCATAGGGTACCCGTATCTTAGCCAGTACTCCAAGCGCCGCCATCAACGCGATCTGGAAGCAGAGGCCCGTTGCCCACCACTGTAGCCACTCATATTAGCATAGCAAAAACACCCTCCAAACCATAAAAAGAAACCAAGCACTCACCAACGGCACCGCCAGCCCAAAGCGATAACACATCGCCGCCGCAAACACCGTCTCATTAATCCACATCCACGAGGAAAACACCGCCGAAGCCGTAAGCCCGATCCCGACAGACCGGTTCGCCACCATGAACATCTCGGAGGTCCCCGAGTCCTCGGACAGGTACGCGCGCTGGATCTTAATAGCGACGAGGATCACGGCGCAGAAGGCCACGCCGAGCCCGATCAGCAGCCCGTACCCCGTGCCCTGCGGCACCAGCGTGATGCCGTGCACGCCCAGCTGGAGCTGCGACATGTTTTCTTTTTTTTTTCCCTTTCCTTTCCTAAGCTCGTACTAGTAGTAAGTAAAGAGGTAGGTAGGTAGGCAGGTAGGTATTACTACACCACGCAACATCAAACAACTAAAGAAGGAAGGTCGCGACAATTCTATTTAACAAAGCCCTCTCACCCAGCTGCACTCTATTATTTTCGCCTCCGTCCGGGATGAATCCCGGGCATACACCTCCGAACCCATGCTCGCGCGCGTCACGCCGTGGGGGGGAAGAATTGCGTTATGGCGATAGCGCAGGGGGGCCATCTGCAAGCCACATGCAAGCTTTTCGGCAGGATCCCGAACCGCTGGGACCACTCTGTGCTGCGTAGGCGGAATGGCGTGCGATGCGTGCAGATGACGGAACGGCCCTGGTTGGCTGCAACCGCGAATGAGAAGTGGTTGGGCGAGACTATTTGGTGATACTACTATGTTCTAGCATAAGGTATAATGGTTAGAGTCAATGGTAATAGGAAAAGTTTTCCGAGTTGGTGGATGTTAGTATGATGGAAGTCTCTGTAGTCATTGACTGGGAATATGATGCGAAGATAGAGGCATCTAAGCACATACATACGAGGGTAATATTAGTTACTAGGTTCTATGATAACCATTTCATATACGGTAGCACAGTTTCAAAGCTATAATCAATATTGTTAAACGAAATATTATACTGGAGCCGATTTGATAAGGGATAGAGGAATAGTGTTTGTGGTGGGAATATGTTATAATAGTAGCAATTGATTGGTAAGATATGATGCCGAAGAATCAGACACATTGCTATCATCTTTCTATTTGTATTTTGGTCATTAGATATAGGGAAGAGCTTGTGAAGTAGCGGCAATGCCACAACTCGTCAACTACTTGTCCCTTTTCATACAAATCTTATTCCTTGCTTAGCTGCTGGAAATGATCTTTTCTATCTCATCAGGGTCTTTGATCGCATCGGTTAGATTGATCGAACCATCTTTCGTGATGAGTAAGTTATCCTCAATCCTATTTAATCTAGGTTAGCTCTTCTTTCATAGGATGAAATTAATCACGATTCGGGTTTTCTCTTACCTCACACCACCAACATCCCAGTACTTATCCAACACTTTCTCGTCGATAAACTTGGAATGTTTAGGGTCCTTCAAGTAAGGCCTGATGATAAACTCGCAGAAGTAGATCTATCATCAAGTCAGTCTGATATAAATTTACAAGGGTATTCATTTCACTTACGCCGGGTTCGACAGTAATCACGCTTCCAGCAGGGAGGTTCGCCCGGACTCGCAGGTACCTAAATATCGGGTCGGGATCCGAATAGTTAGGGTGGCCGCCAGTGTCGTGTGTATCTAATCCGAGGTAGTGGCCTAGGCCGTGAGGGAGGAATGCCGTGCTTGTCCGAGCATCGAGAATCTCCTTTCTGCCTCCTTTTAAGACTCCTAGAGAGAGTAGGCCATCAATGGCGATCCGATGCGCTAATAGGTGGACCTCATCCCAAGATACACCTTCCTTTAGGGCGGCAATGGTATCTGTTTGCATCTGGAGAACGATCTCGTAAATAGCTCGGGACTCTTCGGTGAATTTTCCAGAGATAGGGAAGGTTCTCGTCTGAAATCCCGTTAGTCTAACGCGTTATTGTTTTTATCAATAAAAGTATACTACTACTCACGATATCAGAAGCATAGCAACTCCACTCGGCACCAGCATCTAAAAGTAATAGATCCTTTCCAGATAGATCTTTGTTATTATGCACGTAATGCAGAGTAGCGGCGGCCCGTCCGCTGGCAACTATGCTGGGGTACGCTTGCTTCTTAGCCCCCTGAGAGATGCTCGCGCCCACGAATATTCCCTCCAATTCATATTCATTCTTAGCCTTCTTCACCCTTTCGAGGACGGCCTTGTGAGCGACTCCGCTGATCTCATTAGCTTTCTTGATGAGAGCGATCTCGTACTCGTCCTTGATAACACGGCTCTCGTCAATGGCTTCGCCTAGGACGGTGAAATCTTTGTTGGTAAACTCTAGAAAGGTCACGGCATCTGAGACGCGATCGGCGATGGCGAAGACTGTAGCATTGGGGGCGCCTCCTAGTCTAGCTAGTGTAGGGTTGAGCTCGGTAGAAGGAAGGACAGCATCGACGTCGTACGTCGACAGAGCTTCCTCGGGAGACAATGGCAAGCCAGACCAGATAACGGAGTCCGGGTCTATAGGAGGGATAAAGAGGGTCGAGTGCTCGGTCGCGATATCGTAGATAAAGAAGCAGTCGGCAACGTCGACACCGGTTAGGTACATGAAAGCTCTCCGTTGTCTACGCAGCTTTCGCGGTTAGCGTCGCCCTGCGAAAAGTAAAATTCGGATAGGTTTACCGGAAAGGAATCGGCTCATCGCTGTCTTCCAATAGCTTGTCTGATCGTCCCTCTAGGTACAAAATACCGGTAGCATCGGGGATTTTGGACCTGATATACTCGACCACGCGCTTCGCATGCGCCTTAGCCGGGTATTTCCCCTGCAGGATTTTCTCGACATCTATATTCGCCTTAGACATTGTGAACCTCGCTGGCGCTGCCGTTGTTATATGTCTAGTTGCGAAAGCGAAGGAAGCTTTAGGTGGCTTAGGTGTTCTAAGTGGGATGATGTCGCAATATGAACGTGAATGCGGGGTAGTTTGAATATCCGTGTAGAGCTTCAGCGGCACCACACGTGTTCTTATGCTACTTCTAAGAATTCTAAGGGAAACTGGTATCTGTCTCAATATTCTCGTATCGCACATATTGTACATTCAGGCTAGGCAGGTGCAAGTAGCACAGTGCGCCGTACTTGAACTCTAGCACTATAAAAACAGTATCTTAGTTAAAACTAGTACTACTCGGCGCGGCTATCATCGGAATACCAGGCGGGTCAAACTATAAATCCTTCCGGTCCGTCACGGTCGGACCCGAACTAGTCTTCCCGTCATTATCTAATCGCAACTACATATAGGTATCTAATATACAATGATAAGAAAACCTCTCGTCTTAAAGATTATAACCCTATCACTTCTTCATTGCCCAGATACTGCCGCAACACAAGCGTCCTCGCAGTCCCATAGTCCCTGCGTGTTGGCATCGTACTTCCCATCGCATACATCAAGACAGGCACAGCAAGACTTATAGCAGTCGTCGGCGGTTTCGTGACAAGCTTCGTAGCAATAGTACGCGCCTCGACGAGCTAGGCCCTGATCACATTTTCCAGCGTCAGCTAGTCGACTCCTTCGTATGATAATACTTATTACGTAGGGCGACTTACCCCCCTGGTTTGTAACGATGTCGCCAATGCCGGCCCAAGGGCTGAGAGGCTCATGAGGATGTATGCGGCTTTCATATTGGAAGTTAGTGGCCGGGGGATAGAGAGTAAACGGTATAGGGGTTAGAGTATTCAGTGTATAGGTATGTATAGAGAGTTTAATTGTTGCTATAAAAGGACAATTGAGTCAGTGTTTCCCTATTTGACTTCTAAGGCGGCCAGCTTGCTCTTAAATACATTTATAACACCATATCAATACCGGAAGTTTTCGAATGGCTATCCCTTCGGCCGTGATTGTCTGCTAAGCAATCTACTTGCAAACACATTCGATATAAATTAACTATTTAAACCAGCGGTTTGCTAGATACCATATTTTCTTTATATTTCAAACCATCAGTCGATAGCTTCATATAGCTTTAGATAAAAAAACAGGGATCTCGTAAACTCGCCCTAGATATCAACTGAAGATGACCACTACCCCTATTACCGTAACCAACGCCTCGACAGGCCGACAGTCAATGCACCCCTGAAAACTTCTCGAAAGAAATCCCTTAACTGCTGGAGTAGAATGCTTAATATACTATGTACGAGTAGCAAGATTCGGGTATCACGTATCAACAAGTTCTTCACGTATGCCTCCCTTCTTCGATGATGCTCCCCGAAAAAAAAAATGCTTCAGAAACAATTGCCCCCCATATAATGCTAACCCTATACCAACACATTCCATTCGCACATAGAACATTACTAAAATCGAATTACCAAGGCCCTATGTCTTCGTTCTTTAGTGATTCCTGACTGAAAAATGTCTTCGTCGCTTAGTCTCTGCATCAGTCGTATCTACCCCCAGTATCTATTCGACCTCCTAATCCAAATTCAAGTTTAAATACTAGGGAGGTAGATATCATGAACCTAAGTGCACGTCCTCGTATCTGAATTGGTCCTTTTACAACCGACCACATATTTGGAAACCCCACGTGAGTTGGTTGCCTGACTCACGCGTCACGTAGGCACACGTCGCGCAGCAACGCCCTTTCGTCACCCCTCTCTTAGGTACCCTCATAAGTCCAAAAATCAATTCGACTTTCACCCGCTGGTTAGTCACATTGAATGGCCTCGAGATAGCCGCATACCAAAATGTCTCCTGGGGAGCACCTCAATTCGAACCCTACGGGGGGACTTTGCAGGCGACCCCTGATTTGTGACTGCCACATAAACGACCCATTCCCCTGCATCGCGGCGAGAACCTAAATCGGCGAGGAATGTATCTGGTCGAAAAATAATATCCCAGTAATCGAAAGTAGGGAGGCGCAGTAGTCAACACCCGGGTTAAATAGGTGTTGGACTGGGCCGGTGGATGTTTTTTTTTGTTCTTCCAGAATGCACCCCTAATATAATGATAGTTCAACATCGCAACATTGCCTAGAAGTAATCACTCAATCCATATTCCACCCTTTTTTTGGTGGCGCATCTAGTTTCAAAGTCGGTATCGCATCATCTTCCGACTGTGCGAGTTCGAAGCCCACAAGGCCACGACCTTGCTTCAAAGTCTCCCAATGGCTTTTCAAGGTATCCTCCCCTATTACCAATTCAAAACTGGTTAGAAAGCAGAAGCTAATTTCCAGCCTCGCTAATTCGATCTCACTCACTCCACCAACCCGAGCGATCTTAGCGTGCGGGTAGCTTAAGTCCTCAAGAGCTTTCATTGCTACTCTCAGACCTGCTAGAAGTAGACGGTGGCAATTCCTCCGGGTGACAGCGATCGCCCGTTCCTCAACAGCGAGCCGGTAAATATAAAACGATGTCGCAAGATACACGGCAGTTGACATGGGACAGAATCGATGTATCCGCAACAGGTAATCCTCGATACTGATCGGCGGAGGCTGCTTGCTAAAAAATTTCCGCGTAATAGCGCTGTGTTGAAGATTCAGCGGCTGTGAGTTGGCACCGATGATTATATACGGTTCTGGGGTGCTCTTTAGCGGCTCCAGGGTTGATGCCTTCTTAAGGTGGACGCCATCAATGGACTGGTTGGGTATCGCCTGCCCGGGATTCTGAATCCGAGCTTGAGCCCGAGCTTGGGCTTCGGCTTGCTCCCGCAGTCTAACTAGGCTCTTTTCTGAAAGAGTCCTCACTATTTCCGCCTTCTCCCGTTGCATACTACGCATGTTAGGAATAGTTGGGCTCGTAGGAGGGGGTGTCGGAGGTATATCGCCCGTGACGCGGACAAGCGCTTCGATACTGGCACCGAGCAGTTTGAGAGCCGCAATAGGGGATAATTTAAAAAGATCGTGAGAGGAGGGACTCGGGGCGGTATGGAGGGGAGGCGGCGTTCGAGCTTGCAATACCAATTTTGGGTCTGCTGAAGGAATGGGAGGTGGAGGAGGTGAAGTCGGTGTCGCGCTATCACTTCCCTTGTCCTCGTCTACTTGAGGCGCCGGGGCGTCTGACTGGCCATTGTCGCTTGCCATTTGAACCCTGCTCGCCTTTCTTCCCTCGAACTAAATAGTTGACCTAAATTATTACTACTAGGTAGTACGATAACAGGTCAACCTCGAGCGGTATAGGATGAGCTCGAATCTATCGTTGTTGAAGAAAGTGGACCGGCAAAACCTGTTATCGCTCAGAATTTGACTGAGCTTGCTAGTGGATAATACCGGGTGCTATCGAGCTGAGGAGAGCTCGTGGTATTTTGATATCCGACCCGTGGCTTGACTCATGGTCTCTCATAAGAATAACGAGGTAAGCAGCTCAAGATCAGCTACCAGTACACCCAAGGATATATTGCACTTCCTGGTCTTTCGGTTGACTTGTTAAAGAGCTAGGAGCTATATGTCACCTAACTTAATTTGCCAGCTACGGGAGCTCAACAGATCTAATAGATCTGTTTTGATAAGGACTGCAGAACCATATCGATGATAAGTGCAGTAGCTAAGAGATCGTCGGTGGTAGCATCGCCACTCTTTAGGACAGAGACCTATGAAAGGCGGATTTGACCGAGTTCTATCCTAGTATGTACAATAATGAACGGCGTGATGGACGAACCAGAAACGAAACCAAATGCGAATAAGTGGCGGTCGAGACTAAGGCTAGATGGAGAAATCAAACATTTAAGATGAGGAACCAGATTCCATTATAATAAAAATGAGGGACTACGTAGATTAAAAATGATTGACCTCGGAGAAGTACATGCATGTAGCTGTCCGATTTAAGGTTTTCTCTTCCTCTTTTCCTCTTTTCCTCTTTTCCGCTTTGTCGTAACCCAGGCCTTTTTACCCCTGTAAAGTAGTGTATCTACCTAGGAATGGAGTATAAAAAAAGCCCGCGGTACCTGATAAAGGATAAGTACATGTACGCCGTAAGTATAGTATATCTGTACCTAAGTGTACCCAACCCCTCCCACGCTAGGGGATTCTAGCCTCGGGCGAAACGGTGAAATATGGGTTTCAATTTGGTCCTGAACATATTGTATGTATGCCTAAGTTAATGCATCAAGAGGTACATACTCAAAAAGACCAACATTGAACGTAGAATATGTAGAATTTGCATTTATTAAATATAGTTAGTCCCTTCAATCATTGATATATTTTGATCTCTTACCAGCTCCATATAGAAGAGGCTCCCTATCCAATCGTGCTTTCAAGGGTCCAAGAGCACTTACAGCTTACATGCTTAGGTAGTACAGGGGTTTTTCTGCAGGTTCAAAAGACCCGTGACCTTATTTAATAGTCCCGAACTGGAAGACCGCAGGACCCCGCCAACCCACTAAGTTATCACGTTTATCATTATTGAATGCAAGATGCGACTGCTCACTCTCCTAAAGTTGGCCGAGTTTAAAAAGACAGGTGATGGTCAAACAAAGGTGGTCAAGAACAAAGATATGACAAAGATAATTCAGGACAAGGCTCCGTGTCGAGGTATGAATGGTAAGTTCAAGCTGGTCTGCTGGCCTGTACCTCTTATCTTGTAACTATTGCAAAAGAATTCCCATGTGAATCGCGAGTGCCCAATAACATATGCACTAAAAGCAGGTACAGCATCTCCAAAATATATTAACATGAGAAGTTTATGAGCTATTAAAAGAGCCAATGGTCCAAGGTTAGGAAGTATTGGCGTCCAAACAGTACGAATAACGTCTCCCAAATCAATTCACGGCTTTATGAACCAATAGGCTACCTAATGTTCTATACATATGTAGGTAGCTTACTCTTATTCTAATATGTAAATAGTAAAATGAGACTAGAGAAGATCTACAATTTTGGGGAAATATCTGGACAGGGACAGCGGTAGGCCTTGCGTGGCAGGGTAGCATTCGGCATGCACCGTCGCGCTTTTGAAGTCTAGTGTAAAGATGACATGATAGAAAATGCGAACTTCATGAAAAAGATACTGGCCTACCGTAGGCAGCAGACCAGCTGATACTAAAAGCTTTTCGTGAGATGCGTGTTTAAGGTCCAGAACTTGACGAGGCGTTTGAGATATCCACTTGAACGATTTAGTCGATGGGGTCTCGATCGCTTGTATCGCCAAAATATATATCGGAACAATATATAAATTTTAATATATAGGTAGGTACCTTAGGTAGGTAGGTATTGCAATAAGAGAACCGGCAGTCTCCGAATCTAATATCTCTATGTAACAAGTAGTTGTTAGTAGTACAAGTCTAAACAAATGATGCATGTCAGATATCATCGATTCAACATTGATAATTTCATTTCCAAAAATATCATGCAAGGGGGAGATAATATCAATCCCATACCTAATTAGCAAAAAGGTTGGTGCAAGTGATCCATTCCCCACGACCATACATCTCCAGGTGTCATTACATACATGAACAAACCAGCCAATATAACCCCTTCCCCTATCCCACGAAAGTAAACCACAAGCACAGTTCCGCCGTCTCCCGCCCAGGCTCCGCTTGGCATTACTCCAGACATACCGGTGATCGACAATATCTCCAGCGCAAACCCCACGGTAGCCTATATGCATTCTGCAGGACCTAACCTATAAAAGAGCAGAGGTCATATTCGGTCGCGGCATGCCACGCTTACCAAATATGCCCACTTTCCATCCCATAGGCCAAGACGTAAATCATCAATCGCCAGCGCGGCGTGGCTGCAGCGACGTAACCACCGTCGGACTTCGTATAGAGACTAATAGGCATAACCCCGTACACTCTCTGCACATATTGACTATATAAAGCCGAATCGTGATATCTCAGGCAAATATCCATACCGACACCCTCGTTTGTGCGTCATCGCAGCATCAACTACAGCACGGCTTCCTGCGGCAGGACCCTTCTTGCATGGATAGCACTTCTAAAGGATTGATGTAACTAGCGATCCTCCAAAGATATACTAGCATAGGTATGAGTATTGCATATATGTATATACGAGTCCCTACGAATCCAGGTGACCTTCAAGAACTCGCTGCAACCGAAAATACCCCAAATTCCCCATCAGCCAGAAAAGCCAGCCACTAGCGCTACTTTTCCTTTTCCCCGTGGGGAACAGTACGCCCAATATCTACGCCTCGAGGATCTAGTATGTCACGCGACCTTATTTGACACGAAAAGTAGAACGCCTATCTACATAGTGTGGAAACCTCAACTACATAGGTACCTACTTAACCTACCTAAGTAACATAAGGCCTTAGTAAAGAGCTAAATAAACATATGCATTAGGTGCTCTTGATACCTAAGCTAACAAGGCTATGGAGTGAGTATATATAGAATCCGTGATATAAACAAGACTAAAGCCCGAAAACTAGATAAGCTACTACCTATGTAGTCATTGGGCACCTAGAATCCTAAATAGAGGCATAAAGACGAAGTCGCTCTATATCCATATTTCCCAAGAGCTTCACAGCGCAGGCCCGAGTAAAAGGGGTCTGACTCACCATCTAGTTAAGCATAAATAACATACATATCCACTCATATACATGTTTCTTCCTATGATAAGTTCACATAGTCGAACCACTGATAAATCATACCACGATGGTGTGTATGGTCCAGGATGACATGCTCTAATAATAGGATACCAATTTCTATGGATCAACTTCTGCTATGACTCCCAACAGTGCACGATTCCCCTACCCGTTCAATCAGCACGTCTATAGTATATGTATGTATACCTATGTCCTTGGTACTCCATGTGACATAACGTGATGCTAATCTCGTCTTCCAATGCAGAAGCAGTTGCTCCTATTCCAGTAGGCCTAAGATTAAGATCCAAGATTGACCTTGCAGTCCAAGACAGCACTCTGACCGCCTTCGACGGCTTTGATAGCTTCTTTGATAGTACGTTCGAGATTGTCCACTTTGTCAACCCTTGCCGCGAACAAGTCGCCTCCAGCAGCCGCCTTGGCAATACCCGCGTAATCCGGGACAGGGTCAAACGAAATATTAATTTCTTCGTTTGTTGCTGTTGATCCTAGACCGTTCGGGTGTACAAGGAGCATCGACTTTCGAGGGGCATTCCAGCCTATTTGTTATGATTAGTTTTGCTCACGTATTCTTTTCTTTTGAAGCTCTTGTAAGCATGACTAGGAACTCACCCTTGTTATTCAATACGATGGTCAATACCGGGATATTGTAGCGTTTGGCGATCCAGTATACACTGCCGGGGACGGAGAATAGGAACGTGCCGTCGCCCACTATTTGCACAACAAATTTGCCCTTTCCACTGTTTTCCGCATCCGTTGCCAACTTGATTCCTAATGCACCGCCACCAGACCATCCTAATCCGCCTCCACCGCAGTTGATCCAGGAGCCCGGTAGCTCCGGCTGGAGATTATCATGTACGAATGCGGTATTTGTCACCGCTTCGATAGCCCAGATCGTATCTTGCGGGCACAGGGACCGCAGGGTTTTGCTGAGATATCCAGTGCCGAAGGAACCATCCTCGGCTGGCTTTGCATTAGATGCTATGGTATCAAGGCGTTCCTTGTATGATGCCTGAAGAGCTTCCCATTTCTTCGTAGCAACTGCTGCATCGATACTTGAAGCCTGACTTTTAGCTTCGGAGATGATCTGCTCGACTGCGAGTAGAGGCTCCGCGCGATACCGATGCTGAGCCGGTACATAGAAGAGCGGCATGAGCTGCTTCAGGGGGTCGACGTCAATATGGAAAACCTTTGTACCATCCTTCGGTTTGTTCAGCGTCGGAATCCAGGGGACGTCGCAATCCAATATTACGATCGCGTCTGCTTTCTCTATCCATGGATCGATACCGAATCGAAGGCCGATCCAAGCGGGGTGGGACGCGGGGAAGCACATATCACTACCGCCTGTATCAAGTACACGCAATCCCTTCACAGTGTTAGCGAGCTCTACTAGAGCATCGGGTATTTTGTGATTTCGTCCGGAATATCCGGTGATAAGCAATGGATTTTCAGCACCTAGTAATGCTTCCGCAATTTGCTGAGGGGCTGTTGGCGGCAAACCAGCCAGCTCAACTGGATCCCAGACAGCCTGATCCAGAGAATATGGGTTAATTTCCTCTTCCATCACTTCTCTCGCGCCCACTAAATGCACCGGGCCCTGAGGAGCACTCGTAGCGAATTGTAAGGCTCGGTTAACCATCTGCTTGATATTCTTGCCCGTCTTGATTTCCTCTGCATATCTACAGTACTGGCCGATAATCTGGGTTTGATTAGGGACATTCTGAATCCAGTGAATATATTCGGTCCGCGATCCGCGCATCTCTCCCTCAAGCGTGAAAGGGCTTAATCCTGCAAAGACTAGAACTGGTGCGCGTCCAGTACTGGCGTTGTGGACTGCGGCTCCTAGGCCCTGCGTACCAACATCGACGTGGACAATGACGCACTGTGGCTTACCCGTCAGACGTGCGTAGCCGTCGGCCATCGACATCGCTACCATCTATTGGCGCAGGGTTAGCTTGAATTATTTTGATTGGCAGCGCAGATGCAGGCCAGTTCCATTCTATCATTACCAAATGGCACATCTAGGTAGGTACCTATGGCAATGGTATCTACAAACGTACCTCATTAGGGCATGTAATAATACGTGGGAATTTACCCTTAGCCTCCCTCTGTCCCTTTACCATAGCTTCGATAATACTGGGATGGTCCGAGCCTAGGTTAACGAAGCAGTGCGTGACGCCTGCCTCCCATATCGCCTCGAAAAAGGCAAACGATGCTGTATACATGGCGGGCTTAGACGTAGAGGACGAGCGGAACTGCTGTTGTTTCAATATGTCTAAAGTGATGGACTCTTGTTGAGTATTTCTGATTGTTGCTCTGGACCTAGAAAGGCGTTGCGTGAGAGCCTTTGTACTGTATGGTCTAGCACCAACTGCTAACAACTTTGAAGCATTCGTTGCAGTTGCAGATGCAGATGCAGATGCAGAAACAAAACCATTATACAAACTTGTGCTACGGTGGAAGGTCTTATTAACATGGCGTTGACACATATTTAAGCCACGAAGGTCCAGCCTATTGGTTATGCCATGGGAAGCCAAGTCTTTGCCGAACAGTTCCCCTCCGTACCGATTGCATGCGCTATCGACAGGTGCGGTTTCGGTCCATGAAGTCGGGATGGACAAGTCAGTGGGCATGGGACCGGCAAGTCGAGACAAGTAAGAACAGTGTGGGAGATCATCCACCCGGTATTTCCGCTGCGGGGATACTGGAGACACTGGGGACGATAGCGCAGATGATAGCGTGAACCATAGTGAGGGTGGGGAAGTAGAAGGACGAGTAGAATAAGGGGTAAGGTGAGGTGGGGGAGGGGTTAAGGGTAGGGATGGAGACTTGGGGATTGGCTTCCGGAACCCGCTTCGTCTGAGCATTTTTGGAGATTTTAGGTATTATACCTTGGTAGATTCCTTCTAGAGATGCGGGGGAAAGACGCTAACTATGCCGAGCCGAGTATGCTGACCAGTAGGGCGCACCTGCAATTCCTGTCCGTCTGAAGTTGTTGCAAGTACCACCGCTTAGCAAAGGAAAGACACGGCGATACAGAACTGACGAAAAAATGAAGCAATTGACGGGTACAACGTGTAAGTTGTTGAGTAAGGTCCCTAGTGACAATAGGGCTAAGTTGACAATTATTTGACAAAATCCGGCTGTATTAAGAAATCGACATCAGGAAGGTCTTTTCTTGATAATGTCTTCTTTTGGGTATAGTTATTTGGGTCGATTCGACTGTAGTGAAAATACGTTGTTTCCGGATTAGTCGTATCATGGATTTAGAATGGGAATGAAATGAACGTTAGAGGAAGTAAATTTGGGATGTTTTTTTCTGGAATGTGCGTATATAAATAAAGTACATAAACAGACTTTATGCTTTGGGTTGGTGAACAATCAGCATTAGTAGCACGCATTTACATTAACTACATACTTTAGGTACAGAGATATAGACGGTTCACCTTCGGCTTTATAAGTTGGTTTACTTACACCCCATATTTTATGCGTATGCATCCTGTTCTACGTAGATGCAGCATCCAGCTAAGGTCGTGTAAGATTGCTGCTAAGTAGAGACATATGTTTCTTGAGACAATACCTAAGAACCAGGTAGTTTAGGTAGTTATACAAAATATAGTTCCTAGTTAAGTCTTTACAGTTAATGCGTATGTAATTCGCCGTAAATAACTACCTGAAGTAGCAATCTACATATTTCGTATAAATAACAATCTATAAATTATAGTATTTCCCGATCATCTCCATCCCTAGTCCCTTTTAAATATTTCGTACATGATTACTTTAACGACTCCTCTCATGTATGACAATAGTACCCCATGATGCGCATGTGCATCTGTAGTATACCAGGTAACTTGACATATCGCTTATTATCGGCAGGTAAAGAGTGCATACCGAGATACTGGTGATCTAACAATGGGTCTTCGTTGATAACAAAGAAGACCTACATAAGGTTGAGCGATACATGTGTGACTTGTTTCTTATGATGTAAGTCACGTTGTTTTATAAAGTAATACAATGCGATACCCGAGACTTCGTGAACCTCGAAATGCGGCTCTGCGTGAAGCATCCTGGCAAGCCATGTAAGCCGCGGTCTATGTTATTGCTTTTTTCGCTATTTCCCCATCGAGTGTGACGTGCCGAAGATATATCGGAGAATTGAAGTATGTCGTTTTGGGACAAATATATATTCTTCAATCTCTGGGTCTCGAAATCTACCATGATTTTTAACGAATACGAATATATGAAAAGATAAAAAGGGGGTGATTCCTCAATGCAGGCACTACATATGTCAGGTTGACTGCCGTACTTGTCGATTTGCTAATACCCCTAGCAATGTCAACGTTACCCCCCAGGTGAGGTCATCTCTCAACCTGGCGAATCAGAGACAGGCGATCCGTCCCCAGAATACATCGGTGACTTTCGGTAGCTGTAATTGGCTAAGTTGGCGCCGGTCTTTAAGACCGAGTTCTTTTTAGGACATTTGCTTAATGCAGAAAATACCGAAAGACGTGGTACGATAGTTATAGTAAATATGAACATACACTACTGCAAGCTAAAAGTAAGCCATAAATCTTGCATCTCGAAGTGTCTTGAACTGCGAAATATAAAACCTGTTCTTCTCTGTGGCTTAAGAGTATGACGAACTTATGTGGCTTATCATTCACTCGAGCTGAAAGTTAGGCGGTTTCCTTGCTGTTTATTTGTCGATAGCTTGATTTGACCGGCGTCCTTCATCCAATCCCGGCAACCTCGTGATTGGATTGGCTCATCAGCGGCGTCGGATAGATCAAGACATATGATAATGAAATCCCACCTATTGATTCGGAGCGGTCTCACTAAAAACTGACAAGACAACGCAGTGACTGTGGATCAAAGTAATTAACGCGCTGGACTTGGCCGAGGGGTGCGATCCTTGTCAGAGCTCCCTTGAGTCCCTATTGGGCAAGTAGTATCTGGGGGTAACAGGGTAATGAAGGTAATAAACCTGGAAACAATCAGATATGCAAGGAAGCGTAAAAAATAAAAGGAATCTTGTTTGCGACTTCTCCCAAGTCGACAAACACGGCCCTCTCTTACTCGCGTGGGAGTCAAGCAAGCTTTGAAAAAAGCTCATTCGACAAACGTCCTTCCTCAAAGGCATTTCCCCTTTTGGATTCAACTAAACATATTCGAAAGACCAAGACGCCTTGAGCTTTTAGGCTCGCCAAACCTCATCACCTAACATACCTCCCTACCTGATAAAACATACTTTAGGTTGCATATGTCTGTCTTAGACATAATGGGGCAAACACCAAGCACACCACTTTCCGACTGTCTCAACGCCGTCTGCAATGGCCGCGACGATTGCGTCGCATTTCCTGACCATCCGCTTTACCAAGTATCTTGGGTCAACCGATATAATCTCGATATCCCGGTAGAGCCGATCGCCGTAACGAGGCCAGATAACGCCCAGGATGTATCGGATTTCATCAAATGCGCCGTTGCGAATAACGTCAAGGTCCAGCCGAAGTCCGGCGGTCACTCTTATGCGTAAGCGCGCACGCCGCGAATTATCGCATATTTGCCATACTACCTTTTACTAACACTCACATAGAAATTTCGGTATGCGCAAATACTAGAAAACACCTCGCGCTGTGGAGAGTGAGCTAATACGCAAGCAACAGGTGTCGGTGGACAAGATGGCGAACTCGTCATCGATCTCGTACACCTTCAGGGCTTTTCTATGGATACCAACACGTGGCAAGCTTCCATCGGTGGAGGTACTAGGCTCTCTGATGTGACCAATAAGCTTCACGATAACGGCAAACGAGCCATTGCTCACGGAACGTGTCCCGGAGTTGGTATTGGCGGCCACGCCACCATTGTAAGTCTGGCTGTTTTTGTGTATGAGAGAGCTCTGCTAATAGTGTCGCTGTAAGGGTGGACTTGGTCCTTCGTCTCGCATGTGGGGATCATGTCTCGATCACGTTATCGAAGCAGAAGTAGTCACCGCAGATGGCTCTATCAAACGAGCCAGCGAGAAGGAGAATAGCGATCTTTTCTTCGTGAGTATATTATGATATAACTCGGGTGTCACTCACTTACATCAACAATAGGCATTAAAGGGGGCAGGTGCCGGTTTTGGCGTCATCACCGAGTTCGTCGTCAAGACGCACCCTGAACCTGGTAACGTTGTGCAGTACTCGTTCTCACTAACCCTCGATAAGCACGCCAACTTGGTACCTGTATTTCAACAATGGCAGGATCTTATCTCGGATCCCGACTTAGACCGACGATTTGGTACCGAATTTGTCATGCATGAGCTTGGTGCTATCATCACTGCCACATTCTACGGAACCGAAGAGGAGTGGAAAGCTACTGGGATTCCCGACAAGATTCCCGTTGGAAACGTATCTGTTGTTATCGACGACTGGCTAGCTGTCATCGCTCAGCAGGCAGAGGACGCTGCTCTTTGGCTGTCGGAACTCCGGGTCGCATTTTCTAGTAAGAGTTTAGCTTTCCGTGCTGATGAGACGCTGTCCCCGGATACGATCTCTAAACTTATGAACTACATCGACGACGCGAAACGAGGCACACTTATTTGGTTTTTGATCTTCGATGCTACTGGCGGTGCGATCAGCGATATCCCCATGAACGCGACTGCTTATTCACACCGAGACAAGATCATGTTCGCTCAGGGGTACGGAATCGGTATTCCTACCTTAAACCAGAATACAAGGGACTTCATGAGCGGCATCATGACCACGATTAAGAGTGGTTCTGCGCAGGCTTTGACCACGTACCCCGGATACGTCGACCCTTCATTGACAGATGCTCAGGCATCGTATTGGGGCCCAAATCTGGATGCTTTGGGACAAATTAAATCAAAATGGGATCCGAACGACTTGTTCCATAACCCGCAGAGCGTGAGGCCGGAAGAAACTGATTAGGAGTCAAAAGGAGAAAGGAGATTTTGGCATTGATACCCCCTCTTCTGTGTTAATAATTTGATAATACCTACTTACATACTATAATTTGCCATCCCATTTCTCAACTTCCATTCGTATCAATTATTGGAGTCGTTCCGGTTAATCTGCTCCGTCAACTGATTGAGATTGCATGTTGCAACTAGTCCATCTCGTGAGGCTTTTCGCAGAGATCGCCAGGGAGATCATCGTAAGAGCATCTATTGTCGGAAACTCCCGGCACTGCAGACTTCAGCTTGTCGGTGGCTCCGATACCCGCATCTCGATGATTCCAAACGCCTTCGTGCAACTCGAATGCGTTGTGTAAAACTCTGTCATGATATGGCTTGAAGCCATAGACCATTAGAACTGCCATCCGCAGCCAAGAACAGATAGTGCTCTCTTGGTCGGATATTAGCCCCCGACTGAGGCGATTCGACAAAGGCTGTAGCCCAAGCCTTGCCCAGCCTCCGCATGATCGTAAGCGGAATGCCGTCCGCATATACATGCACGACATCCCGTCGGGTCGCACTAATCTTTTTAGCCGATGATCACAAGCAAAGCCAAGCGATAGGTTCTAAGACAATAACCTCTAATCTCTATGTATGTATATCTTGAAATGGACCGATGAATATGAAGCCCCTCGGGTGGACATATCAGCGTGAATTTCTCTGTGGGCCGGTGGTGCCGGTTTCCCAGCCTCGACGTAACTCTGCCGTGCCGCTCGGCCCGCGATAGACGGGCTCGGATCGTACACGTATGCACACCGGGTACTTATTCAGCTTTCGAAGAGGAGCGGTCTGGTGCTTTATGTCAGCAATCCTATTCGATGAGATGATTCACTTTTATAAGTATTTGGAACAATAACGTTTATAGGATCACACGTACGACAACTTGTGCTTATGGCGTACAGCCATATGATAAATTGACTAGCTGGCTGGCTGACTGGCGACTGGATGAAGTTTACGAAGCCAGATATCTGCACTACCGGCGAAACGAGATGGGAACGCATGAAGGAGGCGTCATATGTTCAGCCAAGATGCGCATGTTTATCTGTGGCTAATCTGCCACTCCGAGAATACTCCCTCGCCGAGCCATGGTGTGAATAAGCGAGTCTATCGCGAAATATCACCACGATGGCCAGACATTGGTATTAAGATCTGATAATGGTGGTATAAGTGATGTATATGCGTGGGTGAATAAGCATGTTTCAAAGCAATGCTTCAATGGTAGACAACACTCAGGGGTGCAGTGGTATTCATCAAGCGAAGAAGTTGCCTAGATGCGACACTACAATTACCGAAGGAGAAAGTGCCCGTCTCTATGATCTACGTGTGGGCCTATATGTCTTGGACGAAGTCTTGGATAGAAATTTGAGGGATAAAAAAATACATACGCGTATTCCGTAGGGGGTAAGCGGAAGAGCTGGTATGGGGATCAACTTGTTCATAGCAATACTATTAAATGATATTCATGCCAACCAAATATACTCAAGTTCCCTCATTAACTACTCAGAATGCCGTCAAAAAACATGCCCCATACTAGCCACCACAGTATGGGGTATCATTTTTGACGCCGTTCTGCTAGTCCACAATGTAATTGTTGTTTAGGTAGTTACCATTATAATTAATAGATTAACATGTAGATCTCTCCAATCCAGAGGCTAAGTTAGTACCATACATCTTCCGCAGAGTATATCTAAGACAAAATCAGAAGCCATGCAGGCACGGCACTGAGAGCAGTATGCATTTACAAAACCATTTCCACATGGCAGATGTGTATCAGAGTGTAAATGTACCTACTTTAGGTATGCATCGAAGTGACCCCCAGACTTCCTGCAAGACCTCAACATTAAGTTGCCACCCATTCACACCTTAGAAAAACCAATTAGGCTTCTTTATTCGCCCGCATTATATTGTCACCGCCTCTACGCGAAACTATTTAATATACGGCTGCCGGCCAAGGAACAACTCACCATCAGCCTGGCGAATTATACAATTGTTAAGCGAGGCTTCTATCAAGCTAAATCGCATAACGTTGAGACATTAACACAGGCATAAATAAATAAAAAAGGGGGCAAGACAAGCCCGGGAGTTCCGCCGTGTCCACGGACATGTCCGCCATCTATTTTTGCACCGGATTGTCCAAGAGATGTTTCTCAACGGTAGTAGCGTTGCTTGGCGTACCAGGTTACTTACTTATCTCTATCTTATAGATGAGGATCTGTTTGGTATAGCCATTTATAGTTACCCGACGATTTGCTTATTTGAGCCCAACCTATCCTTACATCATCATATCCTTGCCTATAGCGGTAAGGTGTAATCAATACGTACGTTTCGAGTTTTAAGATCGGAACCTCTCCGTAGTCTTGGTACGGCGTCGGACCTGGTTGCAAGGGCCGCGCTAAGCAGTATCAATCTCTTGTCAAAGCCTAACGCTTGCCAAGTATCGCGAACTTGATGATTTTGAACACCATGCGATTGAAGATAGTATCACTATTGGTTCTATAGCTAAGCGGTACCTGAAAAAAGAAAAACATGCTCTACAGAATACGGGCTTGTAGTTGGATAGGATTTGGGCCAAGAAATCAAATGGCAAATTTGGTCCGGTGCCGCAGCCGATCGGTGCGCCTCTTCAACATTTCATCCTATCCGTGGTTTCTCTGCGGAGTTCTCATTCTCTCGGCACACAACAATTTTCAACTCGTACATACCTAAGAACGTAAGAAGGTTCCATTATTGAGTGCCACTCTAGGCAACCTAAACACCTCAAAAGGAACGAAGTAAAGCCAAATCAAGGAATTGAATACCAGGATGGCCGATATCGAAATAACCTACAGATCCATCGTGAGGTGCATTAACGAACGAAGATGGGAGGAACTGCCAAGATACATGCACTCACACATCGTCAAGGACGGCCAAGACTTCACGGCCGATGGCTATATCGCCGAAATGAGGAAGGCTGGCGATGTCGAGCTTACCATCGATGCTGTGACAGTTGACAAGTCTCAACAGTGCATGGGAGCAGCCGTCCTCGTGAAGTTCAAGCCTGCGAGCGTGGCTGTTGACGATGCCGCTATACCCGACAAAGCCATCTTGTTCACGGAGCAAGTGTTCAACTGGTTTACAGACGGGAAGCTTTCCAAGACTTTGATATTGGCAGATCGCCTCGAGATGCAGCGCCAACTTTCAAACCCCGATGCAAGGTACACGCCAGACCTTATCACCGAAGAGAATCCGCCAAGAGGCTCTCTCGACGGGGGACTATCCGCGCTCGAACTAGAGAGCACGTATAGGGCCTATATTGATTGTGTCAACGGGCAAAGAATGGAGACGGACCTGCACAAATTTGTTCACCCGCAGGTCGTCTACAACACCAAGACTTTGACGGAAGAGGGTTACCGACATCTGATACAGTCATTCTTCGCAGCAATCCCTGACCTCGTTATTAGCCTCCCCACCGTCGTCGTGGACGAGCGAACGCAGCGAGTAGCAATACGAGTAGCGATATCCGGCAAGCCCACCGACACGTTGGCTGGCGTAAAGCCCAACGGTCGCGCCGTCAGCATCCACGAGCACGTCACCTACCGCTTCGAGAAGGGCAGGATCGCGAGGTTATGGAGCATCGTCGACTGGGCGTCCTACGCAGCGCAGATGTCAAATTAACATTCGTTACCCCGTAGCACAGGCGCAGACAAGGAAGAAGAAAACCCGGGTTTCTTTTTGAGTATGTATCGTGATAAACATGTGCCCTGGGGAAACACAGAGTTCCAGACCATTCATTACACACGCACACACGCAGATACACACATACACACAGACAATACACAAAATACAATACAGTGTAGTGTAGGTAATACAAATATCAGACATACCATTGTAGATCAGTAGATTAAGCATGAAGCTTTAAAAGATAAAAATATCTGGTGCGTGTATCAAGAAGCGCTCCGAGATCCATATCGTCTGTTTCGCATGTGACAGCTCCCATGTTCGAATAGAAAATAATTGCAGGGGTGCCCCTGGTGATGACAACGGCGGCGGCTTTGATATCTGGACGTACATGCCTGATCCACATGGCTAATGCCTCTTAATTTTTTTTCTTAATTTTTTTCCCTTCCTTCCATGTACCCTGCTAACATGGATAATGGGCATGGGCCTGGCAAGTGCCGGTCGAGGCGTTTCTTCAATAGCGTAAGACCCGATAACGTTACTATCGAGGGGGGACGAAGAAAAAAAAACCAGACATCAAAGTCTTGGCTTAATCCACTCGTTTATTGGTTGCGCGTCCTGCTGCTGTGCAAGCGTCATATAGTGTCAGTGTGTATGTATATCATTACCTGTACCATTTTACTCTGCCACTCTGCCACAATGGCTGAGTTGGGTTGTTCTAGATGAGTAGAAGAACGTTTGCCACATCGCACAAGAAAGAGAGGTGAATAGACCAAATAGAACAAAACAGAATATGATAGACCATAGACCGGAACACTTGTCAGATTGGCATTGTAAATTTGGCCGAATCCAACCGATGAACCATATTTTTTTCTATTTTTTCTATGCGATGTCGTCTTGGCTGATACGGGTCTTTTCGGGTGGCTCTGCTTCTGTACCTACATACACTACACCCCCTGAAATAATGTTAGTTTCTAGTCCGTGCATATACAAAAATAAGGTCATATGGCGTTTAAATCACGCTAGCATGATGTACACGTTACAAAAGGCAACTTATCGTACGTCTAAAAAAACATATTATAAACGTACCATAAGGTATCGCACAGGCCTTTTTTGGCTGTATAAGTACTTGGAAAAAATTAGTAAAAATGTAACATCAGACTAGTCTAAATCACAGTCAAGTATCGCAACAAGCAAAAATTTCTTTCAAGCCTCCAATTTTGCAAGCACCCCTCCCGCTTTTGACAAGCCACACCACACTAAGCCACAAATTCAACGTCAATTGACCCCTTTTTCGAATCTCACGATGCCTCGCAACCTACCTGCCTCTTGGTTACGCCGCTCTGACGAAAGTTTCGCTATTACACTTAATTCTAGTCCCCCTCCCGTATCGCCACTTGTCAGGCAACGCCACCATGCAATTGGCGACTTCAACGTTGACGTTTCTAATCGTCAAATCGCCCTGTTTTGAAAGTTTGATAGGAATCGCTGTGGCTGAATTGATTAGCCGGGGTTTTACCGGACCAATCGCATCTCGGGGTGTAATCCTAAAACACCCCTGCTAAGTACTGACAAGGGGGTACGAACTAACATTATTTCAAGGGGTGGAGTGTACTGTAAAATCCATCCCCCCCCCCCCTTTCTGTAGTGTATCCTGTTTTATTATACGTACCCCCACTGCGCCGACAAGCCAAGAACACCGCCAAGCATCGATATCTATCTTCCGTGTGAGGCTCATGCCCAAGCGGACTAGGGCAGGTCCGCTAGATCTAATTTGCTTGGATGGCGGCCCACCGACCTCAATCATTTTCATGTTTGACGTTGTCCAGTAAGAAACATGTACAAGGATGACGTTGTTACGGTCCAATAGGGTCGTGGCTTGGTGCCATGAGGCTCCATGGCGATCTCCCTTGCGCCAAGTCGCCGCCTTGTCTTTACTAATAACCAAACGAGATATCGTCATGAAATTTCTGTTTCTCCTTTACCCTCGACTCCTTACACCCGTTGCAGATGATAAAACTAGACAGGGCATAGCTTCTATTTTTGAAGTCATCGTTGTTTCCCATAGCGCTTTGTGGAGTTGTGGAGGAAGGGTTTAAACACATCTACTTAGTGTAAGTGTGTAAGTAAGTGTGTAAGTAAGTGTGTAAGCGTGTAAGTGTGTGTAAGTCAGTATGTACTAGTGTATAGTTCCTCGCACCTTCGTCTGATGGTTGGCAGGGTGTGCAAAGTTTCGGAAACAGTTACTTTGTTATTTGGTTCAACTTGGCGGGTTAGATTGAATCTCAAATACCAAGAACTTGTATAACTCTATACGTCGGAGGTGTATGTACGGTTAAAGTGTCTGTGGATCCTACAGACATGTCTCGTCGGGCAGCGTTGAAGATCACAATGGAAGCTCGGTCGTAGACGGCCGACCTTCATTCGACGATCAACCTTATCGCGACCCTGCCGTGTCATTCGGATCCCGGGAAAGCCCATCATCTTCTATCATTAGTTGTTTCCTAGCTGTTTCCTACTTCCAGATGTTTTCTGCTTTCTTGGCTCGAACCAACAAGGGTGGCTGTAGTACCCATTACTCATAAAGGCTTCGTAATTGCCCAGTCACTCGAGTTCATACCAAGAGCTTCTCCATTTGGGTGACATTTCGCATTTCATTTCTTCTGACGAGGCCGGTACTCTATTCTCTACTTATTTTCTTTTTATTCTCCTATATTTCCTTGCAACTTTCCCTTTTTCCTCTGGTCTGGTTCATCTGGTTCTTGTTTATCTGTACAGTTCTCCTTTCTCCTTTTTCTCTTCTTTGCCGTTGCCACTTCGATACGGAACTATTTGTTAAGATTTGTTTTCATCACAATGGAGCGGACACCAACAGACGCTCTCCTGTCTCAGGAGACACTCTCGTATCCGACCTCATCAACGCCATCCTTATCGTTACCCACCTCGGACCCGACGGCAGTACGGTTCCTTGTAGACGAGAAGAAACACGATGACCAATTACCGGGCACACAAGCTAGTTCTGCTGCCAACTCGATACTCGAGGGTAAGGAGAACCATAACGGCGACTTAGAACATGGCAGCCGCGAGCACGGACAAGATCATGTAGATATCTATGACCCAAACCGACCGAAGCTTGGACTCCGCCAGCGAATGCATCACTTCACATGGGCGTGGTTTACCCTACCCATGAGCACTGGTGGATTATCACTTCTTATCTTTGCCCAAACGCATCAATTCCCTGGGCTTAGACAGATCGGTTTATTCGTGTATATCGTCAATCTTGTCCTGTTTACAACGTTAACTTTTGCCATGCTATCGCGATTCTTCCTTCATCATGGTGACTTTTACAAATCTCTGTCGCATCCTCGCGAAGGCTTCTTCTTTCCGACATACTTCTTATCCATTGCTACTATCATTACCAGCACACAACGATATGCCATTCCGGATAATGATACACCGCTCGTGTGGGCTATTCAGCTCGCTTTCTGGGGCTATGTCGTTATTACCTTAATAGTGGCTATTGGACAATACAGCTTCGTGTTTGCGGCTCACAACTTCGGCTTACAGACGATGATGCCGACCTGGATACTCCCGATCTTCCCTATCATGCTGTCGGGAACTATCGCCTCGGTTATCTCAGATACTCAACCCGAAATCTCAGCTATACCCATTGTGATCGCTGGTATGAGTTGTCAAGGTCTGGGACTCTTCGTTGCAATTATGATGTACGCTCATATGATTGGACGTCTGATGTCAGCCGGTACGTAGTTTAAATTTCATAAAACCTGTCCAAAGATGATATAGTAAAGCTAATCAAAGGAATAGGTCTTCCTAACCGCGAGCACCGACCTGGTCTATTCGTGAATGTAGGACCTCCGGCTTTCACTGCGCTTGCATTTATCGGCATGGCGAATGGTCTTCCCGATACCTTCGATAGGGAGATGGACGGGTTCATCGACGTACACTTGATTAGAACTTTCGCTATGATCGGAGCCATCTTCCTATGGGCGTTGTCTCTCTGGTGGTTCGGTATCGCATTGATTGCTGTAATAAGCTCGCCCCCTAAATATTTCCACTTGGGATGGTGGGCAATGGTCTTCCCTAACACCGGTTTCATCTTGGCGACTATTTCAATCTCAAACGAGTTCGGGAACGAAACGGTGAAATGGGTGACGACGGCGATGTCTATCTGCTTGTTGGCAACGTATCTCTTCGTCCTCTATAGTCATGTGAGGGCGGTAATTGTTCAGGACATTATGTACCCTGGACGAGATGAGGATGTTGAAGATCATTAAAAAAAAACTCATCAACAATTTTTACATTTTCAGAAGAAGCGAGAAAAGGAGGCTATACAGTTAACGTATGATGTTCTTTTCCTCTTTACACATAACACTCCCTTAAAGAATAATTCTCCTTTTACATAGACTCAATGGTGTCCGGGCGGGCGCTAGGTTTGGTCGGACACCAAAAACAATTGGCTGGTTTTCCTTTTGGCATTTGAGATATCCCTAGCATATTAGAGAGGCATGGTTCCTTGGTTAGCGCCCTATAAATACACGGGGGCGGGCAAGGACTGAGCCTGTATTTTCGCATAATATACATAGTACGGGTTATATAGAGAAATAAAAATTGTAATGTTTGCGAAATTCTTGACTCCGTGCTATAAGCGCTAGTGAATATCGTAGCTGTAGCCTGTACGGTACCTAGGTTCTCTGATGGAAATATAAGTTTATCTAAGTTTGTAGAGACGCTTGTGCAATGAATGTTTCTCGCCGTTTGAAGTCACTATCAAGGGACTGGATCAAATATGAGAATGTGTGGCCAGTGTAGTGGCTGTATATTAGGTAGTATCTTACGAACTAAGGTTTGGTTCTGGGGGAAGTAATAAGTTATACCTATAATACCGTAGTTAGTTAATCTATACATTTAAGTATCTAGCTCGCCATCTGCCGTGAATTCATCAAGACAAAGATACCTCGCTCTTAGAGTTCGAGATATATCACAAAACATGAAGATCTCTAACAGGCATGAGATAATAGTTTTAGGAAGTGTAGATTTTATACACAGTCAGAAGCCTAGCTATAACAAATATTAGTTATCTACCAACTTAAACAAGTCATATACCTCCGTAAATTTCTCGCTCTTGATCCCGGATGTTACACAATACAATCCCGTTTCTAGGCTGTGCCGGCTGTGGCGGTAACCCGTCCTTGGAGACTTGTATTCGCGGGAGCACCGCACCGATTGTATTCTCGTAGTCGGCCACGCGCATTTTCTAGCCAATGTACCGCAGCTTTATACGTCGAGTTGTGTCGAATATGATATCGACGACTTTCCGTTGTAGCACGCAAGTGTATTCGGTAGATGAACTTATATCTCTTCGTTTGGTGGCCACCGCTTGACCGTTCTAAGTACTACTATCAACGCCACGTAGAAACGCGGGTGATCATGCTCCTAGAATTGTATCCCTAGCATTGATATCTGCTGCGGTGGCGTAATGTGGGCTGTTGTGTGGATATAGTACAAGTATTTACACTACTTAGCTTCCGTCCATAAAGACACTATATATGTAGGGTTTAAAATACTTGGGGTAGTTATCGTTGCTAGTCGCGGGTGGAGGCGTGGACTCTATATCTATCCATTTTTAGGTCAAATCCTCATCTTAACATCTAGCGGGTACTGCTTAAGATACGAGTATTCAGCCTACCTATTATGATGGCATTAAAACGTAGAACTCTCTTGGCATCTTAGATATGTAACTAGAGATAATCAATAACTAGGCGTAGTCGATACTAGTATGCTTTGATAAATAAATTAGCACCAATAAAAAAAGAATCCAACAATCGTTCAATCCCATGCCCGTAATCGTAATGTTAAATTCGTTATTAAATTCGTAGGATGCGCCGAGACCTTTGGATTCACACGCCTTACCAAGAACAGGTAGTATAAGTTAACCAAACGGGTATAGCTAGCATCTACATCACATTGCCGATAGTGTAGCGGATTTTACCGCTGCGCTGGTAGCGTTTCCCAAATAGGGAGGTCTCCATATTGTCGCTGGAGACTTGATCGCGTGCGCTGTTGGTACAGGGTCTCCCACGTTACCTTTTTTCTTTGTGAGAGCCGCATGAGGTAAGTCGCGAGATGTTGTGGCAGGGGGATTCTAGACCTCGTCGCTCAAGCCGAGTATATGTATTATGTTGAACAGACGCAGTTGGTTGTGTGATAGGTAGTATCACGTCGGTACCGTGTTTTGCCTCGTGGGTGAAATTGAGTAACCTAGTTGTTTAGGTTATCAACATAAAGCACGACATCGACGGGGTAGCATTCGCATATAGACTTGGTAGGATGCTAATTTCTAAACCTCTCGTACCATATTGCTAGCTAACTATCTAATACGGGTTGTTAACCGGAACGTATTGCCGATGCCGAGACTTTTCTACAGGAAACCTCAATTGCTCCAAGCATCATGTTTACAACATATATCTTCTCGATGATACTATACCTGTCTTCTCCCCGCATTGCGCACATTTAATATGTCACTACATAATCAGCGACTCTTATGTGTAACTAGTGACATCCTATTCGATTTGTTGCTTCTCGTCTTATCTTCTTTAGCTACGTCACCGTATCACTGGACAATCGCCGGGATATCTTCCCCAAATGGGCTTCTCGCGATTGTTTTCGAAGAAATGATGCGATTAGACCCCGGACTATGCCCTCCCTGCCTTCACTGCTTATCTTACTCTACCTCGATAAAAACATAGGATGAATAGGGCAAGGCAATAAACTTATAATCATTAGTGAAGAATAAATTCGATCAATATCGTTAATATTTCCAACTTTAGGTACTTAGAGTGCCGTGCATTCGCCAAGTTTGTCAATTCACTTAAATCTGATCTCTCCGTCTCACCTCTCTGTTATGGGAAAACACAGGTTACCACGAGAAGCATGAATATTTCCACCAACCGATAAAGCATTTCCTAATACACTCCCGGAATCTAGCCCACAATCGGCAACCCCCCCTGCCAAGCTTCTCCAGGTCAAGGAACCTCTGTGGCTATCCACCTGCCTTCCCTGTCCGCCCTGCATCTCTAATACTACTACGGAAGCTGGGTTGATAATAGCGAGCGAGCAAACTGGCCAGACAGATTGACGACTTTATCAACCCTCACTTTTATAATGCAACGCGAGTGCGCGGCGCGATGCCACGTCCAATCTTGCATGCGTTGATCCGCAATTTAGCAGGCCATGGACCCTCGCTGCTCCCCCAGAAGGTTTGCCAAATAGCTACAAATACTCATAGACGCTCCCACCTTTACTTGGAGGTTTAGGTCTTTACCTCTTCTTAACCCTTCTTCATTGAGTGGTTTGGTGCCCCCGCGCTCTCTTTTAGTCTTTTGTTTCTGAACACTCGCTTGCCGGCTTCGCCTCGTTGCCGCGCTGCTTGTACAAGATGGTTCGGGCCTCTTATTTACTGCCGCTGCTCACAAGCGCGCTGAGCATCTTCTCGGTCGAGGCTAGAATAGCAGGAAAGACGAGACATCTTCCTGGTTCTTACATTGTGGAGTTTGAAGATTCCCAGGTATTTTAGCCTGAACTCGTAGTGAAGATGTGTGCGCGTGCCATACTAACCGATTGTGACTTGGGGTTAGGACTCTGCGGAATTCTTTAACCACATTGGCTCAAAGGCGAAGACGCGTATGAATCTGGATTATAAGCTGTTTAGAGGCGTATCTATCCAATTCCACGATTTGAAGACAGCCGAGGAAGAAGCAGGGAAGCTTAACTTGCTTTCTAGTGTTAAACAGGTATGGCCGAATAGGGTATACTCGTTACCCAAGGATGAAATCGTCTGGACGGGACGAAGCGGTGGGGAAGACTACATGAAGAACGTTAAGAGGCAGCTTGGAGATGATGTCTTTACACCACACGTGATGACCCAGGTGGATAAGCTTCGGGCAAAGGGGATCACCGGGAAGGGAGTCAAGATTGGTATCATTGACTCAGGTGTAAGTGATTATATCCAAATGATAAACATCAGCGGCTTACCATCTCCAGGTTGATTATACTCACCCCGCATTGGGTGGCTGCTTTGGTGGCCCCGACTGTTTATTCACCTTTGGTAGTGACATCGTTGGTGATGACTACAATGGTGACAACACACCAGTACCTGACGACGACCCGTATGATGGTTGCGGTGGACACGGCACGCATGTCTCGGGAATTATTGCCGCTCAAGCGAACGAGCTGGGTTTTACTGGCGCTGCCCCCGATGTTACCCTTGGCATGTTCAGGGTTTTCGGTTGTACTGGTGGTGCTGGCAATGATGTCTTGATTGATGCCTACATGAGAGCGTTCGAGGCCGGATCAAACATCATCACAGCATCAATCGGAGGTTCCTCTGGCTGGAGCGAAGACCCTTGGTCTGTCGCCGTATCTCGAATCGTCGAAGCCGGTGTTCCTTGCACAGTCTCGGCCGGCAACGATGGAGCGGTTGGTCTGTTTTATGCCAGCACGGCTTCCAACGGCAAGAAAGTTACTTCAATCGCTTCAATCGATAACGAGGTCACGCCTTTGCTTCTCACCGACTCGAACTTTACTGTCGATGGTGGCGAGCAAAAACAATTTGGCTACGCTCTCGGAGAGCCAGGACAATGGGCCGATGTCAATCTTCCGCTCTGGACCCCCTCCTTCGATATCACAGAGGCTGATCAGGGCTGCACGGCATTTCCGGAAGATACTCCTGACTTGTCAGGTTACATTGTACTAATCCGTCGCGGAACCTGTACCTTTGTCGAGAAGGCAACCAACGCGGCGCAGTTCGGAGCGAAATACGTTCTTTTCTATAATAATGTCCGAGTTGGGGCATCAGGTCCTGCTACTTCTGAGGTTACCCGCGTTCAGGGAACTGGCATGGTAAGCGAACGAGCTTTAGGTTTCTATTAGTATCTAGCATCGTAGCTAACCTTTAAACTAGGTGACAGCTGATCAAGGTGAATCATGGGTTGCTTCGCTGGAAAACGGATCCGAGGTTCTTCTTAACATGCTCGACCCCTCTACCGCACCTGTTAGGTAAGAATTTGACAATGAACTTCAGCGTGTAAGATCTAACAGGCAATAGTTTGACTTACCAGAATAACACTATCACTGGCGGGTTCGCAAGCTCTTATACGTCCTGGAACCCAACTTTCGAGTTGGATATCAAGCCACAGCTCGCTTCTCCTGGCGGTAATATTTTATCGACGTACCCGATCCCTCTGGGTACTTACGCCGTCTTGTCCGGCACTTCGATGGCGTGTCCCTTGGTCGCCGCCATCTATGCTCTCGTCTCAAACGTCCGCGGTACTCTAGACCCCGCTACCCTTGAAAACATATTATCGGCGACGTCGAACCCGCAGTTCTTAAACGACGGAACCGAAACTTATCCGTCGCTTGCGCCTGTTGTGCAGCTCGGTTCTGGCATAGTTCAAGCCTACGATGCTGCTTACGCGACCACTTTGCTGAGCAAGTCCAGTCTCGCCTTCAATGACACGGACAACTTCGTCGACACACTGAACTTCACTATTAAGAATTTAGGTTCCGAAGAAGTCACTTACGAATTGGGGAGTGTTGGTGCCGCAACTGGATACACCTTCTCTGACTCTATATACCCGGATCCTTTTCCAGGTCTAGAGTTAACAGACGAATATGCCACTATCGCGCTTAGCGAATCTAAAGTGACTGTTCCAGGCGGGGAAGAAGTTGTCGTTTCTGTTACGGTTACTCCGCCTGCACTTAATGCTACCCGCTTACCTGTCTATTCTGGCTATATTACCCTGAACGGCACAAATGGCGATAGCCTGTCTCTGCCGTACAACGGAGCCGTTGGCAGCCTACACAGCACGAGAGCCCTGGATGTCGGTTACCTCTCGATCTCGACAGACGAAGAGCTGGACCCCATCACAGCCCACGCCTCATTCGCGCTGCCGAAATCCAACAGCACTGCCATCAACGCCACATACCCTGTTGCCGTAGCTCTTCTGGCATTCGGATCACCTCAAATCAACGTTAAAGTTGTTCCGGTGAATGCTACTGCTTACGCGGGTGCAGATACTGGTAGCCACATTTTCGGTTCACCGCTCCGCTACGCTTCTCGTGACCCCTTTGCTCTAAATTGGGACGGAAGGCTTGCTGATGGCACATGGGCACCGGCAGGCGCATACAAGTTGCGTTTCGAAGCGCTGCACATATTCGGTGACGCCGCCGATCCGGCCGAGTATGATATTGATGAGTCTGTAGAATTCTCTATCCGGTTTATTTGAAGATGTGATATTTGCATATTAGAGAAGCAAAGGCATAGCGAGAGCTGTATCCACTGTCATAGATAGGGCTGCTTCTCATGAATTAGTAAATATAGAATACGGGTCTGACTCCTTGTATTTCATTTGAAATGTATATGGATTCAGGTTTCAATAGATGATGAGCTAATTATCGCTATATTTCTGAACGATATATCGTCTGCTATTTTGATACTCCAGACAGTTGTAGTTAGTAAAAAGTATTAGTAAAAATGATACTCAAACAAGACTTGATCTTGAGAGGGGGAAAGAGGAAAGAGGAAAGATGTCCAAGCTATGAAAAGTTGAGTTTATATGATTCTATCACCTGGTTTAGTACATACATTTCTCAATGGAATATTCTAGTCTTAATTCCGTAACTTTAATTGCTTTAGCTCGGTTGTTCACTTAAAACGTCTAGCCAATCAATGACCACGGAATGACAATTACGTAGGATTACGTAGGTACGTACCTATCGATAGACTGTTATCGTGCATTTAGATTTTTAATATGTCGGCCTTTGCGACTTTGCGCGTAATTTGTAATTTGTAATTCCTCATGCAATTCTTCAACATCTCAGCTCCTAACTTCACAAAATACTGTATAATAGACACAACAAACCCAATTTTCTATTGTACACTGTATTTTAGTGGTACTCTTTGAATTTCACAAGGGGTGTGTTCCATTTGATTCTGGCCATGCTGTGTCACCGTTGCCGTCGCCTCGCTGGGATAGCTCCTAAACGAAGCTCTGCCACATTGTCGCGTCACGCCCAGCCGATACACATATCTTCGGTAAAAACTCAAATACGAACATTAGTTCAACCAGCCATAAGCGGTCATTTTAGAATTCACCACGCTATTATTCGACACTATTCCTCCTCTCCCGACTCTACAGCAGCAAGCTCAGCTAACTCCCCGCCGACCGAGTCACCCCGCCCCGAAAAGCCAGATTACCTTGACGATGCCGAATCAGCGATATGGGACAAGCTGACGGCAGAGTTTGAACCGACGGAGCTTATGGTTCAAGACGTATCAGGTGGTTGCGGGTCTATGTACGGGATTGAGATTGCATCGGAAAAGTTTCGAGGCGTAAATATGCTGAAGCAGCAAAGAATGGTGAATGCTGTGCTAGGTGATCAGATGAAAGGCTGGCATGGCGTCCAACTACGTACCAAAGTCCCTTAACTTGATGCCTAAGCAGTTAGGCCGCAAGAATTCCGGTTTACCTATCATAGACTCTACACATGGTAGAGATAAGCTACAGGGTCTCGGAAGCCTTTAATATCGGACATACTCATAGATGGACATGAGAAGTGTATATTTAGGCATCAAGAGGGGGTATTGTACATATCTCGATACTGAGATGCGGTTGACTCGACCTCCCGTATCAAATCCAAACTCTCCCATCCTCGGTAATATTGTAATATTGTAGAAACAATATCTGCTAGAATGAGTAAACTCATAATTATATAAATTGCATCGTAAGTCTAGTTACTCTTATTCTACAATACCTAGGTACCTAACATAATAGGGTACGAGCATGATAATAAGCCAAGGTCCGGATCAATTTCCAGCATTATACTAGCTTGACATGTGTTTGGCTTGAGACGCCGCCGGCTGCAGCCACATCCACGCCTGATATTTTCTGCATTGCTTTTCAATAAGCTGAAGTATCACGTAACGTGAGAGCCGCTAGTTAATTAGCTCCTCGGAAGAATCTTTCTAGAATATACAACGTGCGCCAATGTATTGATATAGGGATTACGTGTCTAATAGAGTTAAAATCTTCATTATTTCCCCGTATTGCTCGTCTCGAGTGTCAGCGCCGATTGGCTAGCGGCCGCCACCATAGATACGGAATGAGAAATTCCCGGTGTCGATGTCGTACAGCAATATTATAGTAGACATACATAGTACTCAATGTCAATCTGAGACCACGAGCCCAAGGTAACTCGTATATGCAGCGATATCCACATACCATCTCCTTGCCAAGTGAATATCTGGTAGCTAGCGTGAGGCAGTTGTCTAGGGGCGATATTAGGAGGGATAATAGCCCAGGAATTTCTTAGGAGGTAGGTCAGAGTTAAGCCAAGTCAATCCGGTCCAGCCCCTATTTTACCCCATAACTCTCCCCTGTCACTCTGCAACAGCTCTTCAGGGACAAATCGCAACTTTATAAAAAGTATATTCTCTTATATGAAATTGACCATTTCTGGGCTTCAACATAAAAGTTTCACTGTATAATACATGCTTTGTGTGGTGGTTTTATGGTATATGTGAGTGAGTGAGACGAACTCATTAGGTATATTGCTCGGGGTTAAATAGACAGCATTGCGAATCTACTTCGTAAAGCAGGACATATATAGTTCCTAAAAATATCCCCGTAGTAAAGTTACTCATAGTTCTCGGTAACACGTAGATATAATTCGATTAGATTGTTAAGTTAGAGACATATACCAAACCGTGAAGGAAATCATAGTTCAACTAAATATGACACATAATATAACAATGAATTCTTGAGAGCCAAGTCTGGTCTTAATTTAAAGAACTGTTCGATCCACCATATATCGAATCATAGCCGTCACGTCAAGTAGAATTGGTTGGTAGATATGGTAAGAATAGTTAAACTGAATTTCTATGTTGTGCGAGTGTTCCTTGAGAATTAACTCGTCTAGTTGTAAAAGATTGACTTCTAATAAAGCACCAAGCACCTTGTACACCCACTCTTACTCTATACCACCTCTATTTTGCCACTTCTATGAGTTAGGTTCCAATTTACCATCATTTCTTAAATCAAAGAGTGTCTCCGTGGGTGTACAACAGATTTGGCGTTGATTTATCTGGGCGCCCGAGGGACGCCAAACCCGCCATCTCGTCGTAGCTTTCGTAGAAGAGATTGTTCATCAGGGGCTATGAGTGCAATGCATTAGTATTCGACCTAACACTGGTACTATATTTGTAGACTTACATGGAACCTCCGTAGCGACGCTCTGGTCGTAGGCAATAATTTGTGTCGTAGTCGTAGACGCGGCGATGATTGCCGCCGCGCCATCAGGAGATGCATAATCCATTCGGATGGCACTCACTTGAAGAGCGTAAACGCCAGCATAGCTCACGGCGAGATCGGGGAAGACAGAGTATTCCTTAACTCGGCTGCTTCGAGAAGCAGATCTGTCATGCATACTCTTGCCGGATGTCGTTAGTGTGCCGTATAGCTGATCCTCGAGGACGCGTCCGTAGGAGTCTATAAGGGCAACCTGTACGAAGTCGTAGGCATCATCGCTCTTGAAGCTTACGACGAGTGGCGGGTACATGACTGCTCCCGCCTGGACTTGCGTCGGTGGTTGGACTTCAACCTTTACCATGGCTGCGGCGGATTAACTTCGTGTAGGGAGGGTATTGGTGCTTTCCTAACTCGTTCGGCTGCAGCGAAACCTGTATGCCGTTGCCGCTTAGAAGACAACATCCCACCATCATTACGGAATTTTGGTCGAGCTTTTAAACCTCGAGTGCTTGAGTGGCACCAGCAAAGTCTCAGAAAGCATTGAAACTTTACCAATGCTTTCTTTTACTGTGACATAATCCTTAGAGTCTTAGCAAGGATAAATTATTCCAATGGGGCTCTATGTGACCTGCGGACATTTCCGCTGGAACAGGCTCCGCGCCTATGTCATTTGTTACGTGTCAACGACTTATGGGTTTCTTCGATATATCACCACAGGGGGTGAGGCTCTAGAAACACGACTCAATAGTAGCACAGGTATCTACCTATGGTTAATGTAAGGTATTAAGCCCGGACCTCACTCCCAAGAAAATAGTCATTCTGCATTGTCCCCACCAAGAGTAGAATGCCATTTCTTAGACAGGGAGCCAGTCCTATTCACCTGAAAAAGAGAGAACTGACGTCTTGCTCCTTCTATGGTATAGAGTACCTAACTACCTAGGTAGTTTGATATGCTCAATTCTTCCGCGGAGATGTTAGCTTAGGAAACGCATCAATAGCTACGGTATGATGCTATAATCACAACGTACAAGATCGAATATTAAGGGATATGCTATGTTCAGGCTTAGGCCAAGGCTGAGGCCCGTAAAACGGGGCAAAGTAACTAGTTCCCGTAGAGTGAGATGGTGTAAGACTAGTAAAATATGATCAGTAATCAAATGAGGAATGGGTTACTACGGACAAATGCACGGCAAATCAACGTTCTATAATAGTCTTCCATTGTACACGATCTTTAAAGATCTCGGACAGATCTGAATCGGAGGTTTTCACTTGTCGTTGGATCTTGGGAAGTACAACAAACATGTCGACAAGGGTCAAGGGTGAAATATTGTGCATATCTGCAGGGTTCCTTGCAGGGTTTCTTGCAAGGGTTACCACACTCTTGGGAATTTCCACGGCGCGGAATACGTCAAGGAGTCCGGGACTATCATTTTACATACGCTCCCCTAGTCTAAGCCTCACCGAGGCGTCATAGTGTAAAAATAACATTTAATTTGAATATTTGCCCTTGAACGTCCAAGACGCGAGTCCTACGTTAAGATCATAAGAGGCATTTTGCTACGTCACTTTTGATATGTCAGTACAAACCAACTAATAAAAAATAAAAACAAAAATAAAAATATGAGAAAATAAGAGGTTACGAGACAGAGAATAAATCCGCAAATCCTAACTGGCTCAGCAATCTCCTTAGTGGATGAGACGCTGTTACTGCATTTAGAGCCTCATTTCGCTAACATAGAGCCGACTCTACGCTTAGCATTAATGATGATAGACACTCGCTCGGCACGCGAAGTTATCCACGATTGGATATTTATGAATTATACATTTTCTAGGCTTTCCCATGCTGGCTCATGGGATTCCAGAACATTGTCGGGTGTTCGCATGACCATCATCTAAAAGGATAATTCGTTGTCTCCCCAACAGAGCGCTTTCCATTATGGCTGGTATATGGACACTTGAACCAATCGTTCCACAATGCCCCTAGCCTTATGTCTTAACAGATTCATCTAAAGAGATTCGAGATCGCCAAATCGGAACAACTCGACTTCCAATAGTAACCATACACAGAGAGATTTTTGCTGTATACTCTAATGGCTCTTCATGGACTGCATTTTTGTGGCCGGATATGCATTAGCGCATTTTATTTCCGAGGCTGATCAGATCCCGAGAAATTATAAACCAATGAACCAAACCCCGGTGAGTTTTTATTTATTTATTAAGGCTGTCGATAGTCGATCGATCTGCATTTTGCGTAGATCTTGCATAGGCTGCCGGCAAGATCGATGACAGGGCCGATCGTAGATAGGGCTGATGCTTCGGAATACCTACGTAGGTACACATAAGCAAATGGATAGATGCTACGTAACGACATAGCTGAATAGAATATTCTATCTTACAGATGAGAAAACCTTTTAAACTATCTCCGGGACGTCACGCTGCCGACAGACTAACGAGTTCGTAGGCCAATCTTTCAGCTTACATGATCCTAAGCTCTCTCTATTACGTCCTCGCGGGTAGGACAGATTACAGGTCAATAACCCTCACGGTTTCACGACAGGGGACCCTGAAATAGCCGTGGCGTACAAAGCTAGGCGGGGGATTCGATTCGAGCTAATGATTTTGTACTCTAAGCCATACATACGACTTCAAAATTGATCATACCTAGTTCAATTCATGTTAAGACATGTAGAGGGTTGTCTCATTTCGCCTTGCCTTACGAAACGGTCATAGGTCTATCAACACCCAAAAGACATAAATATTGGTCCAAAAATATATTAGGCTCGATCATAGCTTGAACACAAGGTCACCTAATATCCGTTGGGCATCGGAACTTACCTACCACGAATCCTAGTGATCCCTTCGGGATCGGGGCAAGCATAATACCGCCACATAGTTAGACGCCCCGATAACATTGCCGAAGCTAGGACCGGAGCTCTACGTCGGCCGTCATCCGGGATAATTCCTAGGTAAACTTTACTTGACGAACATTATGGGTGGACAGTGGATAATTAATTGTTCTCGGTATGCTTTTATTCTTATTAACACGAATTCCAACTAATCTCGTAGCCTTATTGGAGGCATCGTTTAATTCATTGGTTGCATCTGCTAGTCTTAGATGTATTGTATATACTTTACAGGAGATGAACCACTCGGCGCTTCTCAAGCAATGCCGAGTAGTCTTGCTGGTTGTGTAGTCCAGGTTCAACAAATAAACGTACCATCGCGCGCCGGCTATAGGACCCAGATTCTCCTTCTAGCATTATCATGTACACTACATGACGGACATTGCTGTCGGGTGCGTATCGAAAGGACAATCTCTCGACCACCAAAAAGTCAAAAATCCCTTGAGGCAAGGTATTTTTATGGAGAAAGTCGCCTTCTTGCAAGATTCCGAGGAGAAAGTCTGTCCCGGGAATGTAGGCATTGTTGAACGGCTCATTCCGTACCTCTAATCTTATAAGCGCCCCATCGACAGTCAAAATCGTGTCCTCGAATCCAACGTAACGTAGGATCTGATCGGCAATTTCGTCAAATCTTCCGTCAGTACGCCCAGTTGCAAAATCCATCCTATCGGTATAAGCTACTGTGCCATCCCATCCAACGTATGACCAGGATGGAAAATCCGGGCGACGGCGGGGCGTGACAGCTCGAGGATGATACCATCGCATGGATTGCGGGAACTCTTTCAGGGGTAAACCCCAGACAAATCCCTGGGGCAGCAAAGTCTTTTGTAGAGAAGACAGCATGCCTCTGAATGCATTTAGGGAGTCTGAATCGTTTGTCATCGTACGGTCCGTATACATTTCGACCAGTCTACGGAAAGTAGAGTCTGCAAGGCCGCGTCGGGACTCTAAATCCTTGCTGTGTTCCGAGTGATCAGGCTATACACGAATCAATCACTGTTATCCACTTGCGCATTATTCATGTGTACTGACCAGAAGTAAGTTGGGTTGCTTTACACCAATATTCAGGATGCCATCTGGATCAACTGTATCATCGATCGATTCGCAATAGCTTCCAGTATTGCAGACAAAATGGATCTGATGCTTGCCGAAGTGGATACGGCGACTACACAGCAAATACTCTTGTAGAGTCCAAGCCCGTGTGCAATATTTTGCCGTGGTTAGCTCCTGTTGTAGAGCTGGAAACAGACTGAGCAGCTGGCTACCGTCGATAATCTCGCTGGCTTGAGGTACTCTGGGGCTTTTCGCACTCACTCCGCAAAGTCCTGCGCCAGCATCATCGCCATCAAGGGCGACTATAGTTGCCCAAGAACAGCTATAAATAATATCCATCATACTCAATTGCTGAGCCTTTTCCGGGCTAGGAGTCTGCTCGATACATAGCGCATCCGTCTTGGATATTTCGTCAGTTACGTACAATATTTCGTCCCTTATTTGTAGATTGACTTACCCAAAGATACTGCAATCCGAGAGCTTTGGTGACCGTTATAGCGTCTTCGATAGTCTGAGGGAGTTCTCTGCTCTCTAGTGCTCCATCTTTGGGGCTCACGCCACCCCAGACGTAACTCAGGGCAATGTAACGGCATCGTGGAGGGCAGCTGACTATTCGACGAGATGATACATCGATCATCTTGCACACAAGTAGTTGATCTGACCATTCCACTTGGCATCGCGTATGTTCTTTTTCACACCGGCTCATCCAGGAATTCACAATATCTGGTTCCCATGTCACTCCTCTCTCACGAGCTGAGAATGCTGGTCTGGAGGGGGCGGGTGTCTTGTGAGAAAGGGCGAATGCGGACTCAAAGCCGTATAATGCTTGGTCTTTAGGATCTCCAAAATGCCGACCGAGAGTAGACATCGCGTCCTCTCGACTATTGACAACGGCATAAATTGCGTATTTATCACCCGGCTCTTTCGAGGAATCTTCAGGCAGTGCAATATTCTCGCCAAGTCGGTTGTAGCTCCGTATGGGCCGTATGAAATACTCGGCACTCCAATCCTCTTCATCCTCGGGGATTGGAGGGAAGACTTGGAAGATCATTCGGCAGAGCGGACATGATTCATCTAAGGTAATCGAAAGGAGCGGGCCCAGGTCCAGCCACAGACTGGAGTTGTGGTTCTTATTTTCCCATCCTTGCGAATTTGCCCCGTCTCTACCAATAACTACTTCATCCCTGATATCTTTGTTTGTAAGCCAGTCTATAATTCGAAATTCTTCACACCTTTTGCAAAGTCGGCTGATTGAACTAGCGAGTTCTCCCGCAAGTGGTTTAGTAGTAGGATGATTTAGCTCCATTTCAGGGTCGCTATTATCGTCATGTCCTTTAAGAGTCGGACAATTTAACATTTTGTGGCCAATGCCACGGCACCTAAGGCAAATTATGGCCATTCTAGGACTGCCGTATTGAAGCACTTTTCTCGAGTGTTATTTTGTACATTTCAAAAGGAGAAACTAGAAACGCAACGCAATGGATTCACAAACTGGAGTAATATATGACATTAGTTTCGGCCCCCAACACTAAGAGCCTACCGGGGTACACATGGGGTTACGTTATTCGTTAGCTATAATAATCAGGACTATCAACTGAGGGATTGAGCAAAAATACATTGACAATCCTTTACCTAGCATGGATAGCATATTTCAGGAGTATCGTATTAGATAAATCCTATGATCGCTAGAAGAGGAGATATATTAACAGGGTAATAAAGTCGAAATAAACTCAGAAACGAGCGTCACATTTATTATAAGTGCTCCAAAATAAAGTAGGTAGACTAAGAGACCTATGCTCTGTTCGTAGACATTGTGTATCTTCTTATAACCGCAATAAAATAAGTGCTAGTTATATGTACAATATCATAAAATCAACCGTCGCCCGATATCCAAACTCTTCAGGTCATCCTAGTGTACTTGTATACTTAGAACCCGACATCATCGCGACGAACGGCTTTAAATAGGTCAAAGGGATACCATTAACTGATTAGGAGCCGTGGTTATGACACCTTTTAAAACTCTTACTAGGAGACCGAAACAGGATAGAAAATAGATGGACGGCTGCTTAAGTATCAAGATGGAGGTGACAGGGTGGATGTTGGTCTGTGACCATAGGTGAATATTAACACAGTCCTAATATCCCAATGAAAAGTTCCAGAAAATGAATGAACGAGGGATCTCATATACAGGCTTTTCGATTGATAGTGAAGTACCGAATCCTCTTTAACCTGTATCCATACAGCCATAGTGTCTCAACCAGGTCTAATTTTGTCATATGCCTAAAATAGCACGTCGAGATGAGATGATCTCGTCTCGGTATTTAACGAACGGATATAAGAAACACAAGCACGGGCGGGACTCGACATATAATTGACTTAATATATCTGGGGAACCCCATCAGCCCTACATATGCATTTCCCCAGACTTTGCCCAAAGCTGCTAGATAAAGTCTGGAATAATAAATGTCTTAAAGGAAAAGTAGAGTGTAATTGGTGGCATCTAATCTCGAGTAAGCTGTAAAAATTAAAACAAACCTGTTAACTAAAGCCAACTAAAAGATAACTTTGACGACCGTCCGCCTTTTAGCCTTTTTAGATGGACAGAAAAGGCGGAGATTGGCTTTCGGAATTCTCAAATAATGGATTAAATTGACTGAAATAACGAATCCGCCTTTACGGGTTTATTTATCTTCAACCGAAATTTTGTATTGAATGGTTGATATGATGGATACTTCGTCTTAGTAGCGCCTGTTAGATCTTACTGGAGTGGAGCCGCAGATGAGCGAAGAAGTACGTATGTAGTGTAGTGCAGTGTAATATATGACGAATGCTAAGGAGGATAAAGGAAGATGACCCCCTTAATTGTTCCTTTTTCTTTTTCTATTTCTATTTTATAAGATATTATGGAGATTGGGACCCGTGCCAGGCCTGATATGGGCTATGGGCTATGGGCTATGGGTAGACCTGAGACTTGGCAGTGCGTTCCGATCTGTGGCCGAGCGTCTTTAACCCCCAGACTGGTTTACCCCATGAAGGCCCATGAAGGCCCACGAAGTTGGGTACTGATGAAACACTGCACAGAGCATGACTCACCGCTCTGGCTGGCTAATATAAAATTGTCTCACGCTTCTGCAGCGTAGAATTAGACGCATGTTCGCATTGACTTCCTTCTGTACTAAGGTATAATATTAATGGTATTAATAAGGGACGATTATAAGGCGGATAGGGATGATTTAATATTTTACATAGCACTTTGTCTTTATTAGAGGTATGGCAATACACTACCTTTAGGTAACAAGGTATTATATCTCGGGTTCATTATGTATGATGTATACTATGTACTTGATAGTGTAGTATGTCACAGCACCTGGTCACATGGTGGTTAGGTAGCGCTTCATCTGTTCAGTTGATATTTTAGGTATCCACATGTACAGTCTTTTAGGTATCGATCGTACCTGGGTACCTGGGTACCTGGGTACCTGGTATGCGCGTATTTGATAATCTATCACTATATTATGAGATAATAGAATCATTCTTTGAAAACGGCTTCTTTCGACCTAATAACAATTAAAAAGTAAATAGGTAGGTAAACATACGATGTATACGTGTTATAGGTACTACAATAACAAGACAGATACATTTCACATGCTGTGCGACGACTCGTACTGTAAAGTATATTCTCGAATTCTGCAGGTATTGGTGGGGAGGGAGAGGACAGACCAGGTTGTCATGGTAGCAGCAACAACTTGTCCCGCGCTAATCCATATACGGATTAGCTCAATGCCGTCGGAAGGGGGGAGACGTTTGAATGTTGACAGTTGAAGAAACCGCCAACAATTCCCATCTTGATTTCTCGGTTCATCGTCAACAACCCGAGTCCATCCTCCTCGACGGGCAACAACAACGACAAATGGCAAACGGTAAGTGAATCGGCAAACTCGACATACCAGCGACGGCGACGACAATAACTTCGACACCTACTAAGACCTTTTTCTATACACCCCGACGGATATTCTATTTCGACCTTTTTTTTCTTTTGCGACACGACTCATAAAACACGTACACCCCCGACGGTGGAAAATAGACACGTAAGTTTATGCTCGCATATATTTCGCATATATTCCTTATCCACTTCGCAGAAAGAAGAACTCCGCGAACAAAGAGGAGTAAGGACGACTAACATTTTGAAAGAAATAAGTTTATAGTAGAAGCCGTCATATCCATTCACAAGTACCATTTATCGAATTCAACCGGGCTTTTCTAACTAACGACGACACTCTTCAACTTTCTATATCTCTTTTGTTGCATTACGATTGTTCATTTAATCTTCTGGAACGCCGACACGATTAAGAAAGTGTCGGATAATAATATATCGCGTTAAATCACGACATAAGACTTTTAAATATTCGTGATACCCTATACACCGCCGATGCGACAACACCTTTTCTAATCGGGATTGATTTGCGCATATCGCAGTCTACCGACGTAGCAATCAAACATGGCCGAACCACCATCATCACCTCCGAACGAGTCCGCCACCCCCGAAGAGTCCCTAGCCTGGTATAAGAGACAATATGAATTATTAGGCGACGAGCTAGCAGAGTTCCGTGAATCTAGCCACGAACTCGAGGCTGAGCTCGAAAAGGACTTAGATGCGGCAGACAAAAGGCAGCGCGAACTACAGCGAAAAGCTGAAGGGCTGCAGTTCGAGGTTGATGAGTGGAAAGTAAGTACATGTTTGCTGAATCGCATCTCATATATTGCCCGTTGGTCTATAAAATCTAACCATGTACCCCTAGGAAAAATGCAAGAAGGCAAAGGCCGAGGCCAACACGGCACAGAACGCTTTGGAGAAAGAGATTACGAACCTCCGTGACACGAACCGTACCCTGCAGCTAAAACTACGCGATATAGAGGTAGCCAATGATGATTTCGAGCGCCAAGCGCGAAACACGACGTCGTCTCTCGAAGACCTGGAGTCTAAGTACAATGTCGCTATCGAAAGAACCGTCATGATGGAAGAAGAGATCAAGATAGGCGAGCAGGAGCGAGAATCCCTACGAATCGAAGCTCAAAGATTGCGCGAGGAATTATCCGATCTCAAGGTTGAGGCTGAGATCATGCAGGACAAGATCAAGAAGGCAGAAAACCGCCACCTATCTGCTATCTCTACGGACATATCTATCCCCGAATCGCCTACCTTCGAAGGCTCGCCTCGTTCCATGGCGAGCTCTCCTCTCATCACCACGCCTCCCGACGATGTTATCTTGCCTCCTTCGGGTAAAGATGCGCCTATACTTAATGAGCCTCCGTCGCCACCCATGTCTGATGCATCGGCGCCTCTACCCAGACCCTCTTCCAAGGCCAAGACGCCCGGACCTTCAACGCAGAGGAAATCCCGTCTTCCATCTGCGGATCGCAGCATTACGCCGAAGCCGAAGGGCGCTGTTTCCGCCAACTTACGGGCTCCGGGCATGCGCTCCGCTACTACCGCGCGCACGCCTGCACCAACACGCACTACAAACCGCGCGGCCTCGCACAGAGTTCCGCCATCGACATCTCTTACTCATATCCGCTCCCTTACCGCCCAAATGCAGCGACTCGAGGCTCGCGTCCAATCGGCGCGGTCTAAGTTGCCTGCTCCTCTCAACACACCTCCACGCTCGTCTCCTAGATCATCGCTCGTGGGAGTAAGCCAAGTACCATCCACTGTTACGATGCGTTCAAGGAAGCGTACCGTCGGTTCCACTACTTCTTCGGTGGCAGATGAGACACCCACCACAGGCAGGCACGTATCCAGACTCAGTACCTCAGGGGTATCAAGATTATCCTTCGGGCCATTACCCAATCGAACCAGCACCTACGACCCTGATAGTTCCGCTGTTAGCATCTCGCGACCTAGTAGTAGGGCGAGTGTCACGAGCTATGCAAGACCCGCTAGCCGTACTGAGATTGCTCGTCCAATGTCTCGTGCTAGTTTCTCGGGTGCAAGGACTCCTTTGGGAGTGAGACCTAGAAGTTCTCTTACTGGTAGCTTGCACGGTCACTCTCAAAGCGTAAGCCGTGTCGACCTTGAAGAGTTCGACGAACGGTTCGAAGATCGCACCCCGAGTCGCCGGGGGACTTACAGCAAGTTTGACGCTGATGGTTCCACTAGTGGCATTCCGACCCCCAGTGCGATTCCGATGCCTAGGCGGCAGAGCGGCGGGATGCATTCGGCTCGTAGAATTAGTGGTGGCGCGTCGAACGAGCCCGCCACTGGGAGGCCTAGGAAATTAAGCGACCTTGGAGACTTACTAGTCCCCCCCCCCTTTATAACCTCTTCCCTTTACTCTTCTCTTGTATCTGTTTGTAGTGACGTGCATATCGCACTCTCGAACGTGGTGTGGGGGCCACTAGCATTATATCTTCGTCGCGGCGTTGTGCCGAGACGTCACGAGTTACGGACGGATTTGCATATCATATTCGCTAGCATGCGTGCTTGCATTTTCATCATTATGGGCAAAGGGGAATTTTTCGGCCGGATGGTGCTGGGCAACGCATCCTGCTCGGTACGGTGAACGATGGTGTTTCGAGGCAGGCGGGGCGTTATGGAACCCAGAAAGGGGCGATACCTATTTTCTTCGGCCTCTTCAGATTGACGTTGGCCTTTTTTCCTCCCACTTTTTCTTTTTAAAACACGTACCACGGCGGCGGTAGTAGTTTATGATGACTCCCTTGTGTTGTGTGTGCGACCGCGAGCGTGGTAATGGAGACCTTGTACATATATGTACGGCTTGAGATGAAACGAGATTCGAAGACCGAAGACTGCCTGAGAGTCGGAGGATCTAGACCTGTTGTTGTTGTTGTTGTAGTAATACCAGCCTGAGCGGCAAATATCTTCCCTTTGTTAAATTACACGCTTTACAAACTTTTCAAGGCTCTGAGGCTGTGTTAGATATAGACGATGCTGGACATGATAATCTTAGGAATTGCTTGTAGAATACGGTGGGTATATATAACAAGTGTGTCTGCATAGGAGACTTATGCCGGTGCGGTTGTGTAGCGCAATGTGTATCTGTATACTATACTAGTTGTAGGGAATTTGCCCTTTAACGTGGTGTGTAACAAGATATCTAGGCCAAGTATAGGGGGAGCCAAATTATAGAGTACAAATCTGAGGATAAATAGATCTACATACGCAACTTACCATATACAAGGTATGGCTTTTCGTATCCAGAAAGTGGGTTTCGCTTTAAGAATAAGCTACCTTAGTTATATATAAATGATAGACTAAGAGGCAGGGGATTCGAATTATGTACAAGATTCACGAGATCAAACTTGCTCGTGAAGTGTCATTGCCGTAAGATATTTTGACAAAACTTAGTATTATCTATGTTTACTGTCTATCGGTTAGAATATATTCAACTTCGAGAAATGTCTTAGTTAAATCCGTATATGAAAGGATATAAGAATACTCATTAACGAATTGACTACAATGTTTCCGTGATTCGTGAATATACGGTTGGAACTTTGTATAGCTCTGGTAGTTAACACACAGTAACGTTAAAGTGCCAGGTAAAATTTGATAAAGTGCCAACCCATCCACTTTCCACGTGAGATAACAACCCAACCCACACCCACCTAATTTATATTGGGATTAGCTCAAAACCCTAACAATTTCAGAATACTTACCGGTCGCATCCCTAAAGCCACATATTGTAACATAATAATCAATTGAATAAAATAATAAAAATAATAAAAACGGCCAATAACCAATAATTGATTATTGGCTAATTTTTAATTGAATTGAATACGTAATTACAGGCTTTTAAATCAATATATTTACTTGTCTAACCTCGTGCAGCTATTTGTAATATCAGCCTCCCAATTACCTACTATTATTACAGCCTCAATAAGCCCTGTATATTCAATTAGGGTGGTTATACGGTGGCCAGGGCTGTTGATCTGATTGGCTATATTGACTTGGCCACTCATTTTGCTGCCCTGCAGGTCGTTGAGACGGCACAACAGGTGCCTGTTGCCGTTGAATTACAGGCTGTTGAGGCTGTTGGGAAGGCCTTGAGGACCACTGTTGATAGCCCTGTAAGCACTGATAGCCCTGATAGCCCTGATAGCCCTGTAATTGACCTTGTAACCCGTGGAGGCTAGATGCGATAACAGGCCTCGCTGGCGCTAGCGCTGGGGATGAGGGTATCGTATACTGTTGTGTATACTGCTGTTGAGGCGGCTGTGCTGGCACTGTTACCAAGGCTGTTATTTGCTGATTCATCGTATTTAATTGATTTTGTTGATTTTGAATCAACGTAGTCAAATTAGTAATAACAGCCTCTTGATTTTCAGCCTTGGTTTTGCGGCCTCGTCGGCGCTGGGTAGGCCTTATACTCGGGGCTGGAGCCTCATCGTGTGACGGGATTCGACGGCTATCGTAATCAACTTGCCTCGAAGGCTGATTACGAGGCCCTGGGGCTGTATTAGACTCATATCTCTCGGGGTCAATAAAGGCGATTTCATCTAAATTTTGCTGTAGCGCCTCGAGAGGCAGGCCATCAGGGTGTGCCTCTCGTCGCTTGCGGCCTTGGTAGCTTAGGGTCTTGAATCTCTAAATCTCTTGCCTCCTTGTCGTTTAGATTCAAAGCCCCGTCAAAATAAAGCCACCAGTGACTACCAATATCAGTCATTTCAAGGGCCCAAGGCCTAGCCGGATTCAGTCGATCCTCTCAGCACGCAACAGGGTAAAAGACGTGTTTACAGGGCAAATCCCACTGTTTCGTAAATAAACCCTTACAGGCTGATTGGGTGATATCGCTATTGCGCCAGGCTATATAGTCTTTATGCGCTAGCCTATATTGCCGCCACATTTGCCTCAAAGCCTCGGGGATATACGATGTAATACGTTGCGAAATAGCCCTACTTGACGATATTTAGGGAGGCTTTGAGACTTGGCCTGCTGGAGCCTTAATTCGTACACAGCCTTGTGATCTGCACAGGCCTTATATATTGAAGTATGCAATATATCAAGGCTACAGTGACGGTGTCTAATATATCGTTTTAGGTGCCTGTGTGCTGCCTCGAGTCGACTAGTAGCGATTATGCCGTAATTACGTATCTGGGATACAGCAAACTGACAGTACTGGCTGCGCCAGGGTAGATAATATCGAATCAAATAATTAATAAGCGCTATACGAAAATTGATCAGTAAAAAGACCCTAAAAACACGAGTATTTTAAGGGAAAAGATATGAGATTTGTAAAAATAATTGAAAATGTGGGTCTGTGCGCCCCACCGCCTTCCCGATTGGGGAATTTGTGGGTCGGCAAAAAACCTTATTTTGACGTGTAAGCCCTGTGATTGGCTAGCCCCACCTAAAATATCGTGAGATTTTTTGGTGTTGAAAGTCAAAAATGCTATGGTCATGTATACCCCCACCCAAAATAGCCGTGTTGTGGTATTTTGTTGCATTTAAGCCAAAATAGCGATTGGGATAGTAAAAATAGACACTGGCAAACCGTGTCTGACAGTCTTCAGGCCTCAGATCGACCTGATTTGCCTTGAAAAAAAGGAGTGTCACTCACGTATTTGACGATGAAATCTCTTTTTCAATAAGGCCCACGTGGCCCAAAATATCTCCTCCGTATCTGCGTAAACGACGGCCTTCCAAGCCTTCATGAATCCTTCTTGGGTATCAGGCCACTCTTTTATATTAAAAGCCTCTTTTGGGGGCTGTAAAGGGAGGGTTTCAGCCCCAATATTGACGGTATTTTCGTCAGCTTTCAGGCTGTCTTTAGCCTCCTCAGGGTCCTCGTCGCCCTCATCACCCTCGTCGCCCTCGTCGCTGGTAGGCCCCTTATATGAGGGAGGATCTGGGCCAGGCTGGTCGTCGCTTAAGGCCGTCTTATCGTCAATAGTGCGTTTTTCGTCAGCCTCAAGCAACAAATCACTTGCTACTGCCGTTGATTTGATCCACTTTTTGGTGATATGGTGGGCGACGTTTTTCATAATATGCCACACACACAGTTGCTGTGGCGACGATGTAAACGCCAGGCTTACAGCCCTTTTAAATGCCCTTGAAAAATCACTCAATATTACAGTAGGCTCTCGAATCTCGTGCCGTATCCGTAGCCTATTTAGGCACCCTAACTGCCACGCAAAATCAGCCTCAGCCTCGCCCGAGGCAAGGCTAAAAGCGACGTGAAAGTTGGTGTGCAACGAGGTAATACCCGTGATATTTAATAGTGGCATATTGAATCGATTGACCTGTGTTGTATATAAATTAGTATAAGGTGTAAAATAAGGCTATTGGGGTAGGCTATCAACGATACCTTATATGTATTATCGAATAATAAGACCTCGGGATTGTGTTGCCACATATTAAGACACCATTTAAAGGTCCAAAATATACGCGTCACCCTATTAGTTACTGGATTTTTATCGACCTCGTAATCAATATCGTGAGCCTCTTTATATCGCTGTAGCTTTTTTATCAATAGCTGGGTGTCTGTAAGCTCCCCTCGTACTTGAATACGAAGCTCATGTTTAATATTCAAGACATCCCGTGCCGTGACTGTAATATTTCCCTCTCGAATCCTCGTATACAATTCATCGCTATTTTGATTCGAATCGAGAGGGTCGTCGGGGTCAGCCTCAAGCCCGAATCTTATATGAGGCTCTAGGTCGTCGAATTTAAGGTCACTCCCCGATAAATAGTGTGCGATTTGGTGGCTAGTCAACGACCCAGTCCTCAATAATCGTAATACAGCCGTATTGAGATCGAGGCTATTTCGTTCATATCGTCGGTGTCCAGCGCTAGCCGGGTTGAGGTGTAAATCGTGGTTGTGGGAGGCCTCTTGTATCTTAATATACCACCTATCTGGCTTCTTGAGATACGATATCGTGGCCTTATATTCGCACCCACACATACGGGAGGCTCGCTGCCTCTCCCCAGTGCCTCTTTTCTCTTGTATCCCCGAGCGATCGCATACGAATTGATAATAGATAAATTTACCATTCTTATTGAATCCCCCACTGGGTCCCTTAGCCCGTACGCTTTTTTTAATACGTACATTAAATCCCTCTCTTTTAACAAAGGCACGATAGGCCTTGTGGGCCTTCTCATACGTCTCGAAAGGTGTCTGTAAGTCGTATTGACGTAACGGGGATCGTTCACGGAGGGACTGTCTATTGTTGACTGGGGATTTGATCGGTGAATTCGTACGATTCGAGGCTGGGGAGGCAAAATCATCAAGGTCAATAATAGATTGTATGCGTTGAGATGGTGTTCGAATTGGTAAAGTAGCCGTACGAGGCCTTGGGGGGGTTACAGGCTTAGATTGAATAGACGACATATTGAAATATTTACTAATTAGTAAATCTAATCGTGGGAATAGCTTCAATATTATTTAATTGATTATTATGTTACAATATGTGGCTTTAGGGATGCGACCGGTAAGTATTCTGAAATTGTTAGGGTTTTGAGCTAATCCCAATACAAATTAGGTGGGTGTGGGTTGGGCTGTTATCTCACGTGGAAAGTGGATGGGTTGGCACTTTATCAAATTTTACCTGGCACTTTAACGTTACTGGTTAACACATGGTATGAAGAGCTTTGGGAGAACTCCGGGTACTTGGCTTTTTGTAGAAGTTTGTGTCTGAGGATGTCTACGACTGATGGTTTGAGACGGCTAAGCTAGGTACTCTCAGGGTTAGGTAAGGGAGAGATATAACTAATGGTGAGACTAAGCAGTTGCATGAGACATAGGTGTGGTATGTACTCAGGTAGGTTAATACGTGAGTAATAATTTGGGAAATACCTCCTATTAGAAGCTCTCTTTTAAGAGAATAATATCTGGATTGCACCAGTCAAGCATTTGTCAACCTGTCAAACGTTTCTACATTAAGCATTTAGTGATCATAAAGTTGTTAAATTTTATGATGTTGGTTTGTATGCGGAGTAAGTCACTTGTGATCCCGTGCTATCTCCAGATATTGCATTCCGGGTGCGATGCTCTACAATAGCACTGATGATAACTAGCAGTACGGGTCGATGGCAAGAGTTCATGCAGGCACATGTTCGGGTACATGATCGGCTCTTTTACCACGTTTGATGCCCTTAGTAGAAGCTACTTGTCGTGTTCTAGAAAAGTGATGCACATGGCTGCAGAATGCATCGATGATACATACCTAATAGGGATGGCATAAGGCTGGCATTACTGTAACTTGATACTATTACTGTAATGAGCAGATGGAGACGGTCCACACGTGATGGGTGCAAGCGTCTTTCTGTTCGTCATAGCTGCGTCCGGGACAGATCGTGGGTGGATCACTTCACAGCTGTGCTGCAGGATGACAATTTCGTGTTAGTAGCAAATCTAATTAGAAGCGGACTCGTCCCGTCGACGTGCAGCAGGAGATGAGCTTGACAAATAGACTATATCTAAGTGTTTAGATAGACTTCTAGCGTATTAAGGCGGGTCATAGCCGCGTCTGATTATTGTTTTAAGAGATAATACCAACCAGGTTTGGAGTTGGAACCAGACTCCACCAATAATTATTCGTCATTCTATTCGCCAGACGACTGGACGGCCGTGCTCTCTCGATAAACACGCCGAGCTAACCTTGGTCAGATCCAAACTGGCAACCTGGCAACCTGGCAACCTGGCCTTCTATACAATTCGAAAGTGTATTTCGATGACGGCTAACGACAAGAGATGAGTTGTCCTTGGTCCTGTCGGGGAACCGAGGCCTGATGACGATATTCTGGGGACGGGCTTACATCCTACAGGAAGTGCTTCTAGTACTGAGGCGAGGTTGGACGGGCTTGTTCTCGGGGAAAGACATCCAGCATTTACTGCTTACCCGAAGACTATATACAGGAGTCGGGTGCCTAACCCCGTACTGATGAGTAACCAATAAGAATATCGCTCGGTCACGGTGGCTCTTGACGGCCTATAATCTTACGGTGGGTTGTTTGACAAGGCCGGAATTCTTCGGTCACCGGGGCGTTTCACTTGCTGACATGGATTGCGGATGTAAGAAAGATCCTCTAGGATTTGTTTGTTGCTTGATTGAGAAATGGTTGATTCAAACGGAGATAGATGATAAGATACGGATGCGCGATTGAGGCGTAAAACGGGCATGAATTATGCATGCTTACGCGTGTAATATTTGATTGTTCCGAATAACGCCGGACATGATGTTGGGGAACCTGCGCTTGACTTTGGTGGAGATGAGAATTCCGAATTCCCAGATTTTGGCAGCGGTGGATATGACGATAGACGAGTTGAAAAAAAAAAAAAAAAAAAAAACCCAAATTAAAAAAATTAGATGGAAATAGTTCAAGAGTTGGGAACTGCCGGCTTGTTTTGCTAGACCGATTTAGCATATTAGCTGCCCGGTATATTGAATCGAACAAAACAACAAAATCAAGATCGTGTTCCACAATGAACTTGGTTGTAATTTAGGCTTGACTCGTTTAAGCGACCAACTCGATAAACTACTAATTCGTCTACAAAATAATTGGCCAATTCAGGAACCGTAACTGAGCCGGACCACTGGATGACCGACTTGTCACAGACTATGTGGCTCTTATTTTTTTTAGTGTCAAAGTCTACCCCAACAATTGAGTTCACCTGAGATCTGTAACTCGATGGTATCGATGGTATCGATGGTACCTGGGTACATGCTGAACTGTCTCCTGCACGATGATATAATCATAATCACTATTAGTTCGAAAAAAAAAGATGGAACTTGAGAATATTTAAGTGTACCTAAGTGTATAATTAACGATGGCGAGTGGAGAGGTTATAATAATTAGAATAGAATAAAATATACTCTCCGGAGTATTTGTCGATCTTCCGGAACGTTTGTCAATACAATACGGACAAAGTAAGCGGATTTCGCAATGATGACCCAAGATGATCACGATGATGGATGATGGGCGTGCATTGATAACGCCGGGGGATGGATCATGCACAGTAAGCATTGGCCATAGTCCTGATGGACCCTGGGGACATGATTGGGGAGCTGGAAAGTAAATGGGTGTACATACATATCTTAGGTAGGTATCGAGATAGTGGCGGCCCGGTGCCGGTCCAAGGGGAATAATATGTACGGAACAAAGACTACTAGGTAAAGACTAAAGACAAGAATCAGAACTATACGCTACTACACTCACTACCTCCTAGTTGTAAAATAAAATAGATGGGATTCTCACCCAATTTGTCCCACTTCCCGAGAAGGTTCTTACTGGATTAGGAAATATTTGTTGAGATTCGGGTAATAAGTGGAGATAATCCACAGCGACATCATTGGAAAAGACGTCTTCTTACTGTATTGTATCTTTTATGTGTAGAGTTGTATACTACTACTCTGGTAGAGGTGGCTGTTGAGGTTAGGGCGCGGAAATAAGATAAAGAAGCAGAAAGAGATTAGTGATTGGGACTGGGGAGATGATAGATATATTCGGGGGAACCCCGATCTATTCCGTTAATTTGATATGATATCTGAGACGTTGATGAAGTAGAATCCGGATGTGATATTTTGATATCGACTATATAGGTATGCATTAGGTAGTTGGTGAATAAAACATCGAAGTATATACCCTAATGCTTGGTTGTTCTTCTTTTTATTTGTTTGCTTAGCTGAATAAGCTTGACAGCTGCTTTATATTAGAACTGTTGTGACTGTAATAACGATAGATGAAATATGTCTAATGACTAAGAATGCCAATTGGTTTTCCATGTCATGTCTTGGCCGGACTTAAGGGACGCCAAAATAAAATGGAAATGCCCCGTCCCTTAATCCAATGCAACCCCAATAAGTTTAAAATCTTATTCAGCCATGTGGGAAGTTGGGTCTGTACTTACTATGCCGGTATCCATCTATATGGGACCCAAGCGAATTTCGGTCTAATATGTACCTAGAAGATGTCCTTGGATTTGTACCTGTACTGTACCCGGCCGCACCTGCCGCGCCCGTAGCAATTGAACCTGACCCGAGACGTACAGCCTAACTTTGGAGAACGCTAGGAGATCCCCAACACCCTGGGGTTGACTATGATTGGTCAGAATGATGACTTAGGTGTCGATCATGACAGTACAATTAGGTTCATTTTAACCGTATCAGCCTCGTTGATTCCCCGAACTAATCGTTAGTCTGTCAGTTTAGTGTAAGCTCCGATCCTCTTTTTTTTATTTTTCTTATTTTTTCTTTTATGTCTGGGACATGTACATCACGGTGTCCCTCTCGTCCAAAAAGGCCTTGGGTGTCCGACCAACTTCTTCGCCTTTCCTCTCCGAAACTTTCCAGCTTTTCTGCTTTCCTCGTCAGTTAGTTGCAGTCGGTGCGTCAGCACTTGATACCTTCTTTTCCTTTAATCCTAATATCTCGACAACAAAGTCAAATACGTGGAAGTTAAAGGTCGAATCTGACTTACTTTATGTGTAAGTGGTAACCCTTGTATATGCATATTGAATGTATATTCAGATATTCACTTACACCCCAACTACTTTGCCGTTCCTTTACTCCTGCGGCCGCGTCTCCCCGTTCTTGATCGACGAGGGTAGCACACAAGCTCAACAACGATATTTCGATTGTGGATCAGATAGGAACCCAGCAATTCTCTCAGATTCCGCGAGTAGCTGACTTTCCTGCTGACCTTTGCAATTTTTGCCATGATCCTGATATCCTCTATTCCCTAGAACTTCATTCTTAGTTTCTCCTCAACTTTACCACTAACTTTCTGCCTTGAACAGAATTGCGGGAGGTCAGCCGAAATATCTTCGACTTACTCTTACTCTCCTACTCTGACCTCCAGCTTCAGCTATAACGCACGTACCACAATCGGAGCCTCCCCCACTCCGATTTCTTCCCCGCCTACGTATCCTTCGTTGAGGCACAATTGCAAGTCTCTGGCGTTGTTCAGCAGCTCGATTAGGGCGTCCGCTGTACTTTCATGACCCCTTAGACATTTTATTGCGATTCATCAGTCCGGCAACCATTACCTACGCCGCTGAAGCACCTTACATCTACCTCTCCACATCCGACACAATGTCTTCTACAGAAGTCGCCAATGGCAACCGGACGGTGCCCGTCGCCAATGGCAAGCTCACTTATGCCGAGAAGCAGAATATACCAGAGCACTTCATTGGTGGTAACAGGCTAGAAAATGCTCCCGCGTCCAAGGTCAAGGACTTTGTAGCCTTGCATGATGGACACACCGTCATTACAAACGTAAGAATATTGAAATCGAGTTAGAGGACATAGTGTAGGATTTGTTAACACTCATCTTTAGATTCTAATCGCCAACAACGGTATTGCCGCCGTCAAGGAGATCCGATCTGTGCGAAAATGGGCGTACGAAGTTTTCGGCGACGAAAGGGCTATTCAATTCACGGTGATGGCCACACCGGAAGATCTGGCAGCCAATGCGGACTATATCCGAATGGCCGACCACTATGTTGAGGTTCCCGGAGGCACAAATAACCACAATTATGCCAACGTCGAGCTGATTGTGGATATCGCCGAGCGGATGAATGTCCATGCTGTCTGGGCCGGATGGTGAGTTTATAAAGATGTCAAAGTTATATTTTATTGTAAAAGTCCAGTCTGACCCGTCATTTTTAGGGGTCATGCTTCAGAAAACCCTAAGCTCCCAGAGTCCCTAGCGGCATCGCCGAAGAAGATTGTCTTCATTGGCCCTCCCGGTTCCGCTATGCGGTCACTCGGTGACAAGATTTCTTCTACCATCGTTGCACAACATGCTCAAGTACCCTGCATACCGTGGTCGGGAACAGGTGTTGATCAGGTCGAAGTAGACGATAATGGTATTGTTACCGTGGCCGATGACATATACATGAAGGGATGCGTTGGCTCTTGGGAAGAGGGTCTGCAAAAGGCCCAGGAAATTGGCTTCCCAGTCATGATTAAGGCTTCCGAAGGTGGTGGTGGTAAGGGTATCCGAAAAGCAATGTCTGAAGAGGGATTCGAGGAGTTATATAAAGCTGCCGCGAACGAGATTCCCGGCTCGCCGATTTTTATCATGAAGTTGGCGGGCAATGCTCGACATTTGGAAGTGCAATTGCTGGCTGACCAGTATGGTAACAACGTCTCGCTTTTTGGTAGAGATTGTTCCGTGCAGCGAAGACACCAGAAAATTATTGAAGAAGCTCCCGTTACGATTGCTAAGCCGCCTACGTTTAAAGGCATGGAGGAAGCTGCCGTACGCCTTGGTCGTCTCGTAGGTTACGTCTCTGCTGGTACGGTCGAGTACCTTTACTCTCACGAGGACGACAAGTTTTACTTCTTAGAGTTGAACCCACGTCTTCAGGTAGAGCATCCTACGACCGAAATGGTCAGCGGAGTCAACTTGCCGGTAGCCCAATTACAGGTTGCCATGGGTATTCCTCTACATCGAATTAGCGATATCCGGTTATTATATGGGGTTGACCCGAAACTTACCACACCGATTGACTTCGAGTTCAAGAACCCGGAGAGCGACAAGACTCAAAGGCGGCCGCAGCCTCGTGGTCACTGTACAGCCTGTCGAATCACATCCGAGGATCCCGGTGAGGGTTTCAAGCCTTCTAATGGTGTGATGCACGACCTGAACTTCAGGAGTAGCGCCAACGTCTGGGGTTATTTCTCCGTCAGTACTGCCTCAAGTATTCACAGTTTCTCCGACAGTCAATTTGGTCATATCTTCGCTTATGGAGAGAATCGAGCTGCCTCGCGGAAGAACATGGTCGTCGCTTTGAAGGAGTTAAGCATTCGTGGTGACTTCAGAACGACCGTTGAGTATCTCATTAAACTGCTTGAAACTGAAGCATTCGAAGATAATACCATCACGACTGGTTGGCTGGATGAGCTCATTTCGAACAAGCTAACCGCCGAGCGCCCCGATCCTATGCTTGCGGTTGTCTGCGGAGCCACAACCAAAGCTCACATTGCTAGCGAGTCCTGCATAGCTGAATATCGTTCTGGGCTTGAGAGAGGTCAAGTTCCTTCTAAAGATATCCTAAAAACGGTATTCCCGATTGAATTCATATACGAAGGTTACCGATACAAGTTTACCGCTACCCGCGCGGCTGTTGACAGCTACCATCTCTTCATCAACGGCTCCAAATGTTCTGTCGGTGTTCGCGCACTTAGCGACGGTGGTCTTCTCATTCTTCTAGATGGGCGAAGTCACAGCGTTTACTGGAAGGAGGAAGTCGGTGCAACTCGTATTTCAGTAGATAGCAAGACATGTCTGCTGGAGCAGGAGAACGATCCTACACAGCTACGCACACCCAGCCCCGGCAAACTCGTCAAGTATACCGTAGAAAACGGAGGACATGTCAAGGCCGGTCAGACGTTTGCCGAAGTCGAAGTCATGAAAATGTTCATGCCTTTGATAGCCCAGGAAGACGGTTTCGTGCAACTAATTAAGCAACCTGGTGTTACCATCGAAGCTGGTGATATCCTCGGCATACTTGCCCTCGACGACCCTTCCCGAGTCAAGCAGGCGCAACCGTATCTCGGAGGCCTACCCGAATTCGGTCCTCCTCAGGTTGTTGGTAGCAAGCCGGCTCAGCGATTCAGCTTGACGCATAACACTCTCAAGAACATCCTACTCGGCTATGACAATTCGGTAATCATGCAACAGACGTTGAAAGAGATGATTGAAGTATTGCGGAGTCCAGAACTTCCGTACAGCGAGTGGGCTTCTCACCATGCTGCCCTCCACTCTCGAATGCCACAGAAGCTTGACGCTCAATTGACGCAAGTTGTTGAGCGTGCCAAGGCTCGAGCCTCGGAATTCCCTGCTAAGGCATTGGCCAGGACCTTTTCGAAATTCCTGGATGACAACACTTCACCTAGCGAGGCTGACGCGCTGCGAGCAACTATTGCACCTCTTCTTGAAGTTCTCGACGAGTATGCCGATGGTCCGAAAGTGCGCGAGCTGAATGTTATCGCAGGCCTCTTACAGATTTACGCTGAAATCGAGGGACGTTTCTCGGGCCGTCGAAGCCAGGACGAAGAAGTCATCTTGAAACTTCGTGAAGAGAACAGAGAAGACTACCTGAAGGTCATCAGCATCGTCCTATCCCACAGCCGTGTTGGCTCTAAGAATCATTTGGTCTTGGCAATTCTTGAGGAGTACCGTCCTAACAAGCCCAATGTCGGCAACGTCGGCAAGTACCTACGACCAGTTCTGCGCAGGCTTACCGAACTCGAGTCGCGCCAGACAGCTAAAGTATCTTTGAAAGCCCGAGAAATTCTCATTCAGTGTGCGCTACCGTCTCTCGAAGAACGCACTGCACAAATGGAACACATCCTCCGCTCATCCGTGGTTGAAAACAAGTATGGTGAAACTGGCTGGGACCACAGAGAGCCCAACCTTGATATTATCAAGGAAGTTGTGGATTCCAAGTATACCGTTTTTGACGTGTTGGCGTCATTTTTTGCCCACGAAGACCCATGGGTTAATGTTGCTGCTCTCGAGGTGTACGTCCGCCGAGCCTATCGTGCATACAACTTGATGAAATTGGAGTATCACGAGGATGAGTCTGATTCGGCTCCTCTCTTCTTGTCTTGGGATTTCTCTTTCCGTAAAATTGGACAGACCGAGTTCTCGGTTCCTCTTCAATCGGCTAATCCTTCTATCCCTGGCACTCCGACATCTGAGACTGGTACCTTCGGTCGAATAAGCTCAGTTAGTGATATGTCATATCTCAACCGTCGTACCGAGGAAGAACCTACCCGCAAAGGAGTTGTCGTTCCTTGTCGCTATCTTGATGATGCCGATGAGATGCTCCAGAAGGCTTTGGAGGTTTTGCCAACCAGGAAGCGCCCCGGGCTTATCCCCGACCTCACGGGCAAGCGTAAATCCTTTGCGCAAAAGCCCCTCGAAGAGGAATTGACCAACGTTGTCAACGTTGTAATACGCGACGTAGAGTCCTACGAGGATGAAGATATTCTCGAACGTATCCACCCTATAGTCGATTCATTGAAGAACGAGCTTGTAAACCACCGAGTTCGTCGTGTTACCTTTGTTTGCGGCCACAACGATGGCTCGTACCCAGGATACTACACTTTCCGTGCACCTGAGTTCCGTGAAGACAACAGTATTCGTCATGTTGAGCCCGCTCTAGCCTTCCAGCTGGAGCTTGCACGACTAGCCAAATTCAAGCTTTCTCCTGTCTTTACGGAGAACAAGAATATCCATGTGTACGAAGGCATAGGTAAGGGAGTTGACACTGATAAGCGATACTTCACCCGCGCCGTCATTCGACCAGGTCGCCTTCGGGATGATATACCCACAGCCGAATATCTTGTTTCTGAAGCCGATCGGGTTATCAATGACATTTTCGATGCCCTTGAGATCATCGGCAACAACAATTCCGACTTGAACCACATGTTCCTGAACTTTACGCCTGTTTTCCAGCTCAAGCCTCAGGAAGTCGAGCAGTCTCTTCAGGGTTTCTTGGACCGGTTTGGCCCTCGCGCTTGGCGTCTTCGTGTCTCTCAGGTTGAGATCCGTATTATCTGCACGGATACCACTACGGGAATGCCCTATCCTCTGCGTGTTATCATTACCAACACTTCTGGATATATTATCCAGATTGAGCTCTACGCGGAGCGAAAGTCGGAGAAGGGTGAAATGGTCTTCTATTCAATTGGCGGCACAACCAGGATTGGATCAATGCACTTGCTACCTGTCTGCACGCCATACCCTACCAAGAACTGGCTCCAGCCTAAGCGCTACAGGGCGCATTTGATGGGTACCCAGTATGTGTATGACTTCCCCGAGCTTTTCCGCCAAGCTGTTGAGAACACTTGGTCGAGAACTACCAAGGCGCTACCGTCATTGAATGACAAAAAGCCTGCCCAGGGAGAGTGCATTGATTACAGTGAACTCGTACTCGACGACCGTGATAGGCTGATCGAGATTTCTCGTGAGCCTGGCACTAATTCGTGTGGTATGGTTGGATGGCTCATTAATGCTCGTACTCCCGAGTATCCTGAGGGCCGGAAGTTCATTGTCGTCGCCAACGATATCACTTATAAGATTGGATCTTTCGGTCCTAAAGAAGATCATTTCTTTAATAAGTGCACGGAATTGGCTCGCAGCCTCGGCATTCCGCGAATTTATCTCTCTGCCAACTCTGGTGCGCGACTTGGTCTTGCTGAGGAGCTTATCCCGCACTTTAAGGTAGCTTGGAAAGATCCGGAGAGGCAAGAGTCGGGGTTCAAGTACCTCTACCTAGATGCAGATGCTAAGAAGCGGTTTGAAGACGGTGCTAAGCGCGACGTCATCACCGAGGAGGTCACCGAAAATGGAGAGAAGCGCCACAAGATTGTGGCCATCGTGGGTGCAGAGGACGGACTTGGTGTTGAGTGCTTGAGGGGCTCCGGTCTTATTGCCGGTGCCACAAGTCGTGCATACAACGACATCTTCACAGTTACCCTCATCACATGCCGATCTATCGGTAAGTTTAACCGGTTTTCTAGTTCATTGAGATTAATTGCTAATTTTCTATAGGTATTGGCGCATACCTCGTTCGCCTTGGCCAGCGTGCCGTTCAGATTGAGGGCCAGCCCATTATTCTCACTGGTGCTCAGGCCCTTAACAACTTGCTCGGCCGCGAAGTTTACACCTCTAACCTACAGCTTGGAGGTACCCAGATCATGTACCGAAATGGTGTGTCCCACTTAACTGCTAATGATGATTTCGCCGGTGTGTGCAAGATTGTCGAGTGGCTTTCTTTCGTTCCTGCTCGGCGCAATTTGCCTGTGCCGATTACGCCTAGCCTCGACACCTGGGATCGTGAGGTGATATACACCCCGCCTAACAAGCAGCCGCACGATGTCAGATGGCTCATTGGCGGTAAGCAAGACGAGGATGGATTCCAGCCAGGTCTCTTTGACAAGGACTCTTTCGTTGAGACTCTTGGTGGTTGGGCCCGCACCGTTGTTGTTGGCCGTGCTCGTCTCGGCGGTATTCCGATGGGTGTTATTGCTGTGGAGACTCGAACCGTTGAAAATGTTACCCCCGCCGACCCTGCGAACCCCGACTCCGTTGAACAAGTCAGCAATGAAGCTGGCGGTGTTTGGTACCCGAACTCTGCATTCAAGACCGCCCAGGCCATCAACGACTTCAACTACGGCGAACAGCTTCCTCTTATGATCCTTGCCAACTGGCGAGGTTTCTCCGGTGGTCAGCGAGACATGTACAACGAAGTTTTGAAATATGGTTCGTACATTGTCGACGCTCTCGTGAAGTTTGAGCAACCTATCTTCGTTTATATCCCGCCCTTTGGAGAGTTGCGTGGTGGCTCTTGGGTTGTGGTCGACCCTACCATCAACCCTGTCGCCATGGAGATGTATGCTGATGTTGAATCCCGTGCCGGTGTCCTAGAGCCGGAAGGTATCATTGGTATTAAGTACAAGAAAGAAAAGCAGCTGGAGACTATGTCTCGCTTGGATCCTGTCTACTCCTCGCTTAAGAAGCAAGCTGCTGACAACACCTTGTCCAAGGAGGAGCATGCGGAGCTTAAAGAAAGGATGTCAGAGCGCGAGAAGCAACTGCTACCTATCTATGCGCAGATCGGTCTGCAGTTTGCAGACCTGCACGACCGTGCTGGCCGCATGAAGGCCAAGGGTACTATTCGCGAGGCTTTAGTGTGGAAGGATACTCGCCGCTTCTTCTACTGGCGTGTCCGTAGACGTCTCAACGAAGAACACATTCTCAAGCGCATGGCTGCTGCCTCAACTTCGAAGGTTATTGACTCGAACAGCGCTGCTGCCACTGAGAGCCGTCAGCACCACCTTCGCCTGCTTGCAGCTTGGTCTGGGGTCACCGATTTCGACCACAACGACAAGGATGTAGTGACATGGTACGAGGAGAACGCTGAGATAATTGAGACCAAGATTGAGCAAATCAAGTCGGATGCTGTTGCGCACGGATTAGCTGATTTGCTTAGATCAGATAAGACCTCAGCTCTTAAGGGTTTGAAGGATATGCTACACGTGATGCCCGTCAGCGAGCGGGAGGAGATTCTAAAGTACTTACAGTAAATGAGGTGACGATACGTGTTAACGCGGAACGAAATGAAACAAAGGGGAATTGTAGGATTTGACGACGGGCCATGGATGGTCTAAAAAGGGCCAAGCCTACGTCGTGTATATTTAAGTCTGTTTGGGATTTGGTTTAGGCGTCTGTCTTCGTTGCGTCGGCGCGGTTAATCTTCATAAGTTCTTCTACTTGGTGTAAAAATCCTTAGATACTTCATCCTGTGTGTTGGACATGAGGATGACAATTCAGAGTTTTCCTTGTTTACTTCACCTAAGATACAGTTTTCAACACGGAATATCCTAGATCCTGCGTCCTACCTATCGTTTGTCTCGCCTCATGCCTAGGTAATAAAAGTGTTGCTGCACGTAGTAAGAGCTCCTTTTCGATTGGGTCACGAGATAAAATGTAAAGAGGAGGGGAGAGAGTAGACGGAGTTGAAGAGTACTAGACTCGCGGTTAATGTTTAGTGACAGGTTCCAAAACTCAACCTGATGGTAGTGGTGAGTCATTTAGGTGCTCATCAGGTAGGTAGGTAGGTAGGTAGGTAGGTAGTTATAATTACTACTATAACCCTTTAGTATCTATATTGGTTACCTACCATATGTATTGGTATACTTAGCAAATAGGCGTGGGCATCGCAGAAGATTATGGTTACTAAGTTGGTAAAGCAAGCCGTGCTCGGATTCATGCAGGTAATATTTCACGATGTGCTTAAAAAACGACGTGTTAATTAACAGGAAAGCTCTACTTAATGAGTCCTCGTAGCTAGATAACTCTGAACAGTCATCTGAGGACGAAGTAGTAGCTAAGCCGAAGAATAATTCGTAGGATACGCATAAATGTGCCGTTCCAACAACCTGCCAAATTCATCCAACACTCAGATCGTATCCTATGATAAACTTGTCTGGTATGGAATTAACGTAGATATGATCCCATTTCCTTAGGCCTCTTTTCTTCTTCTTTTTTGTTCATCAAACTCCTAACTCCTCGCGATCCTATTACTGATATGAAAATAGGCAATCGAGACTCTCGGGTTGGTATTGTGTAAAATAAATCGAGTAAAACTGCGGGCATATCTGGAGATGCCACCCAAAAGAAAATTAAAAATACAATAGATACAAGCTCCTATCTTTTCCATCCACGGTTGATTGCTTGAGTTAGGCTGTCTAGGTTCGGTTCTGTGAACACAGGCTGTGCAGTACGCATAGTCGAGTGGAGCATCTGGTGGACTTTAACGGGGTCGAGTTGAGGGCACATAGTATTTTGGTGGCCACGAAGGTTTGGCATACCTCCCTTGGTTAAGTCGACAAAGTCATCTAGGCTGTTTGCTATGCATGCCATATCGAAAAGGCCAAAATTTGCACAGAGAGGCGAATTTCGGTTCAATTCATACCGTCCTGTTTCGATTGTACCCTCATGCTGGTAGCGTTTAGAGTGATTAGGGCCATTGCTTTTATTGAAGGGATACTCGTATGCATATATGATCCATAATGACTTCTTGGAGTTGGCGACATCCATAAATAGGAAGAAATTTGTACCGGTGAGGTTAGGCGGGGTCTTGTCGACTCGCGGTTGGTATACGTGGATCTCTCCTAGAGGTAATGCATAACGGAGCAGAGGAGCGAAGACGAAATTCGAAACAGGGTATTCGACTTCACAGACGTTGCTGCGATAGTGCAATAGCGAAGGTAATCGCCTCGCATCTAAATGTTGGTCTCCATCAAGGTGTCCGCGTTTATATCGTGGCAGCATTAGGGGCGTCCGCTCGTAAGGCTCATACTCAGTATTCCACCACCCTTTCTCGCTAGTTCCTAAACGTACGAAGTATACTGTGCCGTCGTTTAGCGTACATAGAGAATAGTCTCTCGCTGTAACTGGCGTGTTGACAAACGCTTCCATCCCATACGGTGCACGAAAGTCGAGGCCTTTAAGATAAGCTACGAAATTGGCACGCGTGACGTCCTCTAGCTGGTAATCCCCACGATTGCTATCGTTATCATGCATATCGAAAGCACTACCTTGAAGGGGTCGTTCTCCTACGAAGATAACGTCATCATCACTATCATCGCTGCCGTCATCAATTGCTTTATCCAGCGCTGGCATCTGTGCTTGGGCCTCGGTTGCTACGCCTTGGGGGATTTTGGGTTCGGTAGATTTGTCAATAACGTTGCCTACTTCGATGGAAGCCTGCATATCATGAAGGATACGCGACATGTCATGCACACGTGCCTCCAACCCATTAGTTTGACCTTCGAGCATCGATAGATTATCTATATCTCGACGTAAGTCGCGAATTACGGCGGCTCTGGGCAACTTGAAATGGTAATTTGATCTATTGAGTGATCTGACAAGCGCTTCGAGTTCCGCAACGCGGACGTGGAGAGAGTCCGAACCTCGTGGGGAATTCTGGGTTTGGAAAGAGTCTTGGAAATTAGACATAGGTTCCCTAGGTCTTGAAGGCATTGTGCTTGATCTAAGCCGATAAGCGGTATATGAGGCCGGAGACGGATGGAAATCATGGTCTCCTTCCCTGGACTGTTGCCGTCGACGATCGGGTAGATATTCGGAATGGTCGAAATGCTGTGCGAAAGTTGAGCCAGTTTGGCCCCGGGTTCTGGATGACTGTGGGTCAAAGTGATCAGGATAGAAACTGTAATAAGGTGCGCCTCTGCCGAGGTCAGGTCTAGTAAAGAAGTCGCTGGAAGAAGGCCCATGGTATGTATAGAGAGGAGACGCAGGTCTTGGTCTTGGTCTCTTGGATGGGTCGTCGTAGGAGTCGGCCGTGAAAGAACGAGCACGCTTATTATTGATGTTCGCCATGAGAACTTGACTGATTTGAATGATTAGTACTTGTTGACTACTTGTTAAATGAGTTCAAGACCAATTCTGTAACGATAGCCAACACCCGAGAAATACCGGGAAACGTATGAGTATTCTGCGTAAATGCGTAGGTGGGCAACCCTTATTACTAGTAGCGTTAACACGGTTGTTGGGTGGTTGAAAAGGAATAGTAATCGATGAGAAGAAGAAAGTTGTTATTGTTTTGGAGCCGAAAGATTTAGAGTAGGTAGTCACTACTGAATATTGGCTACTAGTTAATTCATAATAACGGCAGGCGGAAGTAGTCGTCAGTTCCTTGATAGGTCTGAGGAGAGATTCGGATGGAAGGCATCAACATCGTTGTTTCCTTCCTAAGTGATCCACAACATGGGCCGTAGGAGATACATACATGTAGGTACCCAGTGTCCGAATATACATGTAGGTCAGGTATATCATTGCGGTTTTAGGTACCCAATAGGTACGATTTATTTCAACATCACCTACATGATATACATGATGTACCTGGGTTACGTAGTCAATCAAGGTATATAGGACTTGAGTTGGGAATAACAGACATTATATATTTCTCCTTATTTCTCCCCCCTTTTCTTTTTCAACTACCCCCTAGGTTCCGTAATCCTGTCACTGTATCCGAACTATCTAGGTACCTTAGGTACCTTTACATACAGTCGTATCTCCTTTTTAATATACTTAGATAGACCTAGTAAATACCTGGTACAATCTTGTACTTCACAATGCTCTTGTACTTCTCCCAGTCCTCTCCGTACTTCTTTGCACACTTCTCGTCGTCTCGGCCGTCGCGATGAATCAGAAGGACGGCAAAGTAAACAACATAGAAGTAGGTGAAAAGCATGCCCCAGTACTTGGCTGGGCCTTGTACTATTTCCCTCCCGTCGAGTGTCTTGATAGCACCTTCAACATTGCTGCCAGCTGACAGGACGACGTATCCGGCAAAACCAGTGGGCAAGGCATACGGCCATGACTGTAGCCAGTCACCGAAATAATTGATGTGTCTCGCAACACCCCACCAGCCCGATGTCATCAGTCGTGAACCCGTTTTGGTCTCGATGTACTTGATATGCGCGACACGCGGGTCGCTAGGGTTAGTGCGGAAGATGTTCTTTTGGAGGTTGCTTAACCGGAAGATACCGAAACCCGCGATTAGGAGAATGGAAACCCCTGTAGTACCTAGCCAACCGAGGGTCACTGGGTGTGTAGATAGGTATCGTGTTTGCTGGCTATAAATGAAGGGGACCCATACGAGATCGCCGAAGGACAGCATAAAGCCGAAACCGTCGTTGATAATATCAATGGTCGTAAGAATAGCGGGTTCCATGTATACTGCATCCAAACAGTAGACCGTCTGTACGATGGCGATGAAGACAATGCTATCAGTCACGTAGCCAAAGGTGCGGTACTGTTTGGAGATGAAAGCACAGTTTAAAAGGATCCAGCCAAGCATGCCGGGGCGTAGCTCCATCCACTCCTTGATATCGATCTCACCGATGATTGGAAGGGTAACACGAGGGTTGAGCTCCCGTCCCATATAGAAATCGTAGATCAGGTTACCAGAGCAGCCACCCTCAGCAAGCTCTCGAAACTGAGGATTGCCCGGTTTCACAGAAAAGCTACGTACGTAGACAAACGTTGCGAGTGTGTAAGCAATGAGGATGTTGGCGGTCAGGATCTGTATATAGTTGTCGGCAATGAAGGTCCACACGGGAAACTCGGCACCCTGCGCAACAGTACCGGCAAGGCAGAGAGAGAGGGTGAACATGTGAGAGGAAAAAGCTTTAATGGGCTGTGTTAGCTAAGCTCTATCCCGTGAAGACCTCCTAAGCTAAAGAATACTTACAGTTGAACCTATACTTCAGCCTTCCTCCAGACGACAATTCTGTACCTTCAACTTCGGTAGCAGGGAGAATACGGTATAGAAGGGCGCTGAAGAAGTAGTATGCTAGAGTCCAGCCGGTGGCTTTCCAGCTAGCCAGACCTAAGATGCCGTCCTCAGGCCACCCCACCTCGGCCTTCAATTGCTCGATGGACAAGGTCTTTGGACTTAATAGCGATGGCGCGGGACAACCGGAAATATCGTTACAACCAAAGGCAAAAATGTAGCAGAGGACGGGAAGACCGAACGTAATGGCAGCGGTACCGAGTCTAAACGGTTATATATCATTAGCTCTACCAATTTCAAATTGGGTCTTTAGAATAAACACTTACGGACCGCCGAACTCATAGCCATGCGAGCTATGCGCTGGCTGGGGTTGTTTCGACTTAGGCGGCATGTTTAAAGTTGTATCGTGATCCAAAGGCTAGAATATTGTTTGGGAAGAGAGAACTCGTTGGCGTTGTTGTTGTTGTTGTTGTTGTTGTTCTCCGAGGAGCGTTTGAAGGCTCTTTTTTATAATCCAACAACTTCCTGCCTTGGGCCTCTTCTACTCGTCTCGATCTTCAATGCGCGTCTTATTCGAGGCGGTGCGAATTTGTGAAAAGTGACCGGCTCTCGACGTTCCGCATGGTACGATGGTGGAAGTTTTGTAGATAGGAGAGCTTACCGGAAATCTTGGCTTCCGAGTGACACCATTTTTGACTTCATTACTACCTCGATTTCCCCAAGCTCGTGTGGAGACCTCAGCCAGTAAATCTTAAGTATGTACCTAACCTTATAACCTTAGGTACATTGGACCCTATGTAATTTTAAGGTTCACTCGTTTCAATGTCATTTTAGCCAATCAAGAAGAATAGAATACTAAGGTTCCACTGTAGAATGACCAATGATGAAAGAATACTATCTTCAGTAACAGCAGCTAAAACGTGTACAAACGCAGTACGTATGCACTACATAATCTCTAGGATCTTCCGTTCAGGGGTCTGTGGGTGTCGAAGTGCGCTAAGAATAGGTAATAGCGGCTTGAACGGCAAATCGACAACTTGGCTTATTGAATCTTTGAATGTTTAGGAACAACTTTGTGAGAGAAAAGACACGAACTGCATGAATAAACGAACGATTGAATCTACACCCCATTGCAACCACCACTGTTGTATTTGAAGCCACGATATACAATAGTTTATGACCAAGTTCTTTTTCGATATCTACATAGCGCATCTAGCGCATTTTCCCGACCGAACGGAAAACCACCCGTGCTCCATACCTTAGCCATAGCCTATCTCGCAACTATGCGATTCTCTTTAGGGTCGACGTCTATATCTCCGACATTACTCTCCCTCCTCTACCTCGCTTCTAACTCACTTGCTGCTGATGCCGACAAGACGACAACCTCGACAGCATGCACCGCGTCATCGACGTCAGGCGCCTTCTTCGACTTGCGGCCCGACATAGCCCTCAAGAAGAATCCCGATGGGTCTAAGCCCGCGCATAGTAACGGAGCCCCGCTAGTGGACTACCACGCTAAAGGCTACGATTATGGGTTCAACTTCACCTTAAACATCTGCGCTGCCGTGGTAGAGCCTGTCGACGAAGTGATCGGCGTAGAGCCGAGTCAGTGGAAGAATGTCAGCGCGTACTATACCTCCAAGGGTGACGTATATAGTCTGGGTCTTCAGTCCGGTGCTCTGATATCGAGAGGCAAGGAGCTAGTTCTACAATACACGGGAGGATCGCCATGCGGAAAGAGCGTGAAGAGGGAAGCGGACCTCGAAAGTAGGAGTTCTTCTGTCCACGAAGGCGCGGCCCATAAGGGATCCGATTTCGAGCGCGAAGAAGATACGCCGGCGCCTACGAAAACAGCCGTCGCGACCAACACACGGAAATCATCCAAAGAGACGGACGAGCCGAAACGGAGGAAGTCAACCACCATATTTTTCAGTTGTGACAGAGACGCTGGCGCGGGCGCAGCTCAAGTCTCCTTCATCGCGACGGACCCAGAAGAATGTTCATACGTGTTCAAAGTCAAGTCACAGCACGCATGCGCGGGCGTGGAGCCGCACAAGCCGGGAAGCGTAGGGCCGGGCTCCGTGTTCCTAATCATTTTCGCCATCGCCGTCCTAGTCTACCTACTCGGCGGTATATTCTACCAGCGCACAGTAGCCCACGCCCGAGGCTGGAAACAACTGCCCAACTACTCGCTCTGGGCCAGCGTCTGGAGTTTCATATGCGTAAGTGCTTGTTGCGTTCTACAGTTACGACGGGAAGATATAAAACAGAACTTGAAGCTAACTACTACTGCTAAACGTAGGATTTCTTCGTCATGGCCACCTCCTCTTGCGCTCGGCTGCTCCCGAATCGGAGAGGATACCGCTACGTATCGGGATCGCCATCCGGAAGGGGTCGAAGTAACCGTGAGGACGAAAATCGGTTGATCGACCAATACGACGAGGAGTGGGAGGATTGATGGATTTCTCTTTTTTATGGGTTTATTCTTAGCTGTTTGGTTTTCTTGATTTTGTTTGCATGTTATTACTAGACTTTTACCAACATGACCTGGTTGTACTACTAGAACTAGACGTTCGGATAGAAAACACATGGCATATGTTTTATTCTTAGTTAACTCTTTTCATTTTTAAATCTTCTTTATTTGTATTAGGATACCTAACTACTATGTATGCGTGTAGTTGAATGTATGTATTAGTTAGTGGTCTAGGTAATCGTTAATTGGGATGCAGGTCATGAATGGGATGATGGAAAACGTCGGGTCTCTGGGCATTACTTGATTGGGTCTACTGCAGCCGGGCGGCGCAGTTGGATATCTTGGGAAGCTGGCAATTTTTAGCATGTTTCAATGTTTCAAGGTCTCAAGGTGAACCGCCTCGTAATAAGCTAGGCACATATGTGTTCCTATCCAATTCTTGTAAACTCGTCCATATTTGAGCGTCTCAGTAAAGAGCCAAGACGATGAAAAATATCATGAAAAAATAGTATTGTCGCCAGTTTATAGCACCTTTTAAACTGTAACTTTTTAGCAATCATAAGACTTGTCATATTGGTTTCGTTGGTAACACGACGGCTCGCAACCATAAAAGGAAAAAAATTGCGTGGAGGCTATGCCGTAGATATATGGAATCGACATACCTTGGTTAGGTCACTTAGTAGGTTAACCTATTCGGTCAGGTAGTTTTGGTGGTTTCTTAGGTCTACTCTATATGCGAGACGCCGCAAGTTTGAACCTCCTGAAATCCCACCCGCGAAAGTGACCGATCATGGGCTCACTCTAACCCGATTACGCGACCTGATGGATTGATTCTTCCCTTTATATGGCTGATGCCCAGTGATGCAGGACATCCTTCGCCGAGAAGATGGATTGTCGTCTGCATTTGTTTCCTTGATTTGTTTCCTTGATTTGTTTCCTTTAGCCTTACTCTCTCAGCTGTCATCTATTTCCTTTTGCATTTTCATTTTTTGCTACAATCTCACATTGCATTCATTCGACGGCGGGACCTTCATTTATTTCATTTTCTTTCTTCAACTTTCGAGTCTCCTTGTGTTCAATTCGTAAGAAGCTTTTTATTGAGAAATGTACTTTAAGAAGTCAATTTTCTTGTTGGCCGCGGCGCGTGTTGTCCTTGCAAAAGTTCAATTTCTAGTACGTAGCCACTTACAGCTTATAAGACGCTCAACGCTAACATTGATATCTTAAGGGAATTTCAATAGCAGGAGGCGAATTCGGATGCAAGGAAGATGTAAGTATAATCGAAGCTATAATTGAAGTTCCAGGTTAACATGATGAAAGGGAACATGTCCTTTAGACTCTACAAAGCTTCCAGACGATGGGGTTACTCAGATGTGGCACTTTGTCGGAGATGACGCCATCAACATACTAAGAATGCGTATGCCCACCATTCAAGATGTGTTAACTTGAATAAGACTAACGGGCCTACTTAGCAATATCATGGCAGTTTCTTGTCAACGACAATTTAGGGGGGGAGCTCGATAGTAGTAACTTTGATAAATATGACCGATTGATGCAGGCCTGTCTCGCTATCGGCGCATACTGTATGATCGATATCCACAACTACGCTCGATGGAACGGCAAGATCATCGGACAGGGTGGACCGACGGATGACCAATTCGTCAATCTCTGGGAACAGTTGGCGAAGAAGTACTCTGATGAGGATAAGGTTATCTTCGAGCTCATGAGTGAGCCGCACGACATCGATGTCGATACGTGGGCGAAGACTTGCCAGAAAGCTGTCACGTCTATCAGAAAAGCGGGTGCGACGAAGCAGATGATACTGCTTCCTGGGTCAAACTCCGATGGCGTGGCGACACTAACTAAGGACGGCGGTGCAGAGCAATTGCTAGATATTACGAACCCTGACGGATCAACAGATAATCTGCTCTTGGATATCCATGCGTATTTGGATAAGGATAGCTCAGGGACAAACAAGCAGTGTTCAACGGATAACACCGATGCCTTCACAGACCTTGCGAAATTCCTGAGGAAAAGGGGGAGGAAGGGTCTGGTCAGCCAGACGGGAGCGTCGCAAGATTCCTCTGTAAGTTTTAGCAACATTGCTTCTCGTTCTGTCGTCTATTTACCGTTAGCTATTACATGTTTCTAATAAGGTTGACCAGTGTCTTAAAATGTTCTGTGCGCAAAACACACTTATCAACGACAACTCGGACGTCTTCGTCGGCATAGTTGGTTGGGGCGCTGGTAATATCGAGACCTCCGACGTTCTAAGCTTGACACCATCAAAGAAGGATGGACGTCTAGTCGATAACAAGTTGATGTCTGAGTGCCTGGTCGATACATGGGCCAACGCTAAGGAAGTAATCAACCCGCCGAAGCCGGAGCCGGAGCCGGAGTCGACAACAAAGGAATTTATTCCTACTTTTACTACCTCTCTGTCGAGGAGCATTGTTACGCCACCCGCACGTACATCTTCATCTGCAGACTCTGTAGACTTCGACGAGCCGGTTGTCACGGTCCACGTCCTCTCCGATATAAGTATACTGCAGACAGCGGAGGTACCCCCTACCCTCACGACATTGATAACCGCGGCCGGATCACCGAGCGACGAATCTTACAGTATTGCGTGGGAGATACCGACTACCACACCAGTAATAAGCCAGACACAAATACCTGGCCCGACACCGACAGGAGATGCCTCGTCGACAAGAGCTATGACACTTCTCCTCTGGGGTTGCGCACTGCTGCCTCTATTTTTATGATTTCTAAGATCATAATAGTTTAAAATTTGAAAAAATCGACGGCTGTGGTCTCTGCGGCCCGGTAGATAATGAGGTCAGGACCTCACAACCTGTGAGCATATGGTTTTGCTGGGGGGTGGGAATCCCAATATTTGCGAATGGTCGCTGGAACATGAATCATCAGGCGTATGAGATCGGCTATTCTTATTTGGGCTTCTGATCAGAATTTGTGTCATATTGGCCTTGAACACTTCCTTGTATATACTTGCATTGATGCACCGATACCATTAACACGATCCTCGTTGGATTGCTGGCAAAGAATGTCTTGGATGAATTGTGATTTTGAGTGAGGTGTGAGAAGTGAACATTGTTTCAATATGAAGTTTTAGTAAAACTTGGGAGACTAATATAATAGTCTACCTTGTATCTTCGTCCGTCCTGTCGTCTCGGTTCCGCTGCACCTAGAAACTAATCTTAGGTGATCGTTAAATGGCTCACCGACTATGTGTATTACGAATCTGATTGAGACAGATATTTAGCGTTATGTATCAGATTGGTGTATGTGCATAGTAAAAGGGGTATGTAAGATAATTAAGATAGGTTCCTGATCTCCCTGCGGATTACTTTGTAGGAGTTAAGAGAAGACGATCATAAACGGATAGCTGCATCTCTTTCACACTGTATCCGTATATCTGGAAGTTGCGAGATGCGGGCGCTACTGCAAGGGAAACGCACTAATAAACCACCATAACAACTTCTGGGCTGGCACGATACTGTTTTTTGTGGGACTGTATACACTGTACTGTGTACCTGTTTGCACTGTCCCCTCACCCACGTCATTGTCATTACAACTGAAGCTAACAACTTCCAGCCAACCGAGTCCACAACATTCAGTTTGTTCAACATTAAGCCACAAAGCCTCGTTTCTAGCCCGTCGTATCCATCTCTTGCCATAATCACCTATCCCACTCCAACGAGACGGTACACATTATATATGTTACCAAATATTACATTAATATGTCTGAACTGTCGGAATCCATAAAGGCTATACAAGAAGCATCCAAGGAAGATCGCTTCACATATCTCACCATCCTCCAATACCATGTTACCTCCCCGGAAATCTTACCCGCCCTAAATGAAGTCCTCCAAGATGCCGATCTCACGCAAGAAATTGGTTGGGACCTGGTACAGATGCTACTGAATATCGATGGCTCGGAAACATGTCTCGAGACGGTGGCCCGCTTAGGAAACCCCCGCGAAGTCGTCATCAAGGTTATGGAAGCGCTAGAGGGTCTTACTGTCGCTTGGAATGACGAAGTAGTCATCGATGTGGAGGAACCCGGACTCATCCCGGACTCCAAAATACCGGGGAAATTCATCACTCTACTTGGCATGCTCGCGATTCTTCACCAGCGTATCAAGACAAAGTACCCCTCTCGATTTCTGGGGCCGTCGCTAGTGAAGGTGTTCGAGGCCTATCAGCCCACACCAGAGATGACTGCCTCCGTAATAAATCTAGTCTATTCGCTCTCGGGCCGTAAAAGGCCACCTCTACCCTCTAGGAAATCCAGCATTAATGTGGCCAATCCCGATCAAGACGGAGATGATTCTAAGAACGCGCCCGATCCCGAGGCTGAGCAGGAGGATCCGCAAGAAGAAGCTATGCAGCAGAAGCTACTGCAAGCTTTTGTCACGTGTATCTTACAGCGATATGTAAATGCACACGACATGCTATGGTCACCCCGACTTCTAGAGGTATACAATCCGCAGAAGAATGTCCCAGGTAAGAAGACGACAATCGAGGCGTTCAGGGAAAATGAGGAACTGCAAAAGCGGGATGCAGTGGTAGGACATCTTGTTGTAGGTTTACCCACTACCTCCCACTCAGTATTCTATTAGCGCTAACTTCGCTTAGGCCTTACTACGTGATCTCGGTCTAAGTAATTGCTCAGAGCAGTTTGTAAAGAGCATTTCCGAAGGTCCAGTACATAGAGATCCCCTTGCAGCTTTCAACGACTTTTCCTCCGCCGAGGATATACACTTCTCCCCGGGTGGGTCCGTGTGTCTTATCGCCTACTGGTTATTCTCGAGAGACGTCTTCGGCTCAGATAGTCCTTGGCCCGAAATGCACATATTCCCGGACCATGCCTCAATACTCGGGCGATTTCTTGGCAGGGAAATGCAGTCCGAGATTCTTGCTAGTCCGGGAATTGCCGATGCTTTACTAGCTATTGGACTCGGACTCGAACATCGAAAACTAGTAACAGCTGAAGATTATACGAATCTAATGGCCTATCACCATAATCTGACACTCATCTCAGTATTTCATCCGGATATTCAAGTCAGGAACGCCGCCACGTCCTTTGCTGGCACTCTTCTCCACTCCGAGCCCGACGACCATAACCGGTTAGAAATTCTCGAGGACCTATTAGAGAACTGCATGTTTGCGTCTCTCAAAGCATGCGCGATCACATGGCTAAAAGAGGAACTCATCGCTGCCAGGCAAAGCAAGCGATCCAATCAGTTCTCTTCCCCTGACGTCATTGAACGACTACAATATTTCTTATTCCCCGATATGCTGTCCTTAAACGAATCAAGCACCGAGGCACTGATCGAGTTTTGGGCTCAAAATAACCTGTTCCTCCTACAAGTTGCGAACTTCGCCTACTTCCTGTTTACCGGCCTTAAGGAGCTCGTGCCGGCCGGCATGGGAGCAGCGGTGGGGCAACGGTTTGTGGAGCCCTTGGTAGCCGCAGCGGAGAAGCTTCAAAAGGCGGAGGGAGTAGACGGCGAGAATCAGATGCAATTTAGCATACTTACGGATCGGCTTCGTAGCCTTGGCCTGCAATAAGTCTTGTGTGGTTTGGTTCGTTGGAGGTATTGGTGAGATTAGCGGGTTGTTGGAATCTTGCGTGATGTAAGGGATGTGTATGACAGCTAACTCGATAGCCACGGCTTGATGAGATAAATATCAGACCCAGACTAAGTTCAATGATTGAAATTTTCGATTGCCTGCGCGAGTTTCATTCTCAAATACGCAGTCGCCGGCTACTGGACTCGGTGATGACATTAGTGACATTGGTTCTATCTACTGCTAGGTAAATCTTCTTGATTGATGCGCTCCAATATCGAAGTCGTGATGAATATGCTACATATAATTTTCATATCTTGTTTCTTGCCAAAGGGTAGGGATTAGGAGCGCCCCGACCGGGTCTTAGTTGGTACCGAGGAAAAAATTGAAGCTTCGTATCTTCTAAGTTTCAAAAATCGTTCCACTCCTATATATACCCGAGTCACCGTCTTTCTACCGGAGTCTCATTGTTCCTCGTAATTGTATTGACTAACTAAGCCAACTCCTGGCTTAGAATTGATGATAAATGTGACTAGCAGAGTAATGCTTATAATACTAAAGGAACCTGCAACTTCCCACCACCACCACTTAGAAGATAGCATGAGAAATTTACTATTATGATTATCATTCTAATCCGTAACAATGTTGTTCGGAACCTCTGGGGATAAATTGTTCGTATCCATGGGTACCGGCACTTTGGTTGCTGACTGGGAATGGGTAAGAGGTTCCTCTACCAACTCTGACAGAGGAAGCTCTCTCTATTGGCGCCAGGCATCTTTCAAATTTTGCTTAATATATATAAATCCTTTTTTATTTTTATTCGTAGTCAGTGATAACCATTTTTTGTCGATTAGAATTACATGAACTCTTCAAGAGATACTACGATGTAGTACCAGAAGTATGTAGACCATCATTGCTTTTAGTCTTTCATCATGCGGTTGATACTCCAGCGAATCATAGCATAGGCCCATCTTCTTTAGGGAACTTTCGGAAGATATCAGCAACTTTATCAATAGGGGCGGATAGTAGGGCCGCGGCCGTCTCGAACGGCGGAGTTCTAGGCGATAGCGGATGGCTACGTGTAGGGACTAGGAACTTAGTACGTTCGAAAGACTTCCCTAGTTGCAATAGCGAGTCTTCGTCAAGCTTGGCTTCGAGTTTCGGTAGATCATATTCCTCCTCCTCCTTAACGTGTTGCTGGAGGTTGGAGAATAGGCCCCGGAACGTTGACTCGAAGTCTGGATCTTCTGCCTTTAGGTTTTGTAGGCGATATAATTGTTCCTTAATCTATACGGATATAAGACCCTTCCCGTTAGCATTATGATGCGCGGCTTATGCATTTCAGAATCTTCTCCTTATATTACCCCTTAAAAAGCGAACGAGTGGATAATTGGAACATTGCATACACTTTGATGCTGATCGCGATCTTTGCTTGCTATACCTCGCCCGTTATTTAAGTGTTTTTCCATCGCCGGATAAATAATTATCTCTTCAGCTACGGAGTGGCGTGCTAATTCCCACACGAAGAGATTCCGGTACCTGGTCCGTTCCTCTGTGCTTTTGTTATCAATTATATGAGGGTAGTATGCTTCGAGCTCGCAGTGGTCGTGTTTGATTGTATTTAGGAGAGGACCCCTTGCTATTGGGGTGACAGAAAATGAGCGGATAGAAGGTAAACCTCGTCGTGATTGTCCTAGCCTTCCTAAGATAGAAGGGGGGAATGCTGGGTATCGAATCATTTCTAATTTTGATTGTTGACGACTTATAATAAATGTTGATGAGCTCGTTATTTTGTGTAGACCTTGAAATAGGCACCCGGAGATATATATTTAATTCACGTATTGGTTTGGTGGATTCATTGGCTCTCGTCACTCGTTACGTCTTGATTAGGTAGTACTTACGACACTAATGATGCAATACACTAGGTGATGAGGAATAGGGGTACACCAATTTAAAGAAAAGCTATTGGAGTTAAAGGTTGCTTACAGTTCTACAACTAATATATTACTTCTTAATATAAAAGTCTAAGGGCGGGTTTATTAAATGTACCAACTATGATCGAGTTCTTAATATAAACTACCAAAATATATGGGACTTCATTTTATACCTTGTGAAGTTATGATCGCTTCACCATGCATCTTTGAAATTATTGATTACCTAATATACACATCTAGAAACTTTACCTCCGTGATCTTCTCAAAACCTTCTAGCGTAATCGATGTGAGAAGAAGGGGTCTCCCCCTGAAAGAAAAGCAGTTTTGAGAGGTTATGATAGTTAGTAATAAATAAGTAACCAACTTATAGTGGTAGAGTTGGGGCACAAATTGATGGACACAAGTGTGGATTGGGGATATATTGATACACAAAGTTGATATAGCTGACGTTTAGTTGGTACAGCCAACTTTCATTTTGCTAATTCTTTTCTCAATTGGACAACCACTCATTTTTATTGCTGAATTAACCAAAGCTAAGTCTGGTTGATTCATAATTGAAACTTATTTAGGAAGTACCTTCGTTAATAACATCGAGATGTTTTCGTCACATAACTAATCTTATACTTAGGTTAATAAGTTTAAACTCTACCTTGGAAGGCTTTTATTAGTTAGGTCGGCTTAGTGGTTGTGGGCTGATTTACATTTGGTGGTTGAGACAATCCGTGGCCATACAAGCTACATCTCAGGGGGGGAGTAATCGACAAGTCATCGTACATCGTAGCTACTCGGATGGCACGGTTAGGTAGCCTCCATAATACCACAATGTCTCAAATGGTAATATTGATTCCTGTGATTCTAGACCAGTCAATCAAAGTAGTAACAACCACGCCTAACGTCATGGCAGCATCCGAAGGATCTTTGCGTTACCTACCTCAGCACTATTTACTAGTAACCAATCACTCACGAAGACCTCTTATACGTTAGGTAGGTAGGTTTTGGTTCCTCGTGTATCGTAGATTCTCCTGTCAGGCCCCTACCCGGCTGAGATTCCGTACTATGTAGGTAACGCAGCGGTTATATGTTAAGTGCCAAAAAGCTTGTCTTTCTTGAATGAGTACGTCTTGAACGTATTCTTATAGTATATGTCGCCTTGGTACTTCTGTAGTTTCGAACTTCACATATATAGTTGTTTATTAAAGTCTAATATTAGATACAATATGCACTCTAATATAACTTTTATTCTGGGATTTATGTTCCTTGTGAGTATTAGCTACTTTTTTTTAATCCTCACATCAATAATCACTGCTGGAGTTCCACTTTTTATCAAAAAAGGGGTGTTTGCTTTGGTGATAACACTTTGTGTTCTAGTACTTCTCGCTGGTAGTATATCTTCGATCAACATGTTGGAAAGATCCGACATCCATATTCTTTCAAGCTGAACAAGCACATGCTGCTTCGTATTCAACGCATCGAATTCAACAAGCCATACAATATGCCGATCTAGCTGGAACTAATAAAAGAGCAACAAGTAATAGGACGACGACATCGCCTGAATTATGCATAGGCATCCCTTCGGTACGAAGAGACGGTATATCGTATCTGAAGTCTACATTAGGCTCTCTACAACACGGTTTAAGTAAAAAGGAACGAGAAGGTCTCCACTTCGTCGTGCTTCTTGCCCATATTGACCAGAAAAACCATCCAGATTACGACCAGTTATGGCTTACGGCCATGGTCGATAGACTTCCTTCGTATAGTGACGATCCGGAAAAATTCGCCTTCGCTAAATTTATGGAGCGGAACAAAACTCACGGCACCAAGTCCAAGTTTGATTACTCGATTGTCATGGAAGAGTGTGTGAGGACAGGGGCGCCCTATATTTTGCTTGTTGAGGATGATGTGGTGTTTCTGGACGGATGGAGGCATAGGACCATTCAGGCATTAGACCAGGCATCCACTAAGTCTTTGAAAATGGGACATATAGACTGTAGGTCTACCAATATGCTTTGAATTACTATGCAATATTCGGCACACTAATCAACTAAACAGTCCTATACTTACGGCTCTTTTACTATGAAGGCCTTCTTGGATGGAACGCGGAGTCTTGGCCGACATACCTAGGCTGGTCTATAGTCAGTGCGACTGCCATCCTGAGCCTCCTTATTCTATCGCGGCGGTATATTTCTGGAACGCGCTCGTACCTAATACATTCCACATTCCTTCTTATCTTGCTAGTTTTCACACCCCTCCTCTTGGTCCTCTTTTTCGCTGCGGGAGGCAACTGCGTACTTCCGCAAACTTCCGGGGTGCATCTAATGCCTAAAAACGCATGCTGCGGTCAGGGGCTTGTTTTCCCTGCTAGAATAGTATCGAATGAACTGTTACCCCTTTTCCGTAATAATAGGTGGTCAAAGGTACCAACAGATAGTTTCATAGAAAACTATGCTGATGAAACCGGGATGCTACGTTGGGCGCTGACGCCTGTCGTAATGCAGCACGTCGGCGGCCGGAGCAGCCACGGAGCTTTTAGGGGGTACGGCAAGATGACACCGAGTCATATCTGGAACTTCAGCTTCGAGGGGAATGATGCGGATAGCTTAGCGGAGGAGCATTTACGGGTTAATGATAGGACGTTATAGACTGCGGTAGGAATAGGGTAAATTGTGCATTTTTATAGATCCGCTATAGCTTTCGCGTAAAAGGTCGAAGGTTTAAGCCCTAAACTTAACGATGGTATCTTTAACTTAGATGCGAATTGCGGGTTTCTTTCTTTAAACCCAATAACGGAGGCACGTTTGTCTGAGGGCTTAGTACATTTATTGCTGTATTTAGACGTGTCTTTGGTTACTCGTCGGCTATAAGCGCACATATGCTCGTGTATGCTACCGCCAAGCTGGACGAAGGCGCGCATGGGCAGTATTTTGATAATAGCAAGCTGAGGCTATGAGTACCTTTCTCCTTTCCCAATCATCAATGACGACCCCTATTATACCTCCGTAAGCGTTAGCAAACAGGGGTCTATGGTAGCATGTTTGGTAAACTTTCTATATCTTCTTATATTAAAAAGGAGAGAAACTAACGTGTGATCGTTTACTTCTAAACAGAATAGCACCTTTTGTGTATTCTGAAGACGCAAAGCCAATAGTTGCACGGTTGTGAAACGAAACGCTCAAAGAACTCTCTTTTGCTGGGGTCGAGGACTCATCCACTCCTCGATGAAATACTAGACTTAACTAGTTTTACGTCTGAGGTCTTAATGAGAACTATGAATAAAGTGATTACACAATGCGGGAGATTTACTTTGCGACTAGCATGGCTCTAATGTATCCGCTCGAGAGCAAAGACCCCTAGTTTACACTATATTAATACCTAGGTACCTAACGTACCTAACCTATATATACCTACGTATAAGGAAGTACAATTATAACTCATATACCGCATCGCTTAGCACTTCTTATTTCTGCCTAAGAACCGAAGTATTTCCTTACACTACATCAACCACCATTCAGACCACCGCAAACTCGAAATATCGACCAACATCAACCTTCTCGTGAATCGTTTGAGTTAAGCAAGATGGCGAATATCAAGACTTGTTGGAAATGCTGCGGACAGGGATGTTCTTTGACTGCTGGGCTCTTGGCCCCCCTTGTCACCAGCCGCTTTCTCATGAATATTGCGGCATCAAACGAGCGTTGGGTACTCTGGGGTTTGCTCTGGCTGGTCCACGCTGCGGCCTTCGTTACTATTATTATCATGACTACCAAGCTCTTTCGCGATTGCGCCTGGTATAATGAAGGAGAGGAGGAGGAACACTGCCATCTTTGGGATACTTATGAAAAGATGGAACGAGCAAATCGACGAATGGAGGAGCGTACCAACGCGGAGCGAGACAAGGTTCAGGTCCAAATAGACGATGCTCGGGCCCAGCTTCACCATTCATGGAATGGTGATCTATAAGCTAGGGACATCATACGAAGTCGGCTACGAAGCCAATCGGAAAATCGGAATCTCTCACTACCCTGGATTCCACATATCGATAGCTTTATTATCACCCTTCTTTTTGAAGAAAGAATAGACCAAAATCGGCAACTTCATTAGCGCACATAAGACCCCGCATCAGTCAGATTCTTGTAGCTTTATACCGTTCCTACTCTTGGAGAGGATTTCTCTGTAAACAATTTACTGGTGGCAATGTACCACAGCCGCAGCTCTGGATTATTCTGACCTCCTCTCGGAGATCCTGTGAGATATTTGGCTGTTTAGACACAAAAGAGTTGTGATAGCACGAGGAAGGTTTCTAGGGGACAAAGATTTCGAAGCATAGGAAGCTCAGGAAGTTCCAAGTGAGGGCTCACAAGGAGCAGTGTAGGCTGCCTTTTGTTTCTGGCCGTTACCTGAGCACGCTATCAGGATTATAGATGAGATATTGGAGACCGAATATTGAAAACTCGGGACTATGTATTGATTTGAGTCAGGGTTAGTAAATCTTCCCCAACACGCCTACTCTATGGTCATATTATTTCAAGGCCGTAGCTAAATGTGACTATATTCGAAGCTACTGAAAAGTTTCATCCTGGAAAAGCAGCGGACGAGTAAATATACTATTGCGGTAACTTGGAAATCTTCGGCCATTATAGCGTTGAAATTACGACAACATAGTTCTGATGAATTGACTTGGCAACAAAACAGGACTGGCAGAATATAAAATTTCAGGGAAAACAGGCTTTTTCTAAGCCGCCGTAAAGATTCGTAGGATATCAAAAGCTAGAGTACATTAGAAATGGTCGTGTTTGAAATATAACCTATAGAAGTTGTAGTCTCACTTTCGATTATAAATATACATCTCATATGACAGATACAATCCTTGCGGAGTCTCCGGAATATTCATTCAACCGAAAAACAGTTTATAAAACCCTGGTAAATAGTTCATATAAGATAATCCCAAAATACAATTTATTTTCACTTCTAAGCTTCATTGAAATGTCAGATCTATATTCAACTAACGATATAAATTCTCAAGTTCCGAGTTTATCCTACTCGCGCACTAAAGTTATTGCCACCATACATGACTTCTACACTGCTATTATTAAGTTACCTTATATCCATGCTGATTCCCTTGTCCTACCTCCCGCGGAAGGCTGGTCCGGGGTAGCGGAAGAGGAGCTACGGAAAAGGGGTAAGACAGACGAAGTCATTACGCTGCTACGCTACCTACCTTACTTGCGTTATTCAAAACCGGGGAAGTGGGGTAAATGGATGCTGTCGGAGGACACGATGGCAATCGCATATTGTGACGGTGAAGTATACGATAAGTTGATGGATGAGCTGCAGCCCACACCGCCTCATTGCATATGGCTTACCATGCATGATTCGCGCGATGGAAGGGACTTGCTGCTGGATACCTATACCGGTTAGTTTTCCCCCTAAACTCTTGACTGAACCATTCAGTGCTTGAATTAATGATGTATAAAGGGACTATTACGGTGTGGTCTTTGATGGGATACGAATTAATGCACGACTATGATGAGCACGAGAAACTTACTCTAGAAGATAAGTGGATGGCTTATCCTACCTACACAGCCGAGGACTTTTTCAAACTCTGGAAAGCCAGGTGGGAGAAATTAATATGGTTGCCCATATATAATCCCGGAGGCTGGGAGACTGCCCGATGGTGGTACCGGGCACATCCCAGGACAGATGAAGAAGAATATATATTGACTTCAGATGATGAGTTTAAACCAGATAGCATGGTAGATGATACAGAATCGAGCCTCGAAGCTGATGAAGAAGAAGATGGAGAAATGGGTCTCTCAGACGAGGAGGTCGATGACTTACTCGAAGATGCTTTTGGTAGCGAGGCACTAAACATGCGAGAAAATTTTACATCGAAGTGCGACTGTGAGCCGTCTCCTCCCCGCTCTCCTATTCCAGATACACGCAGTGAGTTCCAGAAGCGTAACGAGGGGCAGGCAAAGGTAAGTGGGAAGGCTTTAAGATAATGCATTATATACTAACACTGAGGAATCTAGGAGATATATGAGATCTATATAGGTAAGTAACGGCTGGCCGCACAACTTTGACCGCGACAAATGCGGGTTCGAGCTGCAGGAGTTCCTTGAAAGAGTAAAGAGTTCTGAGTGCGTATGAAATAACTTACACGTGGGTATGTAGGTACAGGTGTTGTGTGAAACTGGACGTATCTACTGTTCTGCTTGATACTTCTACTACTCTTGAAACTTGCTAAATACTTCCAAGTTTATATCGCATGTTAGTTATTAGACTATATAGAACTTGTGATACAACTAGGTAGAGTTTATGATACTTGTATTAAGCTTACCACGTACTTACCTCCTTGATTACTTTCATATGACAGAGGCAGTCAAGGTCATGATATGAGTCTGATCATGTAGGTATATTCTCGAGGAAATATGCTTGTAGCGAGTGATTTATGGATTGTTGTCGGAAACACAGTGCCAGCAGCTTTTTATCTAACCCCTATTTTTTATACTCGCCTTGCACTTCTTCAACAGGGCATAACTATATGTCATATAAGACATAAAACTCTATGATGGTTAATTATAGTTTGAAGTTCTAGGATTTCAATCTAAATATAACTGGTATTCCCTCGAAACATATAGTAAGTAAACTCCGAAACATCTTGGACTCACCACAAATCCTTCAGGTCGTCCCGAAGTAAACTATATGTCACTTGGTCCATAATCTTCCCCTTCTTGCAGACGGCCTGCCTTCTTATTCCTTCTTTAGTATAACCAACCCTCTCCAGAACCTTCTGACTCGCGACATTCTCAATAAACACACCAGCCTCGATCCTTATCAAGTCTGGAAATTCCTTGAAAGCCCAGGCCGAAAAACTCTGGAGAGCACTCGTCGCAATACCCTTTCCCCAGAACTCCTTTCCGACCCAGTAGCCGATCTCCCACGTACGATACTCAATATCCTGACGGGGAATAAGGCCGATGCCGCCGGCGAAGGTGCCTTCGGGTGTGAAGATACCGAAGTTTACCATGGGGTTGCTGTTCATGCAAGAGTTGATCCAGAAGTTGGCGCTGTCTAGTGTGTAGGGGTAAGGAAAGGTATCGCGCATGTATTGTACAAGCTCTGGGAAGTTGGCTGCCGCCACCACGCCCTCGGCGTCGCTTGGCGCATATGCACGTATAAAGCATTTTTCTGTTGTCACTATCGGTGCGGGCGTCGGCTGTGAGGTAGAGTCTGCCATAGTGGAATATAAGTCCCCTGGTCGAGTTTTCGTAATAATATCAAGAGGAAATGGTTTAGCGGATAAGTCAAGTTAATGTAGTTGTTAGATCTTAGTATAATTGAGTTAGTAAAGGAATGGCGGTGACTGTGATAGATAGAGGCACAACTTCCGTAAGCAATACGATAATTGATACTCGGGGTAAGCCCTCTTACTTATAGAGCGATAAAACTTAGCCCCAGTATGACTCATCCCCGATTTGGGAAGGCTATCTACCTATTTAGACGAATTTTGCGATACCACACAAGTTGAGAATTACGCCCTATACGTACCTAAGTAAGGGTTTGATATAAGATACTTTTGATAACAAACATATTTTATATTTTATATATAAGGTATTACTCCTCGTATTGTTTCTATAGTCTGATAGATTGAGGTGCTCGCGTGTTCTGGCATCTTCAACGGACTATATCGTATGTATGCCTCCTATTTGTTCGGCGGTTATCTTCAGTAGTCATTGTCTAGATGTTAGTAGCATATGCAAGTTAAATTTGCAGCTTAACGAGAGTTGCATTGAAGTGGTTACACTTTAACTAAGCAAGCATTAATGAATCGTATACGATCGTGGCAGTATCGTGTTAATGACCCCTGTTTATTCAGAGGTAGATCTAAGCCGACTTGGAGAGACCGTCAATAATCTGCCTTACTCCTACAAACGAAAATTCATCCATTATCTCCTCCCATACTTTCGAAGCGGCCTCTTTACCTTCGGGCTTGTAGATCAGTGGTGCCATACTAAGTTGCGAGCTCATCAATATCTATTCGGACGGTTATCACGAAAAGGGGTATAACTCACGGTCTAAGCGTTGCATCCTCGACATGCTGCCCATGGACAGTCTCGCCTAACGTAGGACTCACAGCTGCATGAACGTATATACGAGCGCCGACTGAGCAAGGGCGACCAACCGTTGCCATCATTGCTTTATATAAGTAGCCCACAAAACGCCCCTCTCCGTCGCGTATGATCTCTGATCCGTGACAAAAACCAGGATTGGTGACAGTGACGACGACGGCAGAAGATGGAACTCGCTTTGCCAACTCTGTCACAAACATTTGGACAAGAACTTTGGATGTACCATACCGCTCTTTAAACAGCCATTTCGGTTCCATCTTCTTTTTAAAAGCGGGAAGTATTGGATTCGACTCCCTTTCATTGAATTTGGTCGCGTTGGCTATCCCAGAGGACACCAAGATTATACGTCCGGCGGTATCCCCCGTTTTTTTCTCCGCCATGATGGGCGCTAAAAGGAGTGTGAGAAGAGCATTGGATAGATAGTTTACCTGGATATCTTCCTCGTAGCCCGTGGTGCTGTTAAAAGACTCATCGACTTTGTAAATGCCAGCGTTAAGAACCGCTATGTCAAGCCTTGTAAGAGTCTTGGCGCGCTCAGCAAAACTCACGACAGAGTCGTATGAGTTGAGGTCTAAGTTCCAAACTTCGATATCGGTTGATCGCGCATCGCGACCTTGGGCGAGCTGTTGGCGCGCGGCTTCGCCTCTCGACTCGCTACGCACGGCAAGAATTACTTTGCATCCTAAGTCGAGAAGCTGGCGGGCGCATTCTAATCCTAAGCCCACATTTGCGCCGGTAACTATAGCTGTCTTTCCGGTGAGATCAACTTCTTGCCGAGTGATAAGCGGCGGTGTGAAAAATAGCTGGCTTTTGAGGAAACGGAGTAGGCCGGCCTCCTTTTCCGACGAAGTATCGAAATTCACAGCCATACTATATGGTCGGCGATAGGAGCGTGAGTAGATAGCTAAGGTGTTTAAGAAATATGGCCTAATAGGTAGTGTAGGGGTACGATGCAAATTATAAAGTAGCTTTCTGCAGGTAGAAAAGTTTCTCATGCTCAATAGAGCGGTGCCGATTCTTATACGGATGTGTGGAGCTCAAGTGCCGTAGGTGACAAGAGCGCCGGTACGAGACTCCGGGAAAAGTGGGTATGTAGTAGACCGACCGACGGAATGGGTCTCTTTGGTAGCCGATCGCTTTATACTATCATCGTTACGCGTATAATACTGTGTATAGTAGCGGTGCGGGATGGGCAGTCCGTCCAAGGAGCATTCCGCCGTGCTCTTTAATGAGAGATATGTAACGCGGGCAGATTATCACTAAGCTCTTTCGACACCATCAAAATTAGCACAATCCGTGTTCGGCTTTCAATTGTTAATGACTGGTCTCATTCATTCGTACTTGCTTTAGAGTTTATTATTTGAATAAAAGAGAATCGAAGATTCAAATCCTCGCTACCAGCATTACGCACTCGTTATGAGAACATCCCCGAAATTTCGGCGTTAAGACCACAGCCCCGAGAACTTTATATTAGCATCCCAGATACATAAACAGACTACCCTTTTCGCATATCTCTACAAATATCCCTATAACAGACATATATGTCTTAAGTACCGCTAATAGAATCACAGTGCTAAGAGATTATTTTATGCCTCAACTCTATGGTCACCTTAGGTAATCTATAGTCTTTAAAGCGGTTGCGCATGTTCGTACAGCCGTTCTCTGACAATGCCAAGTGAAGTTTATACGAGATGACGCGGATATAAGAGTCTCTCAAGAGATCATGTAGATGTGACCTTACTCTGCTAGCCTCGTGCAGCTTGATAGCAGCTGGGAAGAGACTATTCTGAATGTGACGCGATATATTTTCCTCTGCTAACCTGAATCGGGCAGCTCATAAGGAGATGAAGCCGTCGTCGAGGAGAGATAACGGTATAGATGCAATTGGGATCAGGCTGTAGGGAGATTTATCAACGAAAGGCTTATTGAATTGTTGGAGTAGGTGTCTGCGCAGAGGATCATTTATCTTGGAGGCTGTTTAAGGGATTGTATAGAAGACTATTCTAGTGACTATTCGAGAAGCTACTAAAGAGACTTAGATATGCAAGGGTGGAGCTGTCACAAGGGTATAAAAACGCTTTATAGGTTTTTTCCATAAAGGAGGTTCTCCTATATTCAACATAAACTATTGGCGAATGCATATCCGGGTATTGGGTATTGCCTTTAATATACAAGTATTATGTTCATATAAACCTCATTCTAAGCATAGGGAAAAGGATGCCCTCCTTACGCATCTTCTACCCAGCGGCTACCCTCAAGGCGCCTGTCTTATAATCTCCTAACAGTATTATTGTGAGTAATAATCACACGGATAATTCTACATTAGCTGGATGTAACTCCCCAACGACTCGCTCACTAATACTAAGGTACATGGCGAATACTTGACCTAGTACTAGAATAAAGACTCTCACTTCCTCTTGACTTGGTACTTAATCGCCACTTACTACCCATCCGTCTAGTATGAACATCGTAGATACCTAAGTAAATTAGTTATAAAACCGATACCATATGTATTTCCGTATTTGGAGTACCGCTGGAAACGTACGGTGTTTTACCGAATCATGGACCAAGCTATTTTCCGGAGATGACATCTACGAGTATAGTATTTTCTTTGGCCATCAAGGTGTCAATCATAGACAAGTAGGTAGCCGTATTCGCATCGTTTAAGCTTCGTTGAAGAGACTCAAGTATGTAGAGAACGGAACCTTCCGTGTGTCAAAAGCCAAATAGCCGTCCATAGCCTATACAGCCCCAGTGGGCATAGCATTCTAACATCTTAAACCAGCCTCGCTACTCCATCATGGGACTATCCGTTATTTTCCACCAGTCGGGAAAATGCTTGCCTTGTTACAATAAAGTTTCCATCTAAAACTAAGCTTGGTTCATGATGGTCCATCGAAGGGCCGCTTTTCTGATACGTGAGGGTCTTGGAAGATAAGCCGATATCTTGCTAGAAAGCCGCCTTACATCAAACTTCCCCTCCGAATATCTATGTTCTTTATTTTAGATTACGGCGGCGGAGGTCGGCTCCGGATGCCTCAAAACCCGAAATGGAGCAATGCTAGCCGTTCCGTCCGTCGGCTCATCACCCGCTGGTCAGTGTTTTCGTAGCCGTACAAATGGGTGTAGAAGCTATAGTGATAGAATATAAAATACTGCTTAACGTCTAACCTATCCCATAATTCTATATTGCTTCTCTAAACAGTAGCGGGAATCGCCAAAATGAAGTTCTTTTCTATCGCAGCACTAAGTCTCACAAGCCTCATCGCAGCTCAGGAAGTATCACCAGCACCGACAACATGCACGGTTGATCCTGAAGCAACCTACGCCAAGTCCGCAAAACTTCCGGACCCATTCCTGCTCGCCGACGGCAAGCGGCTCGGCACGAAAGACGAGTGGGCCTGCAAGCGAGCCGAGATCCGAGACCAGATCCAACGATACGAACTAGGACCGAAGCTCTCGAAGCCAACGGTCTCCGCTACAGCATCGAGCGGGAACATCAATATCGTCAGCTCCGAAGGCGGCAAATCAGCCTCATTCTCCGTTTCCATCAAGCTACCCAGCGGCGGCACGGCCCCGTATCCGGCAGTCATCACCTTCGAAGGCGCTTCCATCCCCGTCCCCGCCGGTGTCGCAACCATAACCTTCCCGAACCACGAAGTCGCAGCCGACGATCCACGCGGAAAGGGCAAGTTCTACGATCTTTACGGCTCTTCGCACTCTGCAGGAGCCCTGATAGCCTGGGCCTGGGGTATAAGCCGAGTCGTCGACGCATTAGAGCAGCTAGGACCAGACGCGACGAAAATCGACACCAAAAGACTCGCCGTGACGGGGTGTTCGCGAAAAGGCAAAGGGGCACTTATAGCCGGCGCCTTCGACGACCGCATCGCCCTAGTTATCCCGCAAGAAGGCGGTAGCGGCGGACCGGGATGTTGGCGTATCGTTGCCGATATCAAGAAGAACGGGACCAAGACTGAAGACGCGACACAGATTATCAACGGGGACTCGTGGTTCGCAACATCCTTCACGACCTACGCTCCTGATACCACGGTCCTACCATACGACCACCATATGCTCATGGCTCTCGTCGCACCGAGTGGACTACTCGTGATCGAGAATTCCGGCATCGATTATCTCGGTCCTATCAGTACATACGGCTGTTCGATCGCTGCTCGGATGGTATACGAAAGTCTCGGAGCTAAAGACGCGATGGGAATATCGCAGGCTTCGCACGGCAACTCGCATTGCTAGATGCCTAGCTCGCAGAATTCGGAGGTTGCTGCTTTCTTCAACAAATTTCTTCTTGGACAGTCTTCTGTGGCTACTGACGTGGTTAAGACGGATGGCAAGTTCACTTGGTGGGCTAATCAGTGGATCGGCTGGACAGCCGCAACACTGGCTTAGGGGTATATGTGGGCAACTTCTGGTGTTAGCACTAGATTCAACTTGCAAGTCAGTAGTAATATTACTAGGTAATCCTATATCGACCAGAAGGCTATTCGTATATATTATCCTTAATTTTCTTGGTAACCAACCACATTAATAGGTGCCTTTCAAAAACCCTCAAGCTAACCAGCATCAGGATATAAACATTCCAGGGCTAGAGCATTGTTATTGTAAAATAGAATCTGACAAAGCGATTCTACTTCGCTCTCGTTACTTGTTCCGTATTAGGTCCTGGCCTCCTTGGTTATTTGTCCGGCCTAGGGCGGCAGAGGTGAATGTTACTCTATGCCCTAGCCGTCTGCCGTTGAGTTCGCGATAATCCCTTATCCATCTCGGAGCCCCCTACGCTTCCCGAGCGCAGCGTCGATATCCTCTCCTCGCGTGATAGCTTCTATTGCTTTCTCCGCAGCCACAATACTCTCAAATGCAGGAACTTTGCCGTATTTTCCTAGCGACTTAACCTTCCTAGCACTCTTGCTCTTCGTCCTGAAGCGGGGTACGAACCATTGTTTCTCATCCTCCCGTATAATCGCATCAGCCAACCGGCGCATAACCTGCCAGCCTTTAATAACTGTGTCAGTTATTGCCTTGCGTTCGGCCTCTGTTAGGACACCAAGCTCCCGCTGTGCTTGAGTGATCCGTGCGCGACGGAGGTATTTAAGGGGCTGCTTTCCGCGGTCGGCCTGCTTAGAAATACCTTTGAGTGTATAGCCTATTGGACCGATTAGTGCCGCGATGTCCTTTAATATAAATCCAGTAAGTCCCATGCCAACACCCGCGAGTGCGCCCTTGATTCCCTCTTCCTTAGCTCCGCGAACCGGCAATCGTACAAGGCCGGTGAATCCGTCGTAGATGCCATATATGAATTCATGCCCCGCGGCCTTGAGCCCTGATCGTATTCCCGTGATCCGGATTGGGCGTCTAACGGTATCATCGCCATACAGACGGGGAGCGTTGTGGAAACCCTGGGCCAGCGCGAGTGAAAGATCAACGGGTGCATGCGCTAGGGCTCGGCCAGTTTTACCAATTCCTTCTTCTAAATCGTTTAGGTACTCCTCTTGGAAGGGCTCAAGAGGAGCTGTTGCAGGCGTAGTTGCATGCGTCGAAGTATGTTCAAGGCGACCGCTTTCGTTCGTATCAGTTCCAGTACCACCGTCTCCTTGGATCGGAAACGGGAATTCTGTTGAGCGTCTAGCTAGGGCATCTTGTTTCTGCCGTCGTTTCCTTTCCTTCTTTCTTCTCCGTTCAGCTCTCTTGTGCGACGTTTTCGCCAGTCTGTACGGAACACTGCCTATCCCACTGAACATGTCGCCAACTGTTCCAACTAGAGAGCCAACAACCCCTGTAACAGGCTCGCCCGGTCCTTCGAAGTCATTCCATTCCTTATGTCGAAGGAGGCGTAGTCTCCGCCAATTTATTAACCCTAGACTAACTCCGATGTAGGCTGCCAGAGCGCTGAGCTTGATACTGGTTCGCTTAACACGCCACGACGCCACGCGATCATCAAGAATTGAACATCGCATCGAACTTTCTCCAGATAGCGTTATATTTCGATGGAATGTCTTCACCGCGTTTTGGGCACCGTCACCTTCCATTTCGATGTCTCTAGATAATTTTTGCGCTGCTTTCAGTGCCTCATCCGTCAGACAGAATTTAATCCCTTCTGCTAACTCCTCGGCATTCAATTTCTTGTACGGAACCGGTACCGGTCCAGCGCCTACATTACTAACCATTGAACCCCAAAAGTGTTGATCGCCAAAGAAAGGTACAATCATGGTCGGCTTACCGCATTTTAGTGCGGTAGCAGTGGTTCCGGCACCGCCGTGGATGACGCAGGCTCGAACCTTTGGGAAAAGCCAATCGTGTGGAGTATTTTCCAGCATATAAATATTATCAGGGACATCTACCTGGCCAAGACCACCCCAGCCTTTCGATACTAAGGCTCGAACACCAGCTAGTTTCACAGCTTCGAAAATCATCTTTGTGAAGCGCTCGGCATCGTCAACTACGATCGACCCGAAGCCGATATAGACTGGCATCTCACCATTGTCGAGAAATTTAAGAAGATCCTTTGGTGGATTAAAAGAAGAGGCAAGATCAAGGAAGACAAAACCAGACACGTCTATCTCCTCGCCCCAATCGTCGGGCTTAGGTACTAATCCCGGACTCCATAAATATGTGAAAGGGACATGAAGGCGGTATGTCGCCCCAGGAGCCCAGAGAGTAGATACCGGATCTAATCCCAAGGTCTTAACTCTGAAATTATTAACGAGGTCTCCGAGTCCCTGCCAGACCATCATTTCGACTAGGGGGTAAGAGATGAAATTAGTATACCCAGGGTCTACATTGGATTTCTTGATGGTTGCTAAGGGATGAGGAAAGGCCTGTGTAGGTGTATAAGGAAAAGTAAACATGAGATGGAGAGGAATTCCTAGAGCTTCAGCACAATGAATGTGTGCGAAACTCGGTGGATTCGCGATAATGGCGTCTGCGATAAATGGATCCTTTTTGCCCATCATCTTTATATTATGGATGTCTCTTTCGTTATCGGTTGCATTAATGCAAGCTCTCCAAAACCCATCAAACATCTCGGCCATAGCAGCGCGTCTTCTTCCAATATCGCCAGCTTTCACCGTCTCGAGCGTCGGGATCATACCGGGATTCTTGACCATAAAGGCCATCAGCTCTGAGGGATCGCCACCAACGGAGAAGAATTCCAAACCGGAATCTTTCTCAACAAAGTCGCGAAAGGCGGGATGAGTAGCGATACGCACGCGATGACCGTACTCTTCTTTGAGTACCTTTCCTATCTTCAAGAACGGCTGGGCATCACCCCTGGAGCCAATGACCATGATTACTATATTCAGCTTTGGCCGTCTCCATTTCTCTGATGCCGCCGTGGTAGCTGAAGATAACCGTGAGGAGGCTGGCCGATGGTTAGTTTTCCCTACCTCGGTCTTCCTGGGCGTGACCTTCTTAACGGCAGTACCGAGCGCCTTCGCGAGATATCCGGTATTACTTGTGTCATCAACTGAAATATTTAATCGGCCATCTCTCTTGGATACCTTGCCTTTTGTTTGATACAATTCATTCGCGACTCGAAAGCGCCGATATCTGTCATTGGATATCCTCCGCTTCGGCTGTCCTGAGGGTTGACCTGCATGCGTTTCCGTCGCCTTCCCCTCATCTTCCGCTTCCGACGATGAGGAGTCTGATGTATCGTCATCCTTGTTTTCGTCGTAGGCGTGTCGCAGCGCCATGTCAAGCATGGAAACATTCGTTCCCGCTCGCTTCATAAGAGGAAAAGCTGAAAACGTTGATGTTCGGCGTTGGCTTTGTTGAGGATTTGATGACGATTGTGCTAACTTAAAAGATTGCTTGTTCACAGGCACTGACCTGGACTTCTTGGGACCCTCGGTGGGGTTGGGACTTTTGAATTGATCTGGTACACCTTCCGATACGGCTCTCTTGCGCGAGGTAGGCAGTTCGATATCCGGGGGGACATAGTTTGGATATACAAGGTTACCTCGCGAATCTTGGACGATAGACCGGCGTTTCCCGTCTTGCGGAACATCGTGTACTCGGAGTCGGTCTTGCTCAGACGCTTCAGCATTTATTGGCGCCGTTGAAGGCTTGTCTAATTCGATTGGGGGCATAGCCACATTAGTTTCTTCGGAGATGAAGCCCACACCCCAGAAGCTATTATTGTAGACGATGCTACGAATACAACTACAACTTAAAATCTAGGTTCATCCGGTGATATTCTAACACGTATATCGTCAATTTGCTAGTGGTTTGGGGACTCTACTCTTAGGTCGTTCTCTATATAACGAAGATGGGGGGTATGTTACAATTAATGGTGACGTTGATGCCAACTCATTGTTAACTTCAGCTAAGATTAAGGTTATTCAAGGCCTTGGGCTGCAGTTTGCAGATGGAGACGTGAAGTTAAATGCTGAGGTATTGTTCCTCGTAAGATTCTTGTAATAATTAAGCCCATGATTGATAGTAGAGTAGCATGAAAGTTACGACCGGGAAGAAGAATGTTTGATGAGCTAGAATCTTGATGCCGATGTTAGTGAATAATAAATTAGTGGATAATAAATTAATGTTGTGACATCACCGAAGTAAACGCGCGACTTAGGTAACTAGCATGAACGCCACATGTCAGGGCAGACCCCACCTATTATCCACAGCCAGATCCCTGTAGATCAAATCCCTGTGAGCCATGCTAATTTCGGCATAGCGTCTAGCTCGGGCAAAATTCCCCAGAGAGGGAACTCAACCATGCAGCCATGCAGCAGCCCAAGTCCAGCCACATGAATTACTATGTAAATACACTACCTGTAGATCCTAGTTAGTAGCAGCCACCTCCACAACTCCAGTGTAGAACTTCAAAAATTAGATGCATTGCCTTATAAATATGGTGCTAAGCTCAGACATCACATCAATTCTACATTCGTGGTGATGGGGACACTACTATCAAACTATGTCTCACGGTACGGCCCGCCGCTAAGTCTTGGATACACTACTATTCTCGTAGCGATTGCGAAATGCTTTACTATGTAGATCTGGGCAAATCCCTTCGGAGACTAAGCCTCAGTTTGGAATCGCGTTTACACCAATGCCAATGGCGCATTTCTTCTCAACTCCTCTCTGGTTGGGAAGATAACTTAGGTTCGATCTCCATTAACCAGCGCTAATGGAGTTTTCCCCTGTCCCTTTTCTATTCCCTTTTCATGATAGGGCTGTGGTTAAAGGTAGCTGCATACTATACGAAGGGTTCCTACGGCTTGAGCTGAATCCTTAGCCCCCGATGGAACCTCGAACGTAGTATTGAATGGTATCTATCCAGCAGTAGCGCCCCGTGATGGTTCTAGACTGCATGGGCAGATTATACCCTATTGTTGGTTCGATTGAATTTCCAATGGGCAGAAGACGGTTATTTTTAGTTTCTCTGCCCACCCTTCTTCAGTCGCACTCGGTGATTTGCTACGTTTCTACATATTCGCAGTCCCGGGTTCTAGTATACTACATATCATTCCTACGTCGCGCGCAGCTCGGCGTTTCCTCCTTTGTAAACACAGTACCACCACACTCACGGGACATGGCAAACAATACCGCCGCCGGAACCGACTTAAATGTGGTCTGTCCTCATTATTCTGACGGAAGAGGTACGCCTGTGTGTTGGGAATGTGCTGAAGGAGACCATCTTGGTCAGGGTGGACAGAACTCAATGACTCCAGAGAAAACTAAGAAGAGATTCGTACTCATGGGTGGTGGGAGTAAGATTCTTGACCGCGATCCCTTAGCACCAGAAGTACATCCTCCCGTAGAAGGGATTGAAGTTGGTTCACCCGATCCACGAAGCATCCCTCCAGGAAAAGAGGTCTTTTACGGCCCGCAAGTCGTAAGCATTCCGGATAACTATACCAAAGACGAACACAATGGGTGGAATACCGAATCCAATCAGGATACCGCCGCCTCCTCTAAACCTCCTACCATACTTGGACTTCGAAAAAGAGTATTTTGGTTACTCTTAATATGTATGTTCGTAGTTGCGTTTGTGGGAGCGGCTGTCGGCGCGGCGGTTGGAGTAACCCAAAGGAACCAAGCCATCAAAGCTTCGTAAGTAAATACTTATATCCTAATGCTTTCAACTTTGATATAGGATAATTGCTAATGAAGACTTCTCTCCGATAGGACGGCAGCATCCTCGCCGGCGGTAGGTGAAAATCAAGTAAGTTAGAGTCTTATAATATTCTTCCGTGTTATAGTAGAGTCATTAGTTATAACAGAGACTTGGGAACTAAGTCAACGAACCTTATGTTCATAAAAGCAATTACAACTGCTGCTGTGCGCTACTAACTCAACTAAGTCTACAGGCTCTCCGAATCCCACGACGACCTCATCCCCTGGCACGAGTACGTCACCTACAGCTACTCCGAGCTCAGTACGTAGTTGCCTGGGCGCCGACGGAAGTACGTATACGGACCAAGGCACTGGAACGAAGTTCAGGATCGAGTGCGCCGTAGCACATCAAGGCCGCGATATCGAGAACGTCAAGGCCGAATCGATGAAGGATTGTGTTTCGCTGTGTGCTAAAAACACACGTTGCACGGGTGCTGTCTATTACGACGTGGGGCCGCAGGGGACGGATCTTAATTACTGTTGGCTTAAAAGCTCCTTGGACGATAGCGATATAAGAACCACGACAGATGCGCAGTCGGTGGTGCGGTTATAATAGGAATAATATTAAGTTTTTTGTGCTGGGATGATACCGCATATCTCGGCTCCTCGATACTGCTTCATAATGTTGGTTGGCGATTAAGACGCATCCTTGATCATATATCCTACGTATAGCGTCATAACCGTAGACGCCGTTATAATTCGAAATACCAAATGTGGATCTGCTTGATACACTAGTGATGTGCTCATCCTTGATAGAATCCTTGGGTTAAAAGGGGTTTTGATACTTCCACACACAGATACGAAGAAAAGATATCCAACAAGAATGTCTCGATAGCATTCTAGAACTGAGTACCTAACATAAATATGGACTGGTCTGAGGTGTGTGATGGATGGTGCTATCTATACGAGCCTAAATAAAAGACTTATCGGCCGCGACAGGCAGATTGTCGATGTTGGTAGGTACGTACGTAAAGAGATAACAGTAAAGCAAATAATAAGTAAATCAAGTACAATAAAACTGGTATAATATTGATATCTAAAGAAGGAACTATTTATGGTAAAGGAATAAAGGGAATTTGTTTTTTATATAATGTACAGTATATAAATACGACTTTTTTTTAATTAAAAACGTAAAACATTATAATATATTTATAAATTATTTAACCATTATTTACTTTATTTTTTTTTTGCAATTAATTAATTATAAACTTATTACTTTTTTTACGTTTTATTTATCTTTTTAATCGTAAATTAATTTAATTATCTTTTATTAAATTTTTTATTATTTTATTTAAAATAATCTTTATTATAATATTTACGGGATTATAAATATTATATATTTAATAAATATTATTTATTTCCCGGTTTTTATATAATTATTTTAACGTTATTAAATCGATTATTAACCTTTTTTTATTAATATTGCCCATTTATATTAAATATTAATATAAAGAAAAAAAATTAATATATAAAACGAAAAAGATTTTACGCAAAAATAAACGTTTAAAAATAATATTAATTATATAATAAATAATATAATTAATATTAAATCTTTAAATTATTCCGTAAATTTTATTAATAAATATATTATAAATTATTTATTTATACTTAATAAACAATTAATAAATAATATTTTTAATAACATAAATTTTATTATTTTAATTAATAACTTTTTTATTTTTTAAAATAATAATATATTTAATTTATAAATTTAAATTTTTATTATTTATAAATAATTTATTAATAAAAACGTATATACGTAAATCTTATAAGTTTAATTTAATATATTTTAACCTTCGTATTTAATTATCCATTTATTATTTAATTTTAATATTAAAAACTTTTATTTTTTTAAATTTAAAATTAATATATTAAACTATTATAAAATAATTAAAAATAATTTCGAATTAATAAATAATTATAATATATATTTTTTAAATCTTTTATTTTATAAATCTTTTAATTATATTTAATAATTAATTATTTATAAATTTAAATTTTTTAATTTAATCTTTTTATATTATAATAATTTTATAATTTTTATTATAAATAATAATTTATAAATTATTAAAATCTTTAATTTTTTTATTTAATATTTTTTAAAAATATATTTTAATTTTTACTTTAATTAATACTTTATTTTTAATAATTAAAAATTTTATAATATTAATATTAAAGATATTATCCGTTTATAAGCTAATTAATTTAAAAAGTTTTAAATTTATAATTAATAAATAAAAATTATAAATTAATAATTTTATATATAATTTTTTTTAATAATAATATAAATAAATTTTAAATTAATATATATTTAACTTTATAAAATTATATAATAATTTAATAATATATAATAACGTTTTTTTAAAATATTTATTTTTTAATTTCGTTAATAAACGTATATAAACTTCTTTTTATATTAATATTTTTAATTAAATATAAATTATAATAATATTTTTAATTATAACTTTTATTTTTTAATATTAAAACATAAAAGTTAATAATAAAATAAAACATTAATTAGCTTTTTAAATAATAAATGCGTACGTTATAATAAATTCTTTATTAAAATTACCGTATTTTTAAACCATTAATTATAACTTCTCGTATAACGTAAAGATATTTTTAACTTTAATTTCCCGAATTATTTATAACTTAAATATCGTCATTTTTCAATACATTATTACATTATATATTTCGGGTAATAAAATATTTTCTTCGAATAAAACGTTTAATTTTTTTAAATCAAACGTTTTATAAAATTTACTTAACGCAATTATTTTTTTATTAACTCGCAACTTTAATATTAAATTAAAATTATTTTACTTTTTAAAAATAAAATATAATAATATAATATATAAAAAATTATTAACATATATAAGATTTTTTTTTAAAATAAATTTATAATTATTTAAATTAATTGTAAATTTAAATAAATCGATTATAAATTTTTTGCTTTTTATAAAATTTTTTTTAAAATTAACGTAAAACTTTACGTATATATTTTTAAATATAAACGTACCGTTAAAAACATTAAAAACAATAATTACGTTTTTATTAATAATTATAATAACTTTATAAAAATCTTTCCATCTTTTTTTTTTTCGATAAATTAAAACTTCGCTTTTTATCGGAAATATTATAAATAATATTTTTTAAATATTAAAACCATTTTTTATATTTAAAACGTCTTTAATTAAATATTATACCTTAATTTTTTTAATCTTTATTATTATTTTTTAAATTATTTATACCTTTTAAATTTACATAAAAATTAATAATAAATTTATATTAATTTTTAAATAAATATTAAAAATTAAAAAAATAAATACGAAACCGTTTAAATTAACCGTATTATTTATTACTTTAATTATTATTTAAAATCGAAATATTTTTAAGTTAAAGCCTCGAAATTTATCGATTATGATTTTATAAATTTTACGTATAAAATTATAATACTTTTTAACTTTATTAATAAACTAATAAACTTTTATAAAGATTTAATAATAAATAACGCTAATAATATAAACTTTATTTTTAAATTTAATATTATCGAAATTAATATTAATATTATAAATAATAATATTAAAAAATCTAAAATACATATTTATTTAATATTATTTAAAAATTTTTTATATTTTTTTAACCGAAATAATTTTTATAAATTATACCGCTTAAAAACCCATAATTACGTCAACTATATATAATATCAATCATTTATTAAAATACATAATATCAATAATTATTTTATAATTAAAATTTATATTAAAATCTTTTAAATTAAACTTAAACTTTTAAAAAACTTTACCTTTTATTTAATAATAATAATAAAATTTATTAATTTCTTTAATATTATTAATATTAATATTATAACCAACTTTATTTAATAAATTATACAATTTACTTATAAATAAATAACTAAAATAAAAATATAAATATTATAATTTCATTTTCGTAAAATAAATTATACTTTTAAAATAAAACCATAAATATCCCCATTTATATATAATTATTATAATTATTCCACTTTTTTTAATTAATTAATTAATAACGTTATTTAAATATATTTTTAAACAATTTATATTTTTAAAATATAAAAAAAATAAAATATTTAATTTTATTATATAAAAATTAATTAATTTAAAAAAAATATTAATTGTAATTATTTTTAATAACTTAATAAAAAGTTTATTATTAAATTTAATATTCGCTTTATTTATTTAATTATCGTTTATTTTTAACTTACATTCGAAAAAGCCTCGTATAAATATTTAACACTATTTTTTTTTTACAATAAATATTCGCGTTACACTTATATCGGGAATAATTTTTTAAAAAACATTTTTAACATATTAATTTAAAATAAAAAAAGTATTATTTTAAAATTCTTTAAAGAAAAAATAATAAAAAACAATTTAATATTAACACATTTAATTTATTAAATAAACAACAATTAAAAATTATTTAACTTTACTTTTTTTTACTTTAAAAGTTTAAACGTTATTTTTATTATTATTAAATTTTAAGCTTTTTTTTTTAATACCTTTATAATTAATTAAAAATATAACATATTTTCCTTTATTTTATTCCTTTTTAACTTTTCATTAACTTTTAACTTTTTTTTATTCTTTTTTAAAATATTTAATAAATTAACATCTTTTTTTTTTACATATTTAACAACGTTTTTTCCAATTTTATAACCTTTTTTTAACTTAATATCTTTTACTTTTATTAATTTAATAATACCTTCGTTCCGTATAATATTAATTAATATTTTTATTACTTTTTTCTATTATATATTATCGTACACTTTTTAAATTCTCGTAAATATTTATTAAAATACGAAACTTATTTATTAAATCTTTAAATTAATATAATAAAATAAATAAAACATATTATAATTATAAAATAATGTAATATACTTAATAAACAATTATAATAAATTATTATTTTCTTTTAAAATTTTATTTTAAAATACGTTAATATAATAATAATTTATTAAATATAATTTATAATATTTTTAAATTTAACTTTTCTTTATTTTTATTTTTAATTTTAATACTATAAAAAATAATAAATATTTAATTTTAATAATATTATATTTTATTTTATTCTATATTAAAATATTGTTTTATAGTTAAATATATATTTATAAAATATTAATGTTAAAATATATTATATAAAAAATATATTATTACTTTTTTTATAAAAATAATAAAAAATATTATATAAAATTACATTTATCGGATTTTTATTATATAATATATATTTAAAAAAAATTAAAACTTATTTTTAAAAATATTATAAACTTTATTTATATAATTATTTTCATTATTCCAAACCTTTTTAAAATAATTTATAATAATTAAAAAATACATTTCGTTAAAAATTTATATTAAAAAAACGTTATAATATATTTATATTTATTAATTATTAATAAATATAAAAATTTATTTTATTAAATTATTTATTAATATAAATAATAAAATTATTTAAAAGGAAAAATCGTAACCTTTTATAAATTAATTTTTTCCATTTATTTTAACGTTTAATAAAATTGCTATTATTATATAAAAACCATTCAATAATAATTTAAATAATTTAAATATATTTTTTAATATTATTATAAAAATTTACCTTTATATAAAACCAATATTATATATTAAATTATACTTTAATTATTTTATATATATTAAAATTAATGGTTAAATGATTCATGAATGTGTTATGACGTTTTACGTTTTTAGTCAAAATGAAGGTGTATTTATATATTATACATTATATAAAAAACAAATTCCTTTTATTCTTTTATTATAAATAGTTTTTTTTTTAAATATTAATATTATATTAGTTTTATTATATTTGTTTTATTTGTTATTTGTTTTACTGTTATTTCTTTACGTACGTATTTATTAATATTAATTAATATTATTAAATATTTAATAATATAAATTAATAAAGTTAAAAAAGTTATTATTACAACAATTTAAAAGAACTTATTGTAGTAATATACGCAATACTAACAATTTCTTTTCTATAAAAAATATTTGTATTATTTATGACGAATAATTCCTTATTTATATATAATCTTTACGAAATATTTTTACACTATTTCAATTTAAACTTCTTATTTTTTACATTTTTATTTTTTATATTATTTATATTTTTAATAATATTTTAAAATTTATAAATAAAAAGTTTAACGTAAGTTTAAACTTATATTATTAATAATAACGTAATGGAATAAAAGAATAAAAACAAATTACTCGAATTTTTTAAATTGATTTTTGGTTAAAAACTTATTTTTACATAATAGTTTAATTATATAATAATAAAATAAGAATTAATTAACTTACGAATAATTATTTTTAAATAAAAAATAACTTAAGTATTATTTACATTATTAAATTTTGAAAATATTAATAAAAATTTAATAAATATATGTATATTTAAGAAAATTATAAATAAATATTAAAAACAATTTAAAAAATTTACGATAAATAATTTCGTAATATTATTAAAACAAATATGTTTAAAATTATAAAATGTATTAATAATAAAAGGTGTTTATATAAGAAGGTATAATATTAATTATATAAAAACATTTGTTAATTTTATAATATTACGCAAATTATTAATATAATATATTAATAAATTAAATATAATTAAATAAAGATGGTTAAATATATTAATATAAAAAATATTTATATATAATATTAATAAAAGATTAATTTATTTTAACATATAAATTTATATATATATTATATTATAATAATAATTAACAATTTTTAATTTATAAACGTCGATTTAAGTAATTATATATATAAATTAAACTTTATTTTTTAATATAATTTTAACTAAATTATTCTTTTTTCGTTATTAATATATATCGCTTATTTCATATATAATACTCTTTTTACCCTTTACCTTTAATAATCCTTTATTGATTTTTAATATTTTATTTTTAATTTAATAATTAGGAATTATTATATATTCCCTTTTTTAATTATTATTTTTATCGTATAACTTATCCTTAATTTATACTATAATATAATCTGGTTAACCTTTTTAAAAAATATTAAACTATTTATATTAAAGTAATATTTAATTAATAAAAAACGTTTTTTATTTTCCGGTTTTATAAAGAATTAACGCGCTTTTTCCCGATTTACTTTTATAAATTAACGCTTTATATAATATCTTAATATATATAAAATAATTGGGGTATAATCTAGTATATAACATTAACTTTATATAAAGATAAACTTTTATAATAATATCGAAAAATATACTTAAATTATTTAAACCGTTATTAAATAATTTTTATATAATAATAATGGTTTTTTTAAACGTTAAAACAAACAAAAGAAATTAATTTATAAAAGGTTATAATTTTTCCTTTTAAATAGTTTTATTACTTATATTAATAAATAATTTAATAGGATAAATTTTTATATTTATTAATAATTAATAAGCGCAAGTATATTATAACATTTCTTTAATATAAATTCTTAACAAAATATATTCTTCAATTATTATAAGTTATTTTAAAAAGGCTTAAAATAACGAAAATAATTATATAAGTAAAACTTATAATATTTTAAAAGATAAATTCCGATTTTTTTTAAATATATATTATATAATAGGAATTTAATAAATATAATTTTATATTATATTTTTTATTATTTTAATAAAAAAAGTAGTTATATATTTTTTATATAATATATTTTAATATTAATATTTTATAAATATATATTTAATTATGGAATAACATTTTAATATAGAATAAAATAAAATATAATATTATTAAAATTAAACGTTTATTATTTTTTATAATATTAAAACGAAAGAAAAGAATAAAAGAAAGTTAAATTTAAAAATATTGTAAATTATATTTAATAAGTTGGTATTATATTAACGTATTTTAAAACGAAATTTTAAAGGAAAATAATAACTTATTGTAATTGTTTATCGAGTATATTGTATTATTTTATAGTTATAATATGTTTTATTTATTTTATTATATTAATTCGAGGATTTAATAGGTAAATTTTATATTTTAATAAATATTTATAAAAATTTAAAAGGCGTACGATAATATATGATGGAAAAAAGTGATAAGGATATTGATTAGTATTATATGGAACGAAGGTACCATTAAATAAATAAAAATGAAAGATATTAAATCAAAAAAATGTTATAAAATTAAAAGAAATACTGTTAAGTATATAAGAAAGAAGGATGTTGATTTATTAAGTATTTTGAAAAAAAATAAAAAGAAATTAAAAATTAATGAAAGATTAGAAAAAAATAAAATAAAAAAAAATATATCATATTTTTAATTGGTTATAAAGGAATTAAAAAAGAAAGTTCGGAATTTAATAATAATAAAGATGACGTTTAGATTTTTAAAGTAAAGAAAAGTAAAACTAAATAGTTTTTAATTGCCGTTTATTTAATAAATTAAACGTATTAATATTAAATTGTCTTTTATTATCCCCCCGTTAAAAAACCTTAAAGTAATACCTTTTTTATTTTAAATTAATATGTTAAAAACGTTTTTTAAAGAATTATTCCCGATATAAACGTAATATAAATATTTACTGTAGGAAAAAAACAATATTAAATATTTATATAAAGATTTTTTAAACGTAAATTAAAAATAAATAATAGTTAAATAAATAAAATAAATATTAAATTTAATAATAAACCTTTTATTAAATTATTAAAAATAATTACAGTTAATATTCTTTTTAAATTAATTAATTTTTATATAATAAAATTAAATACTTTATTCTTTTTATACTTTAAAGATATAAATTATTTAAGAATATATTTAAATAACGTTATTAATTAATTAATTAAAAAAAGCAAAATAATTGTAGCAATTATATATAAATGGGGATATTCGTAATTTTATTTTAATAATATAATTTACTTTATAAAAACGGAATTATAATGCTTATATTCCCGTTTTAATCATTTGTTTATAAGTAAATTATATAATTTATTAAATAAAATTAATTATAATATTAATATTAATAATATTAAAAAAATTAACAAATTTTATTATTATTATTAAATAAAGGGTAAGACTTTTTAAAGGTTTAAATTTAACTTAAAAAATCCTAATATAAATTTTAATTATAAAATAATTACTAATATTATATATTTTAATAAATAATTAATATTATATATAATCGATATAATTATAAATTTCCAAACGATATAATTTATAAAAATTATCTCGACTAAAAAAATATAAAAAATCTTAAATAATATTAAATAAATATATATTTTAAACCCTTTAATATTATTATTTATAATATAAATATTAATTTTAATAATATTAAATTTAAGAATAAAGCTTGCATTACCGGTATTATTTGCTATTAAATCCTTATAAAAACTTATTAATTTATTAGTAAAGTTAAAGAATATTATAACTTTATACGTAAAACTTATAAGATTATAATTAATAAATTTTAAGACTTTAACTTAAAAATATTTCGACTTTAAATGGTAATTAAAGTAATAAATGATACGGTTAATTTAAATAATTTCGTATTTATTTTTTTAATTTTTAATATTTATTTAAAAATTAATATGGATTTATTATTAATTTTTACGCAAATTTAAAAGATATAAGTAATTTAAAAGATAATAATAAAAATTAAAAAAATTAAGGTATAATGTTTAATTAAAAATGTTTTAAATATAAAAAATAATCTTAATATTTAAAAAATATTATTTATAATATTTCCGATAAAAAACGAGGTTTTAATTTATTAAAAAAAAAGAAGATAAAAGGGTTTTTATAAAATTATTACGATTATTAATAAAGATATAACTATTGTTTTTAATACTTCCGGCAATATATTTATATTTAAAAATATATATGTAAAATTTTATATTAAATTAAAAAAAAACCTTATAAAAGGTAAAAAATTTATAATTAAATTACTTAAATTTATAATTAATTTAAATAATTATAAATTTATTTTAAAGGAAAATTTAATATATACTAACAAATTCTTATATATTACTTTATTATATTTTATTTTTAAGGAATAAAATAATTTTAATTTAATATTAAAATTATAAATTAATAAAAAAATAATTACGTTAAATAAACCTTATAAAACGTTTGATTTAAAAGAATTGGATATTTTATTTAAGGAAGATATTTTGTTATTTGAAATATATGATGCGACGGTATACTAAAAAATAATAATATTTAAATTATAAATAGTTTAAAAAATTAAAATTAAAAATATCTTTATATTATATAAAAAATTACAATTAATGGTTTAAAAATATAATAATCTTAATAAAGAATTTATTATAACATATATATTTATTATTTAAAAAACCAATTAATGCCTTATTTTATTATTGGCTTTTATACTTTAATATTAAAAAATAAAGGTTATAATTAAAGATATTATTATAACTTATACTTAATTAAAGATATTAATATAAAAGGAAATTTATATACGTTTATTAATAAAATTAAAAAATAAATATTCTAAAAAAACGTTATTATATATTATTAAATTATTATATGGTTTTGTAAAATTAAATATATATTAATTTAAAACTTATTTACGCCATTATTAAAAAAAATTATATATGAAATTATTAACTTTTAATTCTTATTTATTAATTATAAACTTAAAATCTTTTGGATTAATTAGCTTACAAATAAATAATACCTTTAACATTAATACCATAAAATTTTTAATTACCGAAAATAAAGTATTAATTAAAGTAAAAATTAAAATATACTTTTAAAAGATATTAAATAAAGGAATTGAAAACTTTAATAGTTTATAAATTATTATTTATAATAAAAATTATAAGATTATTATAATATAAAAAAATTAAGTTAAAAAACTTAAATTTATAAATAATTAATTACCGGATATAGTTAAAAGATTTATAAAATAAAAGGCTTGAAAAGTATATATTACAGTTATTTACTAACTTAAAACCGCTTTTAACTACTTTATAATGGCTTAATATATTAACTTTAAACTTAAAGAAATAAAAGCTTTTAATATTAAAATTAAATAATAAATAAATAATTAAATATAAAAATTAAAATATATTAAATTAAATTTATAAAACTTACGCGTATACGTTTTTATTAATAAATCATTCGTAAATAATAAAGATTTAAATTTACAAATTAAATATATTATTATTTTAAGAAATAAAAAAGCCATTAACCAAAATAATAAAATTTGCGTTATTAAAAATATTATCCATTAATTATCTATTAAATATAAATAAATAATTTATAATATATTTGTTAATAAAATCTATAAAATAATTTAAAACTTTAATATTAATTACGTCATTTATTATACAATTAATACCATTTTTAAACGTTTATCTTTACTTAAAACCCTTTTTATTTTATACACCAATTCCTTTTCTTTATATTAATATTTAATATAAATGGACAATATTAATAAAAAAAAACTAATAATTAATTTAATAACGTTAAAACAATTATATAAAAACCGGAAAATAAACAACATTTATTAAATATACAATACTTATAACCCCGCAAACGCCATAACGAAGGCTATTTTAAATAAAGCAATAAAGAATTTAATAGAAAATAATTAAATTAACTTACGATTAAAAAAATAAATAAAACATAAAAAAAGTAATAAATTTATAACCAATTAATTATAAAAAAAAATAAAAATAAATAATAATTAAATAACTTATAAACGTATTATAACATTTTACGTCTTTAATTAAAAAGAAGATATACTTATATATTATATATTATATAAAGAACAAATTCCCCTCGTTTTTTTACCATAAATAATTCCCTTTTTAAACATTAATATTACATCAATTTCATTATATTTATTTTACTTATTACTTACTTTACTATTATCTTTTTACGTATATACTTACCAACAAAAATATTATATAAAACGTTAATTTATAAAAATAAACCAAAAAAAAACGCGTTAATTTTTTATAAAATTAAAAAATAAAAAACATTTCTTATTAATTAAATATTACTTTAATACAAATAATTTAATATTTTTTAAAAAAATTAATTAAATTATATTATAATATAAATTAAAAATAAATTATATAATAAAAGTAATAATTAAAAAAAAAATATATAATAATTCTTAATTATTAAATTAAAAATAAAATATTAAAAATTAACGAAAAATTATTAAAAGTAAAAGGCGAAAGGAATATTACGTATAAAATAAATAACATATATTAAAAACAAAAAAAAAATAATTCGATTAAAATTATATTAAAAAATAAAATTTAACTTATATATATAATTATTTAAACCGGCGTTTATAAATTAAAAATCGCTAATTATTATTATAACGTAATATATATATAAATCCACACGTTAAAATAAACCAATTCTTTATTAATATTATATATAAATATTTTTTATATTAATATATTCAATTATTTCTATTTAATTATATTTAATTTATTAATATATTACATTAATAATTTATACAACGTTATAAAATTAATAAATACTTTTATATAATTAATATTATATCTTTTTATATAAACGCCTTTTATTATTAATACATTTTATAATTTTAAACACATTTATTTTAATAATATCACAAAATTATTTACCATAAATCTTTTAAATTATTTTTAATATTTATTTATAATTTTTTTAAATATACGTATATTTATTAAACTTTTATTAATATTTTTAAAATTTAATAATATAAATAATATTTAAATTACCTTTTATTTAAAAATAATTATTTATAAATCGATTAATTTCCACTTTATTATTATATAATCGAATTATTATATAAAAATAAATCTTTAATTAAAAATTAATTTAAAAAATTTAAATAATTCGTTTTTATTTTTTTATTCCATTACATTATTATTAATAATATAAATTTAAACTTATATTAAACTTTTTACTTATAAATTTTAAAATATTATTAAAAATATAAATAATATAAAAAATAAAAATATAAAAAATAAAAAATTTAAATTAAAATAACGTAAAAATATTTTATAAAAATTATATATAAGTAAAGAATTATTTATTATAAATAATACAAATATTTCTTATAAAAAAAAAATCGTTAATATTACGTATATTATTACGATAAATTCTTTTAAATTGTTGTAATAATGACTTTTTTAACCTTATTAATTTATATTATTAAATATTTAACAACATTAATCAATGTTAATAAATACGTACGTAAAGAAATAACAGTAAAACAAGTAATAAGTAAATCAAATGTAATAAAACTAATGTAATATTAATGTTTAAGAAGAAAACTATTTATAGTAAAAGAACGAGGGAAACTCGTTCCTTATATAATGTACGATATATAAGTACAACTTCCTTCTGACTAAGGACGTAAAACGTTATGACACGTTCATGAGTCATTCAACCATCAGTCGATATATTTGGGGGGTTTTAAGGGGCACGAGAGTTCAGGATTTAGGTAGGCTTAGTATTCTTTTGGTTTCCTACGATAGTTACATACCCAACCCATCATCTATTAGGTACCATGTTTCCTCATGCGATACATATAGTGCCTATCCCTAGAACTCGATTGCAAAACTGAATCCTTTTTACTTGCCCTCAGACTGTAACCAAATAAAGGGAGCGAAATGGCTGTTCTCGCGGTGTAGGTTCGAATAGATTCAGTTGCAAAAAATTAGGTGCATGATATCATCAAGGACCTATTGGACCTGTAACTCGACGTATACTCTGACCGATATAATAAAATCGAAATGAAGATAGAAATATGTTTACGGTCTAAAATAATTACTTTCATCTCTCATGCCAATCCAAGGCTGACATGAATATAACTTAAACTTACAACTCTCCCTTTCTCTTCATAACCGTCCTCAAATGAGAAGCCGACAACATTCCGATGTCAAACCTGATGAAATATACCGCACAATACCGTTGTTGGTTCTCTATTCCTCATATGACTTTAAGTACACTGGTGGGAATAGATACCTAGGTAACTAATCCCGCACTATTCTACGGGAGAGTCGTTCACGTCCCGGGTCTGTTTGGTAACGGCCTAGGCCCAACGATTTGTCTCCTTCCAGCTCCAATACCCGCGGATCCATTGTTTTGGCTGTCGCCGCCAGTATATCCGCTCCACTGACTAACGTCCCATCGGCCACCAACTCCGCCGCCAATACCATCTACACCATCGCCTGCTCTAACCGCCTTAGCCGTCTCCTGCTGTGATTCTTCCCATTCGCGCTGTCTTTGTCGTTCCATCTCCATCTCACGCTCCAGTAACGACTTGCCGGCCCAGCCGCCTGCCTTCGTCTTAGCTTGTGATTCGGCTCGTCGCCTGTCCTCCGCATCACGTTCTGCTGTGGCATCGAGCTCACGAGAGTAAGTTTGCTGCGGAGGAGCCGGGGCGGGTGCCGGATTGGAGGCGAGGAAGCGATCCGTACGATTACCGTTAGAATTCGAGGATGGGACAGGAAGGGGTCGTGCCGACGGGTTTGGGCTCGAGCCACCGGTTGCCTGGTTCTTAATCCGGTCCGGAATGGGAAGGGGCCTACCCTCTCCAGTTCTTTGGGGTTTTACGGGAACAGGTGGTGGTTTCTCTCCTGTGCGATTGGTCTTTATTGGTGCAGCCAATCCAGGTACGGGGAGTGGACGCGGCGGAGCCGGAGGAGCAATATCCTGCTGTTGCTCTTGTTGTTGCTCTCGCTCTCGCTGCTCTTGTTGACGTCGATTCCATTGTGTACTGAGGAACTCGCGCTCGTCTTTTGGTCGCCATGAGTCTTGGCGACTGGGTGGCCTAGATTCCGCCTTCTTTGGCCGGCTACGAGATCGCGCTCGGTTCTGTGACCGCCTCTGTCGCTCTTCCTCATATTCCATCTCTCGTTTCCTTGCTAGCTCTAGTTCTTGCTCTAGCTGTTTGATGCGATCGCCATATCCACCACCGCCACTCTTTTGCGGCGTGATATCGTGTTCGGCTTGGTATTGGCTAAGGAATTGCCCTTGCAATCGGCTATCGTTTTGACCCTTTGCACGACGGCGCTCTTCGGCTAATTTTGCTTCAGCTTCCTCTTCTTCCCTCCTTCGTTTCTCCTCTGTTAGTTTCCATTGGCGCTCTTCCTCCTCCCACCGACGTTTCTCTTCTTCCGCTTTGCGCTTTTCTTCTATACGCAGCCGTCTCGTCTCTTCCTCCCATCTATGCTCCTCTACTAACCGTGCTCGTTCCTCTTCAGCTTCTAGCTCAGCCTTACGGGTACGTTCCTCGTCGTCCGCTTGCGACTTTTGTCGTTCAGCCTCGGCCTCCTGTTCTTTGCGCTTACGCTCCTTATCGGCCAAGTTGGGGACAAGAGGACTGGCGCTGGTAATCTGCCGCCGCCCTCCGAAGGATATACCTAGGTTGCCCTGGCTTGCGCCGCCCATATAGCCGTACTGTGCAATATTCCATGCGGGGCTTGTAACTCCTTCCAGGTCTCTCTTGCTCCAACTAGATACGGACGGCGAGCCTACACGTTCGCTCGATGGCGGTGGACTTTTGGTAGGACTCCAGCGTCCCGAGCCAGAGTCTCCAGTTTTCGCAGGAGTTATACCGGGTCGTGAACCGTACGTAGAAGAGTTGTTGCTGACGTTGGACAACTTTCTATTGCGCGGGGTCGTTGGACCTGTGCTCTGCGGGCTCATGGTGGTGGATATTTTTGCCTTTGATCCAATGGGGGAGGGAAATGCGGAGGGATTAAGGGAATGCGCCGCTCGAGAGAAAGCGCCGAGGCACTGGAGAACTTGGGCGGGGTCTTTCCGCTCGTATAAATCGACCGTAAGAAATACGTCGTGATCTTGTAAATTCAGGGGTGGCGATTGGCAGGCGCGAAGGAAATGGGAGATATTCTCCATCTGGATGAATGGCATAGCGGATTGCTTGAATTTAACGCCGGGTGGACCGACAGCCAGATTAATGAGTCTACAAGAAAAATTATTAGTTTAACTACAGGAAATAGCAGTACATGTGTTTGAACATACTTGCATAGAGCAACGCCATCCTTAAGTCCGTCGAGAAGATCGTTGGATGGAAGTCTGCTCCCTAACACGCTCTCAATCCACGACTGGGCCTCATTCGCAGCGGCTGGCGTATATTTTTCGAGGCGCAACTTTCGCAAGTCCTTGTCCAAGGATGTTACTGATGCCATACTAACTCGGGACTCTATTCGCGCGGTTCCAATGCGCAATGGTTGCTGCGTGTTAACTAATAGGTATTGATGATCAATGTGATTAGATTAGTACCTAGGTAGTTATATATGGGAGATAATTATGGGTGCAATAAAGTGATTCGTATGTATTGAAGGTAGTAATAGTGATTTGCAATTCGGAGAATTGCTGGTTGGAATGGAGAATACGTGGGATGAGATAAGACGACGTCACCAGCGACGAGATTGGTATGCGGATAGACGAAGGAGTGAGAGTGAAGAAGAAATGATTAGAGATGGTGATTAGAACGCTACGAATTATGAGAATTGACGGCGCGTTGGTATTTTCTACAAATATCAAATTAACGAACATGCGTCTATTAAAAGATGAGAAGTTGAAATGGCGGTTGCGCTGTCTTAATGAGGAATTAGGTATGAAGACTAGAAGATGGCAGGGCTCCATACCCCCACTACCAATTACATAGGAAATAGGCTGCGCGACAGGGATGACGTTTCCCATCGGCATTAATTGACTCGGTGTGACTTACAGATGGGGCTTGCGTGCGGAGACTATTGACAAATGAGACCTTCATTATTGTGGCACGCGGGATGGCACTTTGAAAATAAAAGGCCGTGGCGGTGCATTAGCAGATTAGGTATGTAGATATGTTTGGTTATCTTATCGCATCTTCAATAATTCTGACGTCGACTTTCGGTTTGGACTTTTAATGAGACCTAATAAGTTGGTAGCTTGGGGTAGCTTTGAAGCTCTCAATACTTCATCTTAATACGAACCTTCAAAAGATACCGAATTTACCGAATTTACCAAATTTACCAAACTTTACTCGATTATGTACCTAATATAAATACAATCTCATTCCAATGTCGACCGCAAAGCAAATAGGTCCTATACGAAAAGCCTGGTATCAGTGGAAAGCTCTCCGTCTGCCGTGGAGGAAGCGCTTTCTCGTCGGTGAGTTCTAATATCGTCTTATTTCACCCCCATCCCCTTTCATATAATACATGTTATTGTCTATCCCGAATGATTAACTTACACACCATCTTTTTTCCCCTTGGATTACAGGCCTCGACCTTCAAGGCAATACATATTGGGAATTCCGCTTGGTCCGCGGCGATCCCTCCGCCCCGGACTCGCGGTTCCGGCGCATCGTGAATTATCCGCGGTCCACGCACTACAGCGAAGTCAAAGTGCCGCCCTCGTGGCATCAGTGGCTTCGGTATCAGCGCGAGCAACCCCCGACTCTTGACGAGCAGGCCAGCGACGTCGTTCGCCAAGAGCGCATCAAAGTCCTTGCCGCCGAGGCCGATGCACGCTGGGAAGCTAAGCCCAGCCTAATTGACGTGCCGGGTCGCGAGAGGAGCCAACCGGTGCCTCCGCTCAACACGGGTCGGACACAACCTCAAGAGCGCGCGGCCCGTGAATCACCGACTCGGAATGAGCGCGACGAAGTGACGCAACAAAAAGATGACCCCTGGAAACGCGCACGGGGCAGTGGCCCCGGCGAAACGTGGCAACCAGAAGCGTGGAGTCCGCCCCCAGCAAAGAAACGATGAGAAGAAGTATACAGAAAGCCGCGGATGGCGTAGCTTTGTATTATTGCGCGAGCAATTGTATGTACCTGTGTATATCATAATGTCATGTAAATAGCATAACGAGACAACCCATGGATTCTATGTTGCATTAATAGGCACACCAATACCACCATTAGAGCCACCTAAGCTCACATAAAATAAGGACAGTAATTCCCTCCACGCCAGAGATATACATGTAAATACCTATGCTAGGTGGTTTCTTAAGCCCCCTCGTAAACTCAATAACCAAACATTACTTCCGCATTCCGCGCTTGGGACGTGTACACTCGGGACACATCCATTTTCCTCTCGGCTTCGATTTAAGGCCGACGCATTTCCAGTGAAACCATTCGTACGGGCAATTTTTGTTGCCACAGGCGATCATATCACCCGACTCCTCACGCTGGCACAAACAGTATAGCTTTTCTTCTTCAGCTTCAGCTTCATCCTTTTCCATGTTATCGACAGCTGTCATAAAAGTCGCATCAATATCATCTACATGTTTAATCAGTACTCGACGACAAGGGGGTATAAGAGTTATTCTTTGAGGATGATATGCATACCTTCGTCGTTATCCTCATCCATCGCCTCTGGTTCCATTACACCATCACTATTACTCTCATTTTCGACAAGGTCAAGCAGTACGAGTAATCTTTCCCCTGACATTTCTAACACAAGGCGAGCTTCCACATCCGGGTCTTCGGTATTCATTCGTCCCCGGGCTGACGTTTTCTTCCTTTTAACCTTTGCCTCTCTCGCGGCAATTCCTTTCTCAGTTGCTGCTCTAAGGCCTTTGCTTAGTGTTCCACCTCCTTCGCACCACAAGATCTGAAACAAGTTTTCAAGTAGTATTGATACCTTCGCGTTGTCTTCGACTGCGATAGTGTTCGCAGGATAGGGAAGAAAACAACGTTCTAAGATTTCGGTAGTGATGCTATCTGAATCTTGCCAGGCTCGGTCGACTTTGGCTGGCGAAAGAGCTGTCGTGGGCATTAAGAGCAATAGAATACCTTGCAATGTCGATATTTGCGACTCTAGCTTGAGGGCCGACGTCCTATTGTTTACAAAGGCGGTAAAGATAGGCAAAGGAAGGGATTTCACCGTCGTTTCGAACCTCTGATAAAGGTCAGAGAGATCCAACGGAGGTCTTGGGAGGTAGTGACAGAGATATGATAACTATTATAATTATTAGCCTGCGACTTGGTTCCGTACCACTTACGAATAGGAATTATCTTACCAAGGAGAATAGACGTTGTCGTAGAGGAATTGACTCTACGTAGGTAGGCTCCAATGCTTGGAAATCTGGGTCTCCCATATCACCCGAATTCACCCTTCGTTTCTGTGGTGTCGGCGGTTCAGACGTTTGAGAAGAGTATACAGATTCATCATCTAACCAGCCTCCGAAATTACCCTTGTCAATATTAACTGTTTCGCGCTTTCTTTTCTTTGCTGTGTTTTTGGTATTTTCCTTATGTTCCTTTTGCCAGATCTCCTGGAATCGAGAACTCGTAGCGACACCGCCGTCAGCAAATATAGCTTCCATGATCCATTTCAACCCCCCTGCGGAACGTCCAGAGCGTTGGGCAACGTAACTGGCCAGAATTGAATCTCGAAGCATAGGGCAATCTGACTGGCCATTTTCGATGTCCAGATTATGGCGCTCAATGAGATCTTGCTCTAACACGTCTATCATGAACTTGAGCCAATGTCTCCAGTGTTGCCATCGGTTTGGGTAAAGAACACTGCAATTAAATGCCCAGCCAACTACGTGAAAGAAGTCCTGCCCCCGTCGCCAAATACCATCTTGGTAGTGTCTACGTCGCATCTGCGCATAGCTGCCCTCACCACCATCGTCATCGCCGCCATAATCCTGATCATCTCCCGAATAAGGCTCCGGTGTGCCATTTCGCGAGACGCTTGCGAAGCGGAAGGCCTCCTTAAATCGGCCGTTGATAGGTCCTACGCGAGAGAGGAGACTTCGTAGGTAGACAAGGGACTCGGCAGATACCTCGGACCAGCCCTCTTCCCTTGGTCTAGTTGTAAATTTCGGGTGTACGATGGCTGTACCGAGCAGCGACAATTGGTTCGGCGGGGGACAATAATAAGGATCGTTTGGACCTCTGCGACTAGATGATAATAGGCTATTTAAAAGGTTGAGAGTAATTAGGTCTAAATAGCAGTCTATGATCAGCGGAAATCGTCTATAACAAATCTATTGGGGGAAATAAGCATACACAAGTTCTCTTCCAAGTAAATTTGACAGTGCTGCTTAAGTTCCGGGGGAAGCTGGCTAGCCTTGCTATACGATTTGTCCACTACATCTTCACTATTGGCGATGAGGCTACCAATATCTGTCGTTGTAACATATAATTGTTTCCGTGGAGTTTCTGTCGCTGTCGCATACGAATCGGGTGAAGAAAGAGGTGTAGAACTCAGCGGTAACTTGTTTGATGTCATCGTAGTTGAATTCGGAATCGAGTCTAGAGCTTGACGCGTGAAGACGTCAAAAACGCGACGAAATATCCCCGCGGATTTTAATGGAAATACCGTCACTAAATCAGATCGGTGGATCATCCACCTTTTTGTGGGTGCCACTAAACCGATCTAATGTTACACGGCAGCAACGGGCTATACAGTACCTAAAGTTAGGTACTAAAACTGTATTACATTCTGGGATAGCAAGAGATTTGTCCTTCTAAGAATTGTCAGCTTAATTTTCGCTTATTTCAAAAGTCATATATAATATATAATATTGAAATAAATTCAAAGCTCAAGGTGATTTACTCATCATATCTAGGAGACGCACAACTTGTCATGAAAATTTAAGGCCCGTGCAGTCTCACATAATTCCCGCTTTATCAACAGCCTACGTCATTAACCAAGCTACAGGGGACCCAATAATCAGAGTGCAATAATCTTCAATAGTCATTCCTCAACATCAGAGAGCACGTCTTCCTAATGCACTCTGCTTCCTTGAACTAGTAACATATAGTAGATATCTGCTATACCCCTGTTATCTAGTTGTTTACCCTTACATGTTAGCCTTGAGAACCTTGAAGGCGTCGTCTCTGCTTCCAGCGTATCGCGCCTCAGCAGTCTTCCAGTTTATCACCTTCCAGATGTTCTCGACGTAAGCCGCCTTCCCGTTGAGATACTGAAGATAATAGGCATGCTCCCACATATCTACGCCAAGGAGGGGAGTATCACCTACGACAACCGCCTCCTGGTTGGCGAGAGTCACGATACGAAGCTGACCGGTGACGGCCTCCTTGACAAGCCACTACATCATCAGATAGAGTTAGCTATGGTCATTTCGGTACACTACCAAATAGGCCACGTAAAAGGTAGTGATATGTTTTAGCCAATCCAAAGAAGATAGGTTTGAAAATATGAGTGTCGAGGACGGTGAAGAACAGACAAATAACCTCTAAAATATACTTACACCCCAGCCACTTCCCTGAATACCTAGCAGAGCGGTTCCGAAGACCTCTTTGAACTTGTCCAAGCTACCCCAGGTGTCCTTGATAGCACTAGAGAGCTTGGGGGCGGCATCAAGCTTCGAGTCGGGAGAAGAGGAAGGCGCTAGACCTTCCCAGAACAGCGAATGGTTAATGTGGCCGCCACCGTTGAAGCGGATGGCCGACAGCTGGGCTGCAGCATCCTGCAATTTACCTTCCGACTGAGCCTTGGTTGATGCCTCAAGGGCCTTGTTAAGGTTGGTGATGTAGGTCTGGTGATGCTTAGTGTGATGCAGTTCCATGATCTGCTTGGAGATGCTGGGCTCTAAAGCCTAGTGCGCCATGTGGTTAGTAGAGATGTGCTATTTGCTGTAGGGAGACAGCTCGGCTACAAGTAGGGTGAGACTTACATCATACGCATACGGGAGCGGGGGAAGGGAGTACGTCTTTGCGGCCATCTTGAAATGTGCGCTGATAGATATCTAGAGAGTACGAAGAATTATTTGGTGCTAGGTAAGTAAAAGAATCCGCGACCGGTGATAGTACGATTTTAGAAGAGCTCGGATGCCTTCTACCGTGTTGCAGGCAGATTAGTTTGTGGATAGTTGATAAGTAAGAGTGAAAAGGGTAGGCAAAGTAGGAGGCAGAGTGACTTGCTGTAAAGATGAAAAGCTCTACGGCAGTGATAATGATGACAAACACAAAATAGCAGGTGCCGGATGACTATCAAGGTCCTCTTTCCTTCTTCCCCGCGTTCTTGCGTCTTCTTTACCTCAGATTTGAATATGTACATTAAGTTCCAGTTATTCTGATATAGCAGGTACGCCGTCTATCAAGGGTAAGAGCAGCTAACAATGATTGGTTGCTCACTAAACTTTGTGATTGTGCGACGGTTTCCCGGAAGCGGGTCGCGAAACGGCCTCAAAGAGCGCAAACTTGCTCAACATACGTGTGAAAGCTGTAACACCTACAACTCCCTCATTTTCTTCCCAATGTGCTTAATGTGCTCTTATTTGCTTATGGAGTTACATAATAGGGGTATGTAGTGCCATTATTGGTGTAACTGCATCATAGAACCTTGAGGGCCAACAGAACTGGTCCTTACTCCTGAATCCTTGGCACGATATATTTACCTAATTTTCTGGACTCGATGCATTTTGTCAAATAGTTAAACAATTAAATACTTCAGTATTCTGTCATTTTTCAATCAACTTACTTTCCCAAGCAGAAGTTATTTGCAGCATCGCCTATTCATATTCTCCCCATCTAAGTGAGTTGGGCAGGTCTTTACTCTAAACAAACGTCTTCGAAGAAAATATCCAAATAATACCTAAACAATGTGTGGCAACCATTCTAGACAGTCTTGTGGCGGAGCCCTCGCTGTGCTTAGTCTTCCGTTAAGAAACACTCGGTTCATGCCAGCAGTAATGACAGGTCGGCTCACATTTCACGACTGTGGGAAGGGAAGTTCTGTCGCTACTCATGCCACATTCGTACCCGACGAAAACAGTGGCAACAGTAGCTTCACCAACTTAGATTCATGTATCGTTGGTATCCAGTGAGTATCCGTATCTCTAGAAAAGCCTGACCCGGAGCGAGTAACAACGCTAACAAGGCTCGTATAGTGAGACTGGAGATCTCACGAGGTCTGCTATAATAAGTCCTTTTCTCTACAAGTTTAGCTTGACGCGGACACAATCGACATTACAAGACGACCAGGAACATTCAATAGAAGTGCCTCTTAGTCATCCCATGAAAATCGAGGTTGGAGGTGAAGGAATCATTGGTCGCAGGGTTACTCTATGGTCGCAACACGCCATAGATCCTATCGCAGAAGGAATCATAGGATACAATTGAACTGCTCTACAAGGAAAATGTAGTCATTAGTAATAAACAGGCGCAATGAGTTATAGGAGTTACTTTTGGGAAATTGGGAGGTCTCATCCGTTTACGACACTCTAAGAGGATAGTTGATTCGCCTGGGTGTTACGGGTCAATACTTGAAGTTCAGGGGGGAATATATTACATTGCATTATGTAAGGCGTTATTAAAGTAATATCGCTCAGGTATTATCCGTCAATATAAGGTACCTAGGTAGTCAGTCAAGAGCTAGAGAAGATAAGGAGTAATAGAGTATAAAAGCTTAGTCTCTAGATGTATTATCATTCAACTTGATACGTTAATATGGTCCTTTAACCATAGATATAATATTAGCCAATGTCTTGTTGTTCTTAATCCCTTCCCTGCCTGTAGGTATTGACACCCTGCCGTAGAATATACCCATACACAGCATGTAAAGGATTTAGCGGAACTAATATTGTTCATGATCTAGAAAGATATCACGGGCTCTGAAAATCCCCTTAGCGCCACTAATCCGAAATACTGCTTAGAATACCCAACAATGCCGCCGTTACTAATCTATGTTAGCTTTCTGAAACATTGCAACCAACCAACCGAAGTGGCAACTTACAACCTCCTGCTGTCACGATGTAAGACGCAGTGCCCCAGGCAGTCTGGATAGTTGCTAGGTCTGCCCAGTCCTTCGAGTTTAGCCAAATGCCGATTGCGAAACTTAGCAGCACGGGTAACAGCACTACAGCTGAAATCCTTTTCGCTGACCAGTCCATCACCAGTTCAAGAGAATACGAGCCCTTGGGAACTTTGTGTGAACCGTCATTCAACACCGTATGCATCCACATTGCCCATTCCTTTGCCATGTAGTCGGTGACATACCACTGCTTATAGGTAGCTAAAAGTAATCGTAAATCGCCGTTACCGTAACTATCTAGTTCGATAGATTCGTGAGTCCCCCTTTGAGAGTCACACTGTAAGGTATGTTAGGCTAACACTGTATCTTAGAATATAAAGCATACATACTTTATATAATCTGAACTCCTTCACATGCCTGAGGGAGAAGAGGCTACTAGTTAAGCCTCGTAAGCGGAAAACAGCCCAATGAAGACGCAAGAAGAGCTGCTCCGGTCTGTCAATAAATACAACAGTCTCTCGCGGATTAGGATAGCCGCGAGGGAAGACTCCTAGGACGATATAGAGAGGCTGAACCGGAGTCTGGGATCTGATTTCCGACCATCGTGTAATACCAAACCAGCGAGTGCCGAAGCCTAACCTCCGTTTCTTAAACTTTGATAGGGGGGATATTGGGGACTGGATAGTATTTACTGGTGTAAAGACACCGCGTTCTTCCTGTGCTGGATCGTTCCGCTCAAGTGACGGGTCAGCGTTCGTAGCATCCTCTGGATTACCATCTTGTTGCCGCAGCCGCTCTTGCTCATGCGTTGCGCTCAGAAACGAAGCAGGGTAAGGGAAGTCCGATTTATCAAAGGTAAACCTAGGTTGTATCACCCTAACAGTATGGGCAACACCGTGCATAAACGAATTTGCCGAGCTATGTGTAGTTGTGGTGGTGCCCAATTGGGACCGGATACACTGATTCTTCTGCTCGAGGGCGTACTCGTGTTCTATCCGTCCAAAAGCATAACTTGTATAAGTATGCCAAATTCTTTTAGGGATAGGCTCAGTTGGTGCCTGTCGCGTTAACGAAACCTTGGATCCTTCTTCACTCGTGGATCGATGAGCACGAGTGCCAAGGCTACTTCGGTTTTCACTTTCGCTATCGGTGTTCTTCGTGTCACTAGCGTTTGCTGCCATGTTAGTTAAGTGTCTCTTGGTGGTAGATATTATATGAGAAATGTGAGTCACTCAATTGACTAGCTAAGCTTCTTTGTAGGCGAAGAGGGAATCCTGACTTATATTATACACGTTCATGCTAAGATATCCCGTACTATACCCGACAGCAGTCCCCTGGACCACCCATTTCAGCCTCATTTATTCTAAGTCAGGTAGTTTTAGGAGTTAGAATAGGATGGAAGAATATTTCAGAAAGTTTATAGATTTGGGAACATCGTGCGGGAGATAGTACACCCAATTAGAAGCAAAGTTTTGGTATGCTGCCCGAGCTATGCCCAGAGTGGCGGCAAATATTCAGCCGCAGACAACTCAACTCGCAGAAGTATCTCTAATTGCTACGCCAGCAAGTAACTCAGACCAGGCAATGATACGTATTCTTCCAATCAGATAGATACACATCCTCTTAGCACATATGATAGCCCCACACCGAAGCTAAAGGGTTGCATTTACCTGCCTTATTTGGTGGGATATGAGGACTTATGATATCTGAAGTTCACCAAGACGTGATTAAAGGCTACAGTTTGAAGAACGCTAGAGCCATGTTTTATTTGAATCAAAGAAATTCATCTGGAGATTCTAAACCAATAATTTTATACCATTGCACGAATTGTATGTTAGTTAAAAGCCAATTTTTGTTACATCCTTACCACCTATTCTTCCACCATCGTACTACCAGTGCTTTACCGAGTTATACCACCATCTCTATTTCAGATAATATTATAATCCAATTACCCATCTATAATTTAATAGTATGTTGACAACAACTCCCTAGGTATGCAGTGAAGCATTGTATAATAACAAGTCAGGATATTATAAAGACTCAAACATGTCCTTAGAAGAGAAGTGGAGAGGGCTCTACTAATTAGATTAAATTGAGAGCAATGTACCTGTGCCTCGCTCATGATTAGGGGCATATCTACCGAAATGATAGGACCGAGATATATCAGGTCTCTATCTACCTTAAGATACCTAATAGTCTAGATATTGGGAGCTTCCGACTCGGACTAAGAAACAACAAGTAGTAGCGATTTATTAGGAATTTAACTTAATGGAATATAAGATATACGTGATATATATAACCCTTTGCTGTAGTGTCGATTACGGATTCTAGGATGATAACTTACTCCTCTAAAGGATAAATATAATCCGCTATCTTTACTCTCATAGTTTAATAAATAGTTGAATTATAGTTATACTAGAACAACCTGCTCCCGTGGCCTTAACCGCCAATCGCTCGGGATATTCAGCTCGGCCAATCCGCACCGATGATAAACATTGTCCCCTTGGCACGCCGCAACTAGTGCCAAGAAGCGCCCGTTTGTCTCGCGTGCGAGCACTAGGAATGACGACTGCTCTTCTGGCAGGATGTAATATTCAGTTGAGCCTTCGGAAAAGTCAGACCAGCATTCGATCAGTACCTTGGGACCAGCCCTTCCCATTCTATTAAATACCTCTTCTCCTTTTAGTACATGGCACGATACCAGTAGCCGACTATGCAAAGAACTGGTGTCCCACTCAACCAACGCTTCTGGCTTGTCAAAGTAAACAACACAGTCTAAGTCTACGGGGCCTGTGATCGACATCCAAGACCAAGTTGGTAAGTTGGCGATACTCTTTCGCTCTTTTAGGGGCATAGTCTTCCACAACAACCCAGTTATTGGTGATGATTCCCAGACGCCGTAGTGGCACTTATCTCGAAAAGTGTTGGAGAGGAGGTCAACGACACCACTGATAGCGAGCGGTCTGTCTGTGATATAACCGAGCTGACGAAGAGTGTACTGCTCCACGATCTCTCGCCAGATATTGTCGAGATCGTTTCCTTTCGTATCCACAAATAGGCCGTCTTCGTGAGCTTGACTACTTGCTATGCTATCAATGATTCGCCGAGGATATACAGCAGAAAGCTCGTAGTCGATAGAGCTCCACGATTTCTTCATCACATTTCTTGTTCGACATCGGATGAATGGTTCAAGGTCTCCGAATACCAGTAGTCGTGGAGGGAGCAGAGCCTCTTGAAATGTCCAACCCCTCTTATTCAAAGGAAAGACATCAGTCTTATGCGCATGTACAGGTGATATGGTGATACTATTAAGACTTTTGAGATTGCAGGCCTCCTCGGAAGTATCTGTAAAGGGGACAGTGCAGGTGGCATGTCGCGTATTGAACGTTGCCGCATTATTGAGGAAGCTCTCATGAACGGAGGTAGATGTAGCAGCGGCAATAGTGATGAAAGCGTTTTGATAAATGGTACACATCTGGCTGATTTCTTTCTTCTTGTCCTCGGGGTCATTTTGAATGATGCATAATGCATCTATCCATACATAATTCAACCCTAGGGAATGCGTCACTATAATTGCATCTTTTATTGTCTGTGGGAGGGAAACGCTGTCCAGATTATTGTTAAGGAGAACGTCGATGCTATCTTTTGTTAGTTCCAGGGGCTGTGTGCCTCCCCAGCAGTAACTTAAGGCTGCATACAATCCTTTTCTGAATCCTTTTCTCGTATCGACTAGCCGTACTTCTGGAAAGGCATTCTCAGATTCCTTAATTTGCAGCAGCCGCGACGGAAGTGGTGTTGGGCCAGACGGTTGGCATTGAGGATGCGATGTTCGGCAATGTTCAAGCATAGACTTAATATCGTCAGTCCATCTCCTAGTTAAACCATTCCATTCAACAGGCCGATAATTAGTAAACGATGCCAATGGACTATCTAAAAAGCTACAGTCAGCTAGCCAAGAGCGTATTGTATAGCCGTTTAAGTCTACAAGATGTGAAGCTTAGGTACCTTTAGAAGCAACTAGTCGCAATGGCCGGAACGCCTGCCACTTAGTACGTCCTTCGTCCGATTCTATGGCTATGAATATTCTATCAACACCTTGGGCTTGAATCAAATCATTTTTCACTGTAAGAGGTTCTAGACTGGCGACAGCTCCAGAAATTCCCATGATGTATTGATTTCTTATCGGACGCGTAATGACTACCCAGCATGCGGCAAGTTCATGTTGCTTCTCTGGTTTTATTTTACCAGACGTAGGGTAAATCAAATCGCGCAGGCGTCGCGTTGTGAGCACATTGATAGTACCTCCAATGAAATCCTCGTTCCAAAGGTAACTACAGAATCGGCAATCTGGTCGGTCCGGGAAAGTCGCAAGCTTCGAGTGTCTAAATGTATTTATAGAAAGTAGTTGCGAAAAGCCTTCTCTTGAAAACAATAATTCACACCTTTGACACAAGCTACCTTGCTCCTCCATGGCGATGAAGGTTTCTGTTGCCATCTTCTATATGAAATCTAGCTTAGGTACTAAGGTGACGGTTACTCTTTGTTAAGGTTAAGGTGCTGGGATTTAAAATGACCCCTTAAATAAACTATCAGGCGACTTAGTAATCCAGAGTCTCCACCATAAAAATGACTGCTGATTTAATAAACGCGAGTAATATCCCAGAAAACAAACGTTTTCCATTCCTTAATAAGCCAATTGCTTGGTATTTCGTCCGACTTTCCAATAGCATGGCTATTATATTCATCACCCATGACTGTCTGCTCCAACCAGGTTTCTATTTTGTCGACGAGGCAGCTTTTGCAGAATCCGCACGGTCCAGTTTCTTCTAAGCACCTACCAGGTGCCTGGCGTGCCTTCAATGTCCAATGCCATGGCCATTCTAGATGGACGTAAAAGCTCTTCATTTGTCGCAATGCCTGCAATGGCTCCAAAAGGCGTTTATGGATCTTGAATACGGACTCAGTATTGCTGTTTGCCAGATTCATTTCGTTTGTGAAATACTCAGATCTCCAGTTGCCAGACCCACGAAACATCATATGAATATTGATTTTCAAGTTGGCGACATTCGCATGGACTCTGAGAAGGTCTATAGCGAGTGACCAATCCGAATAGAGAGGATGGGGTTCCTCCGGGTATGCATCTGGGTCGATAGGCGGAAATACAATCTCAAGACAACGCAGACGAGAGAGGATGCTCGGCTGTTTATATCTCAGAACGAATTGCGATATCGGTAAACGTAGCGGGCATCGATCGGTTCCCGACGAAGCGTGCGTTACGTGATTGCCATTGAGAACTATAGGAAATACGATAATGCGATTATAGTTGTAGAAGATGTCGCATGCTTCCTGGTACATGGTACGATTAACAAGCATCAAAGATCGTGGTGGAGTCCAACACCGACAGCGCGGTGAATACCCGCTGCAAACAAGACGACAGAAGTCGACCTGGGCCGCACGCCAACCATGTTCAGGCGTCAAGCAGCCCAGAGGTTGGCACTTTGAGCAACGATCATTATGGTATGAACCACATTCATCGTGGATGCAACAGATCCAGCGACAAATGTGAAAGCCTTCGTTTGGACTCCATTGGACCTGGTTACTTGGTGCAACTAGGTCGGTGTATGTTAGTATCTCGCGCCTAATTTCAGTTGGCAGTTGCATGAACGGGAAAGGCTTTCGTAAACTCTTATCCAATCCTTTAGCATGAAGGGCTACCTTTTCGGCATACTTGGATATGCGACTGCTTTTCTTGTCATGCAGTCGAAGTTCGCATTCGGCTAGGACACCGGCAAAATCCAGTAGGGGTTGGAGGACTGCTGATGTCGATTCGCTGTCCTCCTCTCCTGTATCACATACCAGATCTAACTTCAATTTTCCCGGTGTAGCGTTGGAGAGAACATGTTTGGCAGCAACTTGCCAGTCGGCAATCTGTTTTTGACTGAGAGGGATACACTTGGCTGGGATTGGGTATCCGTTGTGCAAATGCAAGCAAACAGACAGCTCCGTCAAGTCAGAACAGCATTCGGGTGATAGCCCGCGAAGAAATTCAAGATCTGTTTCAAGGTGCTCGAAGTGAACCACAGCTCCGAGGCCATTGTCAGGAAATCTGAAAGGCATCGCTCATTCCGAGCTAGGACTCAAACACGGCCACGTCTTTTTGTTCCAAAAGTACATTTAATTATATATGAGAGGTCGATGTTGAGGTAAGTATGTCGTCTTATGGAATCAAGGAGGTAGAGAACAGTCTCTAGCTCTTGCTGCTCGTCGATGTTGTCGATGTCGCGAGATGATAATCTAATATGAAAATTTAAGAATGAATGTAGCTAAAAGAATGTGTGGTTTATATACTAGCGTAGCTATAGGCTTATCATCTGGATTTCGTAATACGTTATAAGAGTGACTGACATCCGGATTCATTCTGAGTATTTGTTTTTATCGAACCTTTACACACTAAAGTACCACCAAACTCAGGGGGGTATTCGTATGATCTCATTCACTGACACATACATCCATAAGATATGTCGACGTTGCATTATAGTATATCTGATAATGAGGATAATTCACTTGTGGAAACCAACATAATCCATTAGGTACCTTTGTCACGAGGCGGACCAAACGATGTGGAAACAACTTCGTTGTTCCGCGAGGTTCTCTACATCTACGTGGCGAGCCTACGGCTCGTATATACACACATGTCCTTTGTCCTAGGTGTCTCACCTAGCATCCTGACACCTTAGAGGTACGAAAATCATCAGCTATATGTCATCAGCAGAGTACGCCTCCAGCACGTCATTCACTGTGTAGTTTCTAGGAATCCGTCAGAACTGATTTTAGATGTATTCACCTTTCACCATTATATTACGGAGTAGTTATATCAGAAGCTCGCGTAGCTACAACCCTTGGATCGCGTAGAAAGGCCCTGAGAGTCAAGATTTGAGAACTGCCAAACTATTAAGCCTAAGGACTTGTATTTTTAATTTGCCAAATACATACATAGAGTCTGGGTAGGAATCTGCGAAGACGTCTCTAGATATAGTCATACTAATGCTAGTGACGTCTATCAATATTTCGAAGGAATTATCTCCGGGCTGTATAAAGAACGGAAATATTCAGTTGCGACATTCTCACAAGTATATAAAACTTTAGATATATATTCTAAAACATGTCATGTAAAATTATTAGTCTCCGTATGTCGAGGGTGGTGTGTATTAATCTGCAGTATCTTCTCTAACTTCCATAGTTTCCTTGCTAATCTAAGTGCACCTATGTCGAAGAACCGTTCGTACCTACAAAAACAACCAATACAGCGGCGTATGCCGCCGTAACCGAGACAACCGCGAGGGTGTTCTCAAGTACCCGTGCTGAGGCGATACCGGCTATAAAGACAAATACGGTTGTTATGATTGGCGATGCGTAGGTGGTCGTTACTAGTATCATAAGCCACATAGGGCCGGTGAGGAAAGCGCCTACAATAATAGAAACAAGTGCTCGCTTCATTAATGCCTCCGTCCGCTGTTTCTGAGTTATCTCGGTTCGTGTGCCTCCAATGGCTGTTGGTTTCTGCTCTAGTGGAGGAACAAAGTTGAACCCCCGCATCCCGTCTACATCAGATAAGACTAGTTCCTCTTCTAGCTGTTCTGGTGGGATTCCCAGAAGAGCTCTTTCGAGTACGGCGGCATCCACCTTCTTCTCGCTTCGGATTAGGAACGGATCATGCAAGCCTCGATCAACACAAGCCCGAATGTAGTCGTTATCACGTGTTGCAGTAACTTCATTATTAGTCTCGTGAATATCAATACGTTGGTATATGTTATGAATATAACCTACTGTATTTTTCAAGTAAAGATTCCCAGTCGTTTGAGAGCGCCTTAGAGTAGTGTATATCCATAATTACGTCGGTAAGCTGTATTTGAAGTTTTCGCATTCGCATCCTGTTGAGAGCTGCTAAACTAAGCTTCATAGTTACTTGGCGTCTCTCCTCTGTTCCTTTCTCGGGATCGTTTGGATCTCCAGCTGATTTGGGACCAGACAAGAACCTTCAGTAAGTTGTCAGATTATTAAATCGAGCTATCAAACCATAATAGAATAAAACGGGCCGTCTATTATACCACTCACTTTAGCCCTCGTCGTAAAGGGGTTGGAGAAACCCCCTGTTCCTGTATCTCGAAAACGTCCTCCTTATAATGATCAATTAATAATTCTTCGATCGCATATGTCGCCTCCGCCGTGTTGGCTATGTCATGAAAATTTACATTAGACTTAATATTTTAGCTAGGACGAGGTGATAGAACCTAGAGAATTGGAGGCTCTCGCTGATATATGTGATATATATGAATGATCGTCGCCTCCATCGACGAAAGTTCCGGTATCTGTGGCATCGCCCATGTTTCTCTTTCGATAATGTTAGCTTCACCTTGTTCTAGTAAAGTTTGGTCGCTAGAATCTAGGAGTAGATATACCTTAGGTAGGTACTTGAGTGCCTAATGTTCCTTTAACATTTGTAGTGCTGCCTCAACATTTAGGACTAGTATCTAAGGCGTGATCGGAGGCCAAGCAAAACACCTGAGGAGGACTTGAAGGTCGAGTTGAGTTGCGAAGAACTTTTAGCATGCAGTGAGATTAAACCGAATTCACTCAGCCACAACTGAAGCTTTTGAGGGGTAGGAGTGACACGTAGGCATACCGGGTAGCAAACGATAATAGTCAATACCTACCTAGGTAGGTAGGTATACAACATAGCCTCGCTATTGGTGAGTAGTGGGGTGCTAGGTAGCAGAATCATCGGAGCTGAAATCGAATATTTTCCACAAATTTCTTCGGTTTTCTCCGAATACCGCCTATGCTAAAGCTGCATCTCCGACTCCCTAATTCTTTTAATTTTTTTTTAAACAATTGACTACTATCCATATTTATAAATACATATCACTACTAAGGTTTCCATTCTCCGTACTGCCCGAAAGTTATCTAGGCCTTTCTTTCTACCATCATATTCAGCTAGGTAAGGTCATATTTACTTAGATCAAAGGTATCTTGTTCGAAAATTCTTTTACACTAGGGCACTGTCATGAGAAATTTAAATAGCCGATAGGGAAATATTCTCCTTCATTGTTAACTAGATTTCCCCAGATTCTACTTGGCGATGGCGTCCGGATCTAGTGCCACAGTGCAGGATGTTCGCCTATACTTCCTGTACGATTTCGAGAAAAAAGAGTTCGTTCTCCGGTTCCCGAACCAAAGCTACGCTACAGCTTATCAGACAATGAATCACGAAGCACGTATACTTAACGGAAGAAATAATGATGTCTGGCTTCCCTCTGCCCAGGGAATGACGTGCCTACGAAGTTGTTATGAGGGTATAGCCGTGATCTTTGAGTCTAAAGGCGCTGCTGAAGAATGGCGCAAGCAAACAATTATTGGCAGCATGCATGTTTTTGAAGGCGATGGCCCCGGCGTTTACTTTAAGCGCAGTTGGTCACCAGCCGATTTGGAGAAAAATATTGGTCTTAGGGTGACACGTCCGACAGGCCCTGGAGTGATACATCCGGGAAGTGCTGGAGTGAGCCGACAAGTCAAGAGTGAAGGTAATTTGCTATTGGCAAATCATCATCGAAAACTTAATGTCGGTCCTACAACAGTATCACCAAATATGCCAATTTAGAATTAAAATTGGATAAAAATACATTGATATCAGATTAGTCAACCTAGTTAAATAACTGTCAGAATTAGTAGAGTTAATTAATTACGTCTGACCGACGGTCACGTGGCTATCTATCACCTAGTCCTTTACGTGCGTGGATAAGGTTCAATATAAAAGATTTACGATTTAAACGTACGGCTAAAATTCGGTGATTATATAAGTAGAGGTAAGTACACTATATCTTAAAGTCGGGTTCTTGTGGTCTCTATCACTGCGTGGGGAAAGGGGGGCTCTCGGCTCCCCCCTCCTTACTCCTTCTCCCCCTTTTATTTTTCGGAACCATTCATATCATTCATATCTACCTCGGTAATGATGTGTATTAAACTTAAGGAATTTCACCCAATCAGTCCATATCATGATTACTATAATCTTGGATCTTATAGGAGGACTGTAAGCACGAGCAGCGAAGAAGCTCGAGAATGGGTCAATCGCGGCTTGATCTGGAGTTACGCGTTCAATCATGAAGAGTCTGCCAAATGCTTTGAACGCGCCATCGCTTGCGACAGTGACTGTGTATTAGCTTACTGGGGCCTAGCCTACGTCTTGGGTCCGAATTACAATAAGCCTTGGGAATTCTTCGACGAGACTGAATTGGAAAATGTCATGCGACAAACCCATAGCGTGGTTGCGCAGGCCAGGGCAAGGTTGGACAAAGCACTGCCCGTTGAAAAAGCGCTCGTCGAGGCGCTGAAGTTTCGGTACCCACAAGAGCACGCAGGTGATAAAAATTGGTCAATATGGAATCAAGGGTATGCTGATGCAATGGGAAGAGTTTACGAAGAATTCCCAGATGACCTGGACGTAGCTACTTTATATGTAGATGCGTTGATGAACTTGACTCCATGGCAGCTCTGGGATCTTGCTACCGGAGAGCCAGCATCAGGGGCTCGCACATTGGAGGCTAAGGCTATTCTAGAGCGGTCGATGGCTCAAGACGGTGGATCTATACACCCAGGTCTACTTCATCTCTACATACATCTTATGGAGATGTCTACAACCCCTGAAGCAGCGTTGGACGCGGCGAATACGCTTCGGGATCTTGTTCCCGATGCTGGTCACCTCAACCACATGCCAACGCATATCGACGTCCTAGTCGGCGATTACCAGAGCGCTATTGAATCCAATCAGAAAGCCATTGTCGCAGATGACGTCTTCTTTGCGAGAGAAGACCCCCTAAGATTCTATACGCTCTACCGGATGCACGATCTTCATTTCCGCATCTACGCTGGCATGTTTGCGGGCCAGCTGAAGGTCACCCTCGATACCGTTGCCCGTGTCGAACAGACTCTGCCGGAGGAACTTCTACGTGTCGAGTCGCCGCCCATGGCAGATTGGTTGGAAGGGTTCCTCGCCATGCGTGTACACGCTCTTATTCGGTTTGGACGGTGGCAGGAAATCATCGACCTACCATTTTACGAAGACGGCAAGCTCTACTGCACGACCAATGCATTGAACCACTACGCAAAAGGTGTGGCATTAGCTGCGACGGGCAAGGTTGAAGAGGCATCCAAGCAACGCGAACTTTTTGCCGAAGCTGCGAAGATGGTTCCGGAGTCCCGCATGGTGTTTAACAACAAATGTGTAGATATCCTGAAGGTCGCAGAAGCCATGCTAGATGGCGAGCTAGAATACCGAAAGGATAATTATGACTTGGCCTATTCTCATCTACGTGTGGCAATCGAGCGAAGCTACGCCCTCCCTTATGACGAACCGTGGGGTTGGATGCAGCCGCCAAGCCATGCATACGGGGCATTGTTGGTCGAACAAGGCCATTTCGACAAGGCCGTCGAAGTTTACGCCGAGGATCTCGGGGTTGGTGGCAAGCTCCCGCGCGCATTACAACACCCGAAAAATGTTTGGTCTTTACATGGCTATCACGAATGTCTGGGAAAGCTAGGACGCATCGAAGAAGCCAGGGCTATAAAGCCACAGTTAGATGCCGCAATAGCCGGTGCTGATGTACCTATTAAAGCATCTTGCTTCTGTCGCACCAGCGTATTTTAATTTAAGCGGGGTATTGACGGTTTATGGATGATAATGACAGTTAATTGATTTGAGGATATCTAGATAGTTAACACTCGCTACCCCTATTCATGACTCCCATCTCGGTGAGTCCTCGACTGCCCCCTTTTCTTAGCTTCTTCGGTCTTTCTACTTCAACGTAGAGCTAGTCCTCTAAACACCAATCGCCTTCGCAAGCGCTTCACCAACACCTGCGGAGCTGGCAGGGTTCTGTCCCGTGATAAGTTTCCCGTCGTCCTCAACTATCACGAATGGGTCGTACACCTTCTCTGCTGTCTTGTACTCAGCACCGACCTCCTTCATCTTATCCTCAAGTGTGAAGGGCAGATGCTCGAGCAGGCCGATGCCTCCCTCTTCAGCATTGCTAAACCCCGTAGCTTTCTTTCCCGCGAGAAGAGGCTTCCCGTCAGGTAGGGTGACGCCCGTGAATACGACAGGTCCGTGGCACACTGCAGCGACGGGCTTACCCGCCGCAACAAACTCCTTGATCAACGCGATAGATTCGCTGTCAGTTGCCAGGTCGTACATGGGCCCGTATCCGCCTGGGTAAAACAATGCATCGAACTCTCCTGAGCGTCCTAGGAACGAGGAGAGTTTGGCTGTCTGCTCCCACAGCGCAGATTTGGTCTTGAGGAACGAGATTGAGGATGCATCTGATTTGGATTGTTCCACTGATGATGGGTCCAAGGGCGCGACACCTCCCTTAGGCGACGCTGTTACGATCTCAACGCCTTTTCCGGAGAGGACCTCGTACGGGTGGGCGAACTCAGGCTATTTGGAGAAGTTAGTCCGGGTACTTGTTAGCATTCGAGGTGTAAGTTAAGCACTTACAAGATACCAGCCGGACTCCCTCTTAGCGCTATCGATGTAGCCGAACGAAGTTAAAACGACAAGAACTTTAGGTGCCATTGTGTCTTTTTTATGGTATTGTTGATAATTGTTTGATCAAGTCAGTATCAGAGTTGTAAGTCAAATGGTGATATGTAGACTATTGTATTATTGTAGATTACTGTGTGAGGTGATACAGGATATTTTCTTCCTATGTTGTCGTCTGAACCTCCAGCTTTTATATCAAAGCGAATACTATCACGTCACACATTTTCGCTGCCTTTACAATGATCTACAAGGTATCTTGAGTGATAGCTAACGAAACGTACCTATCGAATGTGTATGTAAGCTCCACCTGTCGTATTCGACTCTCGGCCGATGTGGAGCCAATACTGCACTAATATCTTGACGTCAACATAGCTCCGGTGACTCCATCAAGGATAGTTGTGGCACAGTCAAACTACCTAGTCTTCAAAACGGCAGGAAATTGCACCGACCTTGAACGGCCATTAGATCTCGGCGCATAGCTAGTAAAGACATGTTTGAATTTCATGTAAGTAGCTCCGAATTAACGAAGCCTAAATAACCTAATCGCCGTAGGGGTTAAGATGCCGCTCTCAGTCGGCTTTTAGCTTGACTCCTATTGGCGATCTACGCACTTAGGCGTGAGGCGTAGAAATAACTGCTATTGCCATTCAGGATATAGGAGATGCTGAATAATTCCATACGATATACGATCTTCAGATTAAAAATTCTCCAATTTCTGAAGGACAGAAGATTTCAAAAGTTCGGAGAGACAGGAGTTGGAATAGACGATTTGTCATCTCTCAGTCCAGGCACTTGGGACATCTACATTCCTCTAAATGTGGGTAGCTTCATAGCAAACTACTATCTAGCAACATTAACTTCGCATCTTCGCGCCATACCGGAAGACGCATAACGCCGGTATTAGTTGTGAAGACACCGTACACGTTACTTAGATGTGAAGTATACGTGGATTCGACGACTTAAAAATTTAAGGTCTTGTACTATATACAATATTCATTCATTATTTAGAAGATAGGTGCTTTACATGGTGTGTGAGCCAATAGGTAGTATGAGTTTGACTGCTCTCGACTTACATAAAGCCTTCCTACCCAAGTTAGAGGTCTTATTAATTTATCAATTATATGTTAGATAGCGAAATCGCTAAATTAGATATTATATTATTATTCTCAAACATGTCGCTCACTTATATTATGCATAAATTCAAAGCCCGTATTCAGGGGCTCGCAAAGAGGTATGTACTAGATCTCCTCATGATCTTTTCTTCTCAACAACACTCTTCCATTTCGTCCTTGCTAGTCTCAGCAATAGCCACGCTACGAGACGGTACACCACGACTGTGGCTGCCAATGCGCCGATGTTGACTATAGGGTCGACATTTAGCTTGTACAGATCCAGAACTTGCTCGCCCGTCTCGATGGTACACCGACCGTCTGGTAGCCTCTGAGCGTCGTCGCATGTGAACTTAATACCCCGCAAAGTGAATGGTGACAGGGCTGCCGTCGCATACTTCAGCGGGCTAATATAGTTGAAGATCTTGAATAGCTCTGGCATATTTATCGACATGATACCAGCCATGATCTGGGCAACCGAAAGTAGGATCGAGATGAGATTGACGGCGAAACCCGTGTGGTTAAATACTGTGTTGAACATGATGCCCAGACTCTCACCGCACGAAACGATTCCGAAGCCGCAGAACACATACACAAAGTACATCTCAACGGTGCGGGGGAAGCCAACCGCGAAGTCGGCCAGGATACCGAAGAGCAGACAGGACGCAATTTCGAAAGGCAATTCGAGGAGTGTATATGTTGATAAGAATGCCTCGACACTATACACGGCGTCGTCATCCTCACGGTAAAATACCTCCCGCTCGGCCGGATACACCGCGACATTTTGAAGCATACCGACGAAGTAGAAGGCACATATTTCTTGGATGAAACCCACGCGGTTCTGGATACTGTAGTAGTCATTGTGTACTGGTGCGAAGAACAGGGCTAGGATAATAGCTAAACCGAGAACCTGCATCGTACGTGCTAAGAGGAGGGGTGGTTGCCGCCTGAGGTTGATGGTTGCGCGATGTAATAGGAGTGGGAATGCCGTCATAAAGGATGCACGTTTATGGACAAGTGCCCCTAACTCGGCTGGTGTTGCTAAAGCATTTTTATGATACGAGCGACGGGGTGCTGGGTTAGAGAGACGCCTTTCAAGTGTTCCATCTGAATCGGTGACTTCTTGGGCTGCTTCACCTCCCTCCCCTGAAGGAACTGTTTCTTCGGACTTGGTGTTTTCGGAAGTAGTCGTTCCTTTTTCGTTCCCCAAGTCCCCACTTGACTCTTCCGCCTCTTTTATATTTGAAAGACGAGGATTAGTTTGTAACGCCGATGGAGATTCCCCCTTCATGACATTATTCCACGACTCGATAAGCCTTCGAACCTTTTCTCGGCTTTCCGCCTCTCTATTCGCTTCCTGTAGATCTATTGTGATGAGGTCGAGTGCGAAATCAGCCGGGTTCGTATGCTGAGGGCAGTGAAAACCAAGTTTGCTAAAATAAGGCAGCATATCCCTTGCGGCACCAGCATAAGCGGGTGAACCGCCCCTAGCTAGCAAGAGTACATTCCCGAAATGGTTGAAGATGTCAGATCTAGCTTGGTGAATGGTAAGAATAAGAGTGCGCCCTTCTCTAGCTAGACCCTGAAGTACTTCTAAAATACTACTTGCTGTAAATGCATCTAGCCCACTCGTCGGCTCGTCTAGTAATAATACCCGAGGATCGGTAAGGATTTGTACAGCTATACTGACTCGTCGCTTCTCTCCTCCCGAGATACCCTTCACCAGCTCGTTACCAACTAAATTGTCAGCGCAATCCTTTAGACCCATCTTGACCAGAACTTCTTCAGCTCGCTGATATTTCTCTGATTTGCTCATCCATGTGGGAAGGCGAAGGCCAGCTGCGAAGCGTAGAGTTTCACGCACTGTGAGAGATGGAAGCAATGCATCGTCGTCTTGGCAGACATACGACACGACCGATCGTATGACCGAGTCCGACGGGACAGCGTCGTTAAAGGACAATTTCCCTGATGGTCGATACCTAGTGCCGATTGTACTGTGTAATCGTAGGGCCATAGCATTAAGTAAACTTGTCTTTCCCGAACCAGATGGTCCCATTATTACATTAAGTGTGCCGGCTTGAAATGTTGCCGTAACGGGGTTAAGAATTGTCTTGGTTGGCAGCTTTTTCCCAGTTAAAGATCGTTTATCCAGTGCTAAAGAAAACTCGTCAAGGCCGACATCTATAGCCCGCACCTCATGAATTGACCTTGCCGCCATCTTCTCTTTTCCGGCTGAAAGATCCGTGTCGGATACTCGAGCTCGTGCAATCGTCATCTCTACTTTTAGAAAAGCTAACCCAACCCAGGATGTGGTGAAGAATAGAACGGTAAAGGCAACTAGAATGATGATCGGTCGCGCTACCCAGTTCCGAGGAAATCCAAGGTTGTCCATGATGTACCGCCCGTTATATTGGTTACAGCCTGGATTTGACTCACCACCTGGTAAGGGGCAATCGTAGAAGCTACCCTCGAACTCGTTACCACATAGAGCCCCAAACGCATAATACTATTAAATATTAGTAAATTCCGCTTGAAGTGTGAGGCATGGCCGACTTACAGTATATGTGATATACTTAGTCCATCTTACGTAGACCGGGATCGTATTGCTCTGTATAAAGTAACCACAAGCCATGCTTTGTAGCGTATACGTAAGGTTGGCGATCAAACTAGCCCCCGGGAAATTCCTGACCGCGGCAACAGACGACATAGCCAACGTGACAGCAATGTAGTGATTAAGAAGGATGATGGAAAAGAATGTAAAGAACTTCGACACATCGGAATCGAAGCCCACCATAAAGTAAAATATGACGCTGTACAAAAATGGAACGGGTATATCTTCAGTAAACAAACGCGCTAATCGACGGGACAGTATGAAAGGAAGGGCGGTTACACAGCCCTCGCTATTCTCACGGTCGAACGTTGGAATGTCCAACGTTAAACGGAAAATCTCAAATGTTAAGAACAGGTAACCCTGCAGACCTACCGAGATATATAGTGCAGCCTGTCTTGATCGAATGCCAGGTTGATCTCGGGAAAGGTTGTAGAAGATATATCCCGTGATGATAGCCATAAGGATTGCTTCCATTATAGAACCAGCCATCCCCATCGGGTCTCTGTAAGTAACTTTTAGATTCCTATCAGTCAAGACTCGCAGCTGACGCAAGAAATTTGCGTGCTGTCCTATTATCGGTCGCTTTGGTTTATCATCCATCTCGGCAGCCTTTTCAGATGTAGATGCTGCGAAAATCCTCTGCAATTCTTCATTCCAAGCCGCCTTTAAACGCTCAACCCTGGTAGTGCTCTCCTCCTCGAGCTCTGGAGAACGGTTGTCAACGGCAGCTTGGTCGATTAGGAACTCGGCAGGGTTAACGAAAGCAGGGAGTTGAAATCCAAGGTTTGAAAACCACGGGATACACTCCTTCATGGTGCCTGAATAGACGGGGCTCCCCCTTGATAAAATTATTAGGTTATCAAATAGATCCCATATTTCGGAACGTGGCTGATGGATAGTTGTGATAATAGTCCGCCCCTTGTTTGCCAAAGCCTTGAGAGTTCTGACAAGTTGATAAGCACTTGTCGCATCTAATCCAGTAGTTGGTTCGTCCAAAAAGAGAATCGACGGGTTTGCCAGGAGTTGTACGCCAATGCTCACTCTTCGCTTTTCTCCGCCACTGCACCCACGATGTTGACTATTTCCGATTCTAGTATTCGCACAATCTTTTAAACCCAATTCGAGGATAACTTCTTCCACAATACGCATGCGCTCTTCTTTCGTAGTCGGTGGAGGTAACCTCAAATCCGCCGAGTATTGTAGCGTTTCCCGTACCGTTAAAGTGGGAAGCAATATGTCCTGTTGCATTACATATGCGTGTCTCACAGAATGCACCCCTTCCTGTCCATTGAATGTTGTGGTCCCACTTTGCGAGAGTCGAGAGCTGAACATGCGTTCCGCAACCGTATTTAACAAAGTCGTCTTTCCCGAACCACTACCACCGAGAATCGCTGTTAAGGTTCCAGGTTTCAGGGAAGCATTAACCGAACTGAGGAGAGTTTTAGTCGTTGGGCCATTATGGCCTTTCCCAATCCTTTTCAACAAATCAGGATAAGTCGCAGGGTCCCATATTGAAGGTGACGTATCGACAGTGACCGACAGGTTCCTTATTTGAACTTCGACGGCCTCGACATCATCTAACGACAACTGACCGGCTGCCGGGACCGATATTCGCCGGTCCAAGTCCGGCCGGCTTCTATCCATCGATGTGGAAACGGAGCTCAGTGGCTCGTTTGCGTCGATATCGATGGTAACGGGCTTCTCGCCATTTCGTTCGTCGTGACTTGGAGCGGCAATGGCTGAATTTGAGGATGTCATAGCTGGAACATCCGTGGTGAACCCAATCGCTGTCAGCGGCTAAAATACCAGCCAAGTGATAGATACAAAAGGTTTAACTATACAGAATTAGAAAGCCCGGGCAAAGCTCGAACGATTATGATGACATTCCTAGAACCAAACAAGTCGTTTCTTCTATGTAGTAATGCATATGTGTGTTATTCACACTTGCTGAACAGGTGAGAATTGCAAAAAGATAAAATGGCATAACATGGAAAACATCAAAATGAAAAATCTCTCGAGATCGCAAAGACATGGTCGTCCCCCAAAAAAGCCTACCGAGATAGTGTACCAGACATAGTAATGTAAGATGCAACATCAAGCTGACTAGGATTAATCCCACGCGAGCCCAGCGAACCACGTTATCCTTGTTATGGTCCTTAATTGGAACCATGGACGGCTGCAATCTGCAACCGACTGCGACCAAGTAGAATAGCGTCAAAATAACTGGCGCAGTCTACTGACAATATTATGCTGGTAGGTGCGCCACCTTCTTTGACGTTATTCCGCCAAGCCAAAGAACAAAGTATGTACCCTTCTAGCGGGCTCTAGACCTTAGTGGTTCTGTAGTATCGTTAACACCCTCGTCCCGAATATTTTGTTTGTAGCCGACTCGGAACGTATGTAATTATTGGAAATTGATCAGATATATCGCTAAGAACTTAACCGGCCCAATACGTAACTAATACTATTAGAAACCCATCTGCCTATGCCCATCCCGTCATGGTAAGTAAACTTAGCGTAATGATAGTACATCCTCTCCGAATTCATATGAGGTACCTAACATACATATTGCCGTTCACCCCACATCTTCCGATTGTCGATTTTCTACTTGTATGTACTTTTACGATGTCTTGGCACTATCTACCGATTTTTCTATTCTTAGGTATACATTTACTACCTACATGTATCTCGTCCTATAACTACCTCTAAGGTACCTAACCTATGTACACTATGTAAGTCGAGCAGCATAGTCGACCATTACCCTACGCCACGTGTTTTCAAAATGAGATTATGAATACAATATGAGACAGTTCCCTAGCATGATCTCAGTATTACATAACTTGTAAGGTAGGACATTTGATGCTCTAAGCGAAGGTGGCTTTGAGTGGGACATACCTGTATTTCCCTGTTGGGATTTGGAGAACTACGTCGAGGGAACATTAAGCAATGCTACCTACTGATTCATTTCAGCCCAATCCGAGTGCCTGGTTGGGTCCTGTGCCATTATGTACCTACCTAGGTTAAAGTAGTCTTGCATCGCGTCTCGGTTAGAAATAGGTGACAGCGGCCCCAGTCCCGTCGACGGAGGCAGTTCGTTAAGCGAACTTCAAGTTGGACTGTTTCCATACTGGCGGTATCTACATGCATACAAGGTATATACAAAATACGTACCGCATATTATATGTAGGTAGGTAGTTACATGTATGTAATTAATGTTGAGAATATCACAAGGTTTACGACTAAAGGAGGCGTTTACACGGCACATCACTACAATTATCAGATGATAAAGATCAAGAAGATCTTTGTGGCGCATGCATGGAAACAGGCCGAATTTAGTAAGGTTGTGTTCGGAAACGAAGCGTTCCGCTTCGCTTGCCTGTCCAGGATTACATTTTCGGTCTAGACCAACACGCTTCCAAGGTTCCACAAAGCCGACGATTTGCATCGATTTGCGTTGCTCGCATCGGTGGCGTTCCTAACCAAGGGCTACACATGGCCGGCCGCTTCGTCTGGGGATTTTCACGTATCGATATATGACAGATGAGCGCACGGGTCTTACAATAAGAACAGACATCCCTAACCAATCGGCAATTTACATGGGGCTAAAGAATTGATGAAGATTAAAAGGAAGAATCTAAGACATCGCGTACACAGCATAAAGCACCTTGGAAATCCCCCCTTACGAGCAGAAGAGCGGGAAATGAGTTACGGAGTATCACTTGGCGATCTCGGCTCCTGTCCTCTTTCGCAGCTAATCAATCGCACATGGCTATCCGCAATTATGGCGAAGTGATTTTCATCCAGGCCCTGGCCTTTTTAAATAAATAAAGAAGAGTAAAATGTGGAGTTTAGTAATAATATCCGGCGATAAAAATAAACCAGACGAGCTTAAGCGAGATATTACATTGCCTCGGGTAGATTCAAGAAAGCTCATCATCATCAGTCAGTAACCATTCTCCATGTCTTAGTTAAGAGCCAAGACTTATTTTTTCCTTTAGGTGAGCTCTCTAAGATTAATGACAGTCTCCGATAGATGATTATTCAGATATTAATTTCCTAATAACGTATATGCATATAGCATCAGTATCATGAAATGCATTTCTTAAGACATACCTTGAGATAGGAGTTCCTGCTACGGAATAAGACATTAAATGTATCTGATGTAGAAAACCATTAACGGCGTGACAGTGGATTGCTTTCCTACGCCACTTATACCAACCAATAGGTTCCATACATCTATTGGCTCCTCCAAATACCAAGAAGCTTAGCTGCAGGCATGTACGATCGAGTCTCATTAGCAACTAGCAAATACAACTCAGCATTTGATTCGACAAACTACGTAGAGTTGAAGAAAGAATAAATAATTCTCTCATAAACCAGGGTTATTAAAATTGACTTTCCAGGAATAAACCTCTTAACTGCATTGTACCAGCTGATGAGGTGCGGCACAGTTCAATAAGCCATTGGACAAAGGTATCAGGGTTCTCCGCGTCAGACGCATTCCTCGCCAATGATGCGCCGGCACCTAGCCTTCAAAGCACGTCAATTGGCGTGATGTGTGACACCTACATAGCACCAAATCAATGATTGATCAAGAACATACTTGTAAATGACATCTAATAGTCTAACTAGGTACCTAACCTACTAAGTAATACCCTCTTGAAAACTCCTCAACTCCATCTAAACTCACTCGCGAGCCATGCAATATCATCAAGTCATCATACTATCAATAATCATCGCGGCTCAGCTTGTTGAGGACCAGTTTCCTTCTCCATCACCTCACAGCTAAGCTCATTAACACCAGCATCCGCCCCCGCCTCCGCACAGCTCTTAAGCAAGCCTCTTCTCGACGATAGCTGTACCAACCGGCTTCCCGGTCACGAACCCACCATTGATACCTCCGTATTCGAAGACTTTCTTGCCCCTTAGCCACGTCTCTTTGACGCGACCTGCGAACCGGCGGCCCTCCCACGGCGAGCAGCGGTTCTTCCAATGCATGCCGGCCGAGTGTAGTGTCCACTCCTCGGTATCATCGAATACGCAAATATCAGCGTCCATGCCGACCTTGAGCGCTCCCTTGCGATGCGATAGTCCAACCTGCTTAGCCGTCGCGGCGCAGCATAGGCGCACGATGTCGGTGATACTCGGAGCTGACTTGCTCCCAGCTGCCGTTCGCTCCTTAGCCGACGTGTAAAGGATGGGCAAGCCAAGTCCGACCGACGAGATACCACCCCATGCGGCAAAGAAGTCACCAACGTCTTTTGTAACCTGCGTCTCGATCTTTGCTTGCTTCTCATTGGTATGAGCCAGGTCAGCCGTCATATCAATACCCGAATCGGAATGGTGCATATGCGGGGCTTCAATGGTCTGGAGGTAAGGCGGGAGGAGCTTGAGCTCCGGAGTACAGGGCGAATGGTCGGAGACTATAGTCTTAATGCATGAGTCTGGTGCTGCAAGCTCTTCCCAAAGCCCGTCCTGGTTCTGCTGCTCACGAATTGGTGGGCAGCATTTGTATCTGCAATCACCATCCTCGACACCCTCAGCCGCCAACCCTAGATAATGGAAACAAGTCTCGGCCGTAATGTCGATTCCAGACTTGCGGGCAGCCTTCAGGATCGGGATCGCTTGCGTCGCAGACAGGTGTACGATGTGTAGGTGCAGACCTGGAGCCAAATGCGCGAGGGAGATAATCTCATCGATTGCATAGGTTTCGAAGGACGGAGGTCGCGACTCGAGAAACGTGTTATACGATTGTAAGTCGCCGTGTGGTGCTAAGGGAGGTTCGGAGGCTTGTACTGCATCACCAACAGAATCGGAAATCGGAGGGATCATCTCGGCATGGAACATGAGCGTCGTCGGTGTGCCATTTAGTGTTTTCATTGCAAGTGCAATGTCCTTAGACGAGATGGCAGGGAACTCTTCAACCTATTAACTCTTGTTAGTTAACCATCTAGATGCGATTGGATTGCTGTAAGCACAAACTTACACCCGACTCGATTAGGAAGCCTTTAAACCCGCGAACACCGGCCTCTACTAGGGGAAGAAGCTCGTCCGCATTTCCGGGGATAACGCCCCCATAGAACCCCACATCAACCCAGCATTGGCCCTGACTAGCAGCGAGCTTCTCCTTGAACCCCGCCAAAGTCGTGGTTGGTGGGATAGCATTGAGCGGCATGTCGACAACGGTAGTCACACCACCAGAAGCAGCCGCTCTAGTACCGGTGTTGAACCCTTCCCATTCTGTTCGGCCTGGCTCGTTAAGGTGTACGTGAGCATCTACAAGTCCAGGAATCAAGAGTTTGGCGCCATAGTTGATGTATGTCGTCGACGGAGCAAACGACGTCTTGGGTAGGATAGTAGGTACAATGGCCACGATCTTTCCGGTGGCCGGCGAGATGGATATAGTGGCCGGGGTAAGTAAGAGGCTGTCATCTGGTAAAGTGATCACCGCCCTCGTTGATACGAGGACAGTCAACGGACCGGCATTGGTTCTAGAAGTGACTGTCATTATGTAAGGTCGGCCTGTGGACTTTTTTTCTTTCTTTTTCTTCTTTTGATGCTACAAGGCTGCTAAAGTGCTAACAGACGAGTGGTAGTAAATTGGCAGACGAAGATAAGGATAGACTAGCAACGAGGACAAAGCATATATCTGCTTATCCCAACGTCTTTGACTGCAGGTTGGTTGACGAATGATAAGAGAAAGAAGACGAGATAAGGAGAAGGCGCAGTATGCAACAAATAATAGAGGGAGTGTATCACAAGTCAGCAGTGATATGCAACAGTATGTACGGTGGTGGTGATGGTGATTAGAATGAAAGTGAATGATAGCCCAGAAAGGACAAGACCTACTGACGGGAAGAGTACTACGTGCGGATATATGACGAGAAGATATGAGCAAGCCGAGAAAAGCGAAGAAAGAATGGCAAATGGGTAGATGGATACGATCGAGTAAGCGAAGTTACGTTCAACCTACGGCGTTTCGGGTTCTACCCAAGAAACTAGGCCAGTCAGCAGCGATACCGCTACGATAAATTTCAAGTTCGGCTGGCTCTAGTACGATCGTGTGAGCGGTGAATCCGTTGTGTAAGCTGTGGGCTACGGTGGGTTATAGGCTTAGCCTCGGTAAAGGGGTAGATATCTAGAACCCTGGCGAGTGTTAATCTCAAGGCTACTTGAGAAAAGGAAATAGTCGGACTGGCCTGCAGTAGGCCCTGATTCAGGAGGGCATAACCGCCTAAGGAGATAAGTCAAGAACATCATGGGAATGACAATTGAGATAAGAGAAATACGGGAAGTGACTTAAACTGGGTGTGGGTAACGATAAGTAAGAGGGTGCGTTGAGTAAGATAAGAGCAGAAATAAAAGAAGAAGAAAGAAAAAAAAACGACGGGACTCCCGAATTGGACAATGGTTGTTATCGGCGAGCTCTGATTTGTCCAAGACTCTTTAACCTAAGAAAGGTTATGACTTGCATTAGTTTGATGTTCAGTCTGTAAGGGGACATAACTTATTTTAGCCAATACCCGCCCACGCTGCCATGCCATGTTAGTCAGGTAGCTTAATCAGATCGATATCGGACATCACCGGGTTCTGCATCAAAGTGGATTTAAAAAAGACGTGGGATCCGTGACACATCATCTACAAATTTCATCCCAATTCAAGGACCATGGTAAAAAAAAAAAAATTTAAAAAATGGAAAAAAAATGGAAAAAAAAAAAATAACGACAAATTTCGAATATAGAAATCCTCTCACAAGGATCAATACCAATAACATAGATACCAACATATGCACGCCCAGACAGTTGTTTCATCCACAGATCTCTTGTCTTGACGTCCGTGTTACGTCGATGTGCCCCGGCAGAACGGACAGTGTGGATCATACTAAAAGTTAACCATGAGTTTTTATCGAGCAATCATTTCTCGATAAATTCGAGTAAACTTCGAGTCAAGCTGTCACCCGAATGGCTTCCACGAATGGCTTCATTTCGCCATCGCATCCGGCAATCCCCCGCGGCTGCTATCGCTATTGCCGGGTTTCGAATATTCATCAAGTAATTTTAGAGTAATATTTTCGGTTGTTTTCGGCCACGAAGGCCTCGACTTTCGATTTTCGTGTCCCATCAGGGGGGTATACTGCTTACTTACGGTCACGTATCAACTTACCAACTCACCTGCTCCACTTATTAGGTGCTAACAGCAATAGCCTTCTCGGTGACTACCGCTGTCGTGGACAAATCCAGGTAAACATCACCCTTCCGCGGCCCGCGATCATCTAATAAGTGTGGAGTTTTAAACTTCAGAATTCTACCCACTCACGACGGATGTAATCAGGAGATTGGCTTAGATCCACACTCGAGGATGTTACGTCTAGAAAAGTTTTCTTTCCCAACTGCTTTGCTGCTTTAGTCTTTACGAGTACCCTAGGGCAAATTTCGATACTCCCGTCGGCTAACCGCGGGGCTAGTCCGCGCCGGGTCCGAACTACCGGAATCATGACTTTACCGTCAAGCACATTCGCATATTCCAGTTTCGGTTTACTCGTGTCTATAGGTTTTCCGATATAGAAACCCTCTTTTCCATGTTCTTCCGTTATTTCAGAAAGTCCTATTGGTCTAGTCTCACTACGCTACCCAAGACTAAGTCTTCTCGATAGGGTCTTCGCAATCCATGGCTCCCTTGCGAAATATTGAGAACTTATTTACATAGATCTGCTCACTATGGATAACTGTCGCTTAAACCTCTACGATCTGATAATTAGAGCTAATTGGCTAGTTACCTTACATTATTGATTCGTTTAGACGGGTAGTTATGAAAATCCGACTCCTCATCATGAAGTTTTGAAATACTTAAAATCTATGCTACAGAATTAATATTATACCATAAAGGAGAATATACTATTCAGTCATTTGGATTTGGCGCCGTCAAAGTATGAACCGCAAGTATATTATTTGACTCTAGGTAACTCTTTCGAAAGAGATCATACCCAGGTGGGGAGATACTAAAGAAACAGTTAAACCCTCAATATTTATTAGGCTACTAGCAAGGTTCCGATAATAATTTACACCGAATCTTCATATATTATTGCTCTTAAGTCATGTTATCAAAGATTCCATAAGCCTTATCAGAACAAACACATCTGGAGAGTTATTGTAGCATTGATATGCTGACCAATTAACATTAATATTGAAATGATTGAAGATACATCATATTTGAGAGTTGGGAAAGAAATTACTTTTCCCGTTGACTTTAACACAAGCTTAAGAATGGCTTCTTACATATGTCCGGATTGCTAGGGTAAGGTCATATTACATGCTACCCTATTAGCCATACATCTCAGTATTTCCTACCCTAGGCTGACTAAACCTCTCGATGAGGTACGAAATGTTTTGATTAATACTCTATCATCGTCGCTTAAAGGCAATAAAACCATGAAGATTTTAGGTCGCTGGTCTTTAGTAGAGGTACCTAACCTAAGGTAGGTAGGCGGTTGAAGTTGGCATAGTAAACGCTATCGAACTACGTTATATTTCTAAATGATGAAGTCCCATGACTTTATAACCCAATAAATTATAGCGAATACTATTAATTAAAGTTGTACAACATCATTTACCAGTCAAATATCACGGTAATTGGCATTGGTAACGTGACCCCCAGTCACCCCTTTTCTCTCTTGGTAAATTTACGATTAAAAAAGTACATTATAATAATGGTGGATTAAGGCCGGTGTCACTCAATCTATCTATTGCTGCATATTTGTTAATAGTATCTATTACCATACCTAGGGATGGAGTATGTAGGCTATGGGACGTAACCATCTAGGGAACCTGCTATGACTGGAGAGTTGTTGACATCGTGTCGGGCATCATTAACCTAGGCTTGGCTACGATTATGCTAGGCCTGTCACAAAAGCGAAAGCTTGGAATATTTGCTATTTTCGCAGTAGGCTTCATGTATGAGGATCTCCTGGTATAATACTACCTGAAAACTGATCATAGTGCTAACTTTGGGTTATAGGACCTGTGTCTGTTTGGCTATTCGATTAGAAGCAATAGTAGCATACGTTAATTCATCAGATGCAACATACGAATTCTCAGTATTGACCCTAGTTTCCCTCGCTGAGATGACTTGTGGGTATGTCATCATAGAATCACCGTATGCATCTAGAATTATCGGTAAGTATTCGGGAATTCTGGCTAGAATTGTGGCTTGGCTACGAACATTGGCTCATATGGACTCAAGTCGTTCCCAAGACCTAGAGCAGGCTTCGAAGTTCAATACAAAAATATGTATCAGCTGCCTCCTGCTGCCAAACACTGGTACCAGAATATGGTAGATGCGGATGGAATACCCCTCACGGATCTTAGCATGGACGAACCTTCTAGGATAAAGGGTGTCGGAGTTTTCTTAACCGCTAGCATTATGATGGATTCAACTCCAATACGAATAGGGCAAATGCACTCCCTTGGAAAGGATGAAGGGAAACAACTAAACAAGAAAATTGTTGATATCAATAATAAGACCGGATTGGAAGCGATAATACTGTTAGTCTTATATTGTACCACTTGAAAGGGGGCGATGGGGGTGCGGTTATTCAATACGCTCGCGGATATGTTTGACCCCTTAAAAGTATGGTGCTCCATTACGCTAGAATTAGACGACACGAAAGCATGTTCTCTGTACTTTATGAGTTTATCCATATTATTGAAAGACTCATTATTAATATCGACTAAAGTACAAATTACTTCCTATAAAGATTGTGCCCACCGTACCAAAACCATGAAGAACCCAGACCTTAACTTAGCTTCACTTGAAAGTTATTAGCCAATCTTTACCTATAGCGCCTTTGACACCTGACAGTAAATGTTGTTATTCCTTAACATCCAATTCTCTTATTCTCGACGACTCCCACTTGCTAGGTATTACCTAAAGCGCCAATTATAGATCCATGCTTTTAGGCGATACCGCCTGCGATCGGATGGTACTGGGCGTTTCGATGGCATCTGTGACTATGTCGAAGTTTATCTAGTATTTGGTTGGCCGTCAAAATGCATTACCGAGCGGCTCCAATCACAAGCTCTCTAGGTGAAATATAAGCGTTTCAATTCTTACGCTCACAGTCTCGTCTCTGTCGTACCTAGCGTTAGTCCACTACTGTGGTTGGTATAGTCGTTGGGATATCACTTACCAGCCAATGCTTGCCACATGAATTTAGTGTCCGGATACCCATCACGCGCAGGGCGGCTACCCCTAGGCTTAGAAGTTGTGTTTTTCTCACATAATTTTGACTTGGCCTTCTTCATAGCTTTACCCATCTTACTGGGGAGTAAACTGCTGCTGGTCAAAATTTCTGCGTCGGAGGATGACTTGCGATCTTCGTGTATATGGAAGGTAGTAAAATAATGTAACGTAAAGAGATTAGTTGAGCAATTTTGAGTAAAAGATAACTAACAATCATCACTGCCTTCATATTTCTCTTCCGGAGCACCCTCCTTTTTATTTGGCGTATCTACCAGAGTTTTCTCCGACGCAATAGACAATCGCCTTGGGCTTGTCGTAGTGGTGGGGGATGATAATCCGGACTGCGGTGACATTTTGGCAGGCTCCAAGTTCCGTACGTGTATAATTATCAAAAAGCCTGATTTCAATTGATATTTGCAATACGATAGTTGGTAGAGTGTATAGAAATCTACAGAGCTAGGAGCGAGCCGCATACAATCTCATTGGCAATGGCAATGCTAACTTCCTCGACGGGAGAATACATCTTTTAATGCAATCAACAGGCGTCGCCTGTGCGCTTTATAACCCATTAAGTCCCCTTTGCGTGGTGTTACTCATTTGATGTTTTGCTTCGGTTCTCTAAGCCGAGATGATGCACCGAGAGCCGAACTCATTCGTAAGATATCGTGCGAATCTGGTTCGACGAATCAAAATCCCGATGGTGGAGATAACCTGACGAATTGGGCTTCTTTCTTCAACGTCAAGCCGAAGCCGAAGCCGACCTAGCATTCGCTGCCTATCCCAACAATTCATATTCTGGACTCTGAGCCAACCTATGTCGGAGTCAAAGCTCTTGACTCACGGCTTCGGATTGCTTTGATAGAGTATTCTCGTACATGTCGTTCTCACACTCGGCCTCTCAATGAACGACCATACGAACCCGCCACTACTTCGCCGCAACGGTCGGCCTCAAGCGTGCGATGTAAGTAATGCATACCAATTCCCTTTGGACATATTTATTGACAAAACGTGTAAGCCCTGTCGTAAACGTAAGCTAGCTTGCGACCATACACAGCCGATTTGTAGTCGTTGTAAGAAGAGAAAACAAGATGGCGAATGCGTGTATCTCGCGTCGGGCTCAAGGTTATCGACATCCAAGAGCCCACTGCCATCTCCGGCGCCTTCCACACCGCTCCCATCCCCTCGGCGGGGAAGTCTTCAGCTCCCTCAGAATAGCCCGGCTTTGACACCTGACGCTCAGGTTTCAGGCCTCGTTCGATCTGGCTACCTCGGCCCGACTAGTTACTGTAATATCTACGAAGACACCGAGAATAGCCTCTCGCTTCTTCGAGGATCGGACAGTGTCGCTACTCAATCCGAGAGTGTCACTCACTATGCTCCTATTAAAGGCTCCCAGACCAACATGTCTGCTAGAGTTCGTGATATCGCCCTCAAAGTGCTACGTAATATACCCGATCCCATCCAGGGGAGTGCCCTGCCATTAAAGAACGGGAGTGACGGATGGATCCATAATATAGCTCAGCGAGTGGTCGGATCATTTTATAAAGCTTTCGGCGATTATTTCAGCGCGGGAAACCGACCGACTGCCAAATTAGAGGAACTCGCTCGGATTATCTGTGCCAATACTTTGAGGCCGTTTCTAGACGAAGAATCTGACCCGGACAAGTGGTTCAGCCAATTCTCGGGTAAGAACATACGCTGGGAGTTGATAGGAATAATCTCCATATTCTGGGAGTTCGTTCCTGGTTCAAATACAGAATACTGGAAAGGGAAGCGCTCTGAGAAGTTTGACCGTGGATTCCGCATAGCGAGGGAGAACATTCGCCTGAGCCTCGATTTATGTAAAGAATTTTCCGCCAGAAACTCTATGATGCTCTGTTTAAGTCAGAGATGCACTGTTGTGGATTCCAGTATGTACCTAACCTAATGATTGAAAGTTCCTTTCCCCCAGAAGATACCAAGCCCCCTAAGCTACGTACTAAAAGTAGTAATTATTAACGTTTATCATCAGTGTCTGTAGGAGATGCCGGTAAGTGGCCTATGTCTGTGATTACTACACCAATTACTTGTATATTATGCCGAAATGCTAGGGTAATCTATTGCTAACCATTAATGTAGATTTAGTTGTATGGAGGGCTCATGCAGAGACAATTTCGTTGCTTACTTTTCTCGGGTTTCACGTCGTAGAAGAAAAAGAGCGGCATCAAACATTCTTGTCGACCGAGATTAAGAAGAGGCTTTTTCATAATATATTCGCTATCGCCATGGATATTGTCTCTTTTACCGGAAGGCCTCCATTGATCAGTTCCCGGTACTCGTCGACGCCTCTTCCACTCGATATTAGCAACGAAGATTTATTCTCTGACCATGATACTCTCATGGCAGCTGTTTCACGTCTGGATGAAGAAGGCTGGAATACCGACGGGGCGATATATCCTTCTACTAATATTCGAGCCCGAACAATCATCGCATTAATCCGCGAAGAGATATTCGAAATTGCTCTCGACCGTAGACAAAATGCGTTTCCGAACACGTTTTCCGTTGAGACTCTACTGTAAGTAAGCCCCCGGAGATGTGTTCTCAGTCTGGTATCAACTAAGACGGATAGTCAACTTCGATCTCGCGAGCTTTCAGCAATTGCTGCATTCCCTTCGTGCTTGCACTTCGACCCTCTTGATATTGAGAACCTAGAGGTTCCCATAAATGACTTATCTTCAAGGTTATTTATACACCAAGAACATCTACAGAACATGTTTTTTATCGAAAGACTCTTGCTCCGATTCGGCCATCAAGACAAGGGCGATTTATTGAAAGTCAGTTATGACTTGGTTACTCAGACTTTACCTTGGTATGTTTAGAAACCTGCTACGCTTTAGGTCTTACCTTGTAACTATTAATCCCAGACTAACAACACCGCAGTATGTCACGACCTCCCTCACCCTCTCCTTTCCGCCCGGATTTTATTCTATTAGACTGAAATGGGACAGTGTTTCTCGTGCATCTGCTGCGAATACTAACGCAGAACAGATTATCTGCATTTAGATAGGCTGTCATCTTTCAGGAACGGCTGTGAATGGCTTGTAAGTCAACATATAAACAATACCTTGTTACCGTTTTCTGATGAAGATACCAAGGTCATGGCATACGCTGTTCCTGCCGGCGGTATACTCTGTTTAGAACTTCTAAAGCCTACCCTCCATTTGAGGCCCCATAGCGACTCTAGAATCACTCGCTCCAACATCATCCAGAAGTTGAGTCTCCTTGTCTCATTTCTCGACTGGGTCAGCCCGTCAGCACCGAATGGAGATTTATGCAACGACGCTAAATCCGTAATACAACGCGTTCTCGACCAGACGTTAAATGCAGCATCGAGCATATATGAGCCTCCTGCGGTATTTCAGTGGGATTCATCAACACAGTTAGACTTCAATTTTGACCTCCTCAATACGTTCGACTGGAATCGTCCGGACTTTCCTTCAAGTCAGCAGTCAAATCAATAAAGCATTTAACGTTCATGGTCTTACAACTTAGAGAGGTATGCTTAGGACACAGCTAAGTGCTCATGCCATATTTTTAATAGATGATGCCCATCCATGAATTAGATTCAGGGCCGTGCGTTGTAAAGTGCTACGTCCCTATCGATAGAAAAGCCAAGACGGCATTCTGACGGCATATCTTGTATCCACTTGCACGGACTGAATGTAACCATCGTTAGACCCCTGAATGCGTTTAATTACACCGTGCTTTGTACAATTCGGTCAATTCCCTGAGGCTCATGTATTCCTTGTGATTTCTAGTCTTACAACGGTGCTTAAACTTACCTAGGTACCTTATGAATTTGATGTAACGAAACACCGGAAACAAAAGCAGCGAACCGGATGCGAAATTACGGCGAACGAAATCTTTAATCAATGTCATTCTACTACGTTGTACCATCAATTAGCAACGCCGTAATCGTGTAGGTAGCCGCCAACCTTCCTCATTCTATGTAGCGTTCCTAGCCAACCTAGCATCTAATATGCAGGAACAAGCACGGAAGACTCGCCAATGCATGGGACGTAATAAACCCCAAGACTTACAGATCTGGTTATGATCGGACCGGCTTCTTATTACTTATCGACCTACCTATCTAATGGCTTTTATTCCTACGAACCTGCAAACCCCTAATATTATATGTCGTAAAGTGGCATGGGTATCTACACCGCGCTCGTCTTCTCATTGATGAACCCCCTCGCAGGATTCAATACCCCGCGTTTCTGAGATAATGGGGGTAGAACGCGCCACGCAGCTCGTAGATATTACTCGATGTAACGGTGGGGACGAATATTGGGACATCTGCTCCGATCACTAACAAGGCCTCGCTGCAGGTTGCATAATGCGGTGACATACAGACATACTGGCGTATCCGGGAGCTCACCGGGACGCCAGGGATGGAAGGTTATTTCCATTCAGACGGGCACGCGAGTTGGTCACGACCACACTACGACCACACTATGGCCACAGGGCAGGTCCAAGACATGTTTGTCTCGCTCCTCCTTACTACTTAGAGATGATCCGACGTGTTTATCTTATCATACCGAACGAATTCTTGGGTCCGGATTGTTTATCTTGACCTTAAAGCCGTCGTCAGGTGCATCGTTATCCGCTCTGGAATGCATTATCAGGTAACTAGGGATATAATAACATAGGAACATATCACACTCGTTTACACTCTTTTCTTCTCTATCTTGCCCTTAGCAGCAAGAAGGTCTAGTCGCTATGCCTTCATTCGGCTTGCGTTCCTGTTCAATTGCTTTTATTGTCTTAGCGACAGCCCTAGGGAATGATGCTGCCGCTATAGATCCTCTTTCGTATGTTGATCAATTGATCGGAAGTCGAAATGGAGGAAATATCTTTCCGGGCGCCACACTCCCTTACGGCATGGCTAAAGCTGTTGCCGACACTACCAGTGGAAGTAATCAAGGAGGGTTCACGCTTGATGGGAATCCAATCTCTGGTTTCTCTGCCTTACACGACTCGGGAACCGGAGGCTCGCCGTCCTTAGGAAATTTCCCGCTCTTCCCGTATGCGAGCTGTCCTGATGATGATATTAATCAATGCGATTTTCCCAAGAAAACCCGCGCCAACCATGGCCAATTTGACCAAAGTAGCGTTGTGGCGCGTCCGGGGTATTTTGAAGTAACGCTGAACACGGGCGTTAAAGTTGCTATGACCGCCAGTAAACATGCTGCGCTGTTTCAATTTACCTTCCCTGCATCAGATGGAAATGTCTCGCATCCTCTCATTTTACAAGATCTAACAGACCTTTCGGACTCGCGTCAAGATAACGGCACCGTCTCCGTCGACGAAGAAACCGGAAGAATCACCGGAAGCGCCCGTTTCCAGTCAAGTTTCAGTCAAGGACAATAGTGAGTACATTCGAAACTATTCATTACATTCTTTACCATGCTTTTTGAGGTTTTCAAATAATTCTGCAAATTTGACTTATATCCATTTGTTCTTCCCAACATATTTTGTATATATAAATACTGATTCCGGTACCATAGTGTGCCTTACTTTTGCACTGACTTTTCAGGCCCTGAGATATTTGATAATGGTATTTTTGTAAACAGTAGAGCTACTGCAGATGTCAAAAACATGACTATCTCTAGATCGATCAATGGGTATCCTCTTCCTGGAGGGGCTTTTGTTCGATTTGAGTCTACCGATACTCCCGTGCTTGCCCGCGTGGGTCTAAGTTTTATAAGCTCTGAACAAGCGTGCTCAAATGCCGAGGCCGAGATTCCGGACTATGATTTTGATGACCTTGAACAGGTTGCTGCCGATGCCTGGAGGCAGAAGCTCAGCCCAATCACGATCACGCCGGGCGAGGTAGATGAGGAACAGATCAAGAACTTCTACAGCGGTATATACCGCACAATGGTAAATCCTCAGAATTATACAGGAGAGAACCCTATATTCGAAACAGGGGAACCATATTTTGATTCATTCTATTGGTAAGTTGATATATCGTTTATATATAACGCAGCCACTAACTCAGCAAAGCCTCTGGGATAGTTTTCGAAGTCAAATACCATTTCTCACCCTTATAGATCCAGATGCCGTAGCCGAGATGATACGCTCTATGATTGATACGTATCGATACGAAGGCTGGTTGCCAGACTGCCGTATGACATTCTCCAAGGGTTACACACAGGTCAGAATCCCTCGGCTTCTAAAGACGGACTAAGCTAATACCTAGTTCTTAGGGTGGCTCAAATGCTGATGTAGTCTTGGCGGATGGATATCTGAAAGGAATTACAGCTGGTATTGATGTAAGTACTCTGAGTTTGATCGCGTGTTTAACTATTTAATAACTCGATATTGTTGGATAGTGGGACGTGGGTTATGAGGCTGTCGTAAAAGACGCTGAAGTCGAGCCATTTGATTGGTCCAGCAATGGACGCGGCGGTCTTGAGAGCTGGAAACGTCTCGGATATATTATAAGTCTATCCTATTCCTAACGTGTTCCCGCTCTAAGCTAACCCTGACCACCCCGTGCAAGACCTCGATTGGAAAGGCTTTGGAACTATGACCAGGTCTATTTCCCGTACTCTCGAGTACAGTTATAATGATTTTGTCATCGCACAGATGTCTCAACTTAGAAACAATACTGCCGATACAGAAAAATACCTGCAATCGAGCGATAATTGGAAAAACCTATACAAGGAAGATCAAACGTCGAACTTCGCCAACGGCCAGGATACAGGATTCAAAGGTTTCTACGCCCCCAAGTACTTGAATGGCTCTTGGGGTGTGCAAGACCCTTTGCTGTGTAGTAATATCGACAACTCCGGCGCCGCTTGCTCGCTCCAAAACACAGCTCATGAAACCTTTGAGAGCAGCATCTGGGAGTACGGCTTTTTCGTGCCACATAACCAAGGCGACCTAATCACCCTCTACGGAGGACCGGCTGAATTTGTTCGCCGCCTTGATTTCTTGCATGACCAGAATATCACCTACATAGGTAATGAGCCTGCCTTCCTCACTGTCTTCCAATACCACTATGCTGGTCGACCCGCTTTATCGGCACGGCGTGCGCATTTCTACATACCTCGGTTCTTTGATACTACTCCTGAAGGTCTCCCAGGGAACGACGACAGTGGCGCAATGGGATCATTTGTGGCTTTCTCTATGATGGGCTTGTTCCCAAATCCCGGACAAAACGTATATCTCATAATTCCTCCATTCTTCGAGAGTGTCAATATCACACACCCACAGACGGGTAAAACCGCAACTATTCGCAACGTCAATTTCGATCCCTCTTATGAGGGTATCTACATCCAAAGCGCAACCCTTGACGGCGAACCGTATACCAAAAACTGGATTGATCACAGTTTCTTCACAGAAGGCAAAGAGCTCGTTCTTACCCTTGGAAGGAACGAGAGCTCTTGGGGCACAGCTGTCAAAGACTTACCCCCGAGTTTAGGGGAGTATGCTGGGTTCAACGAGACATTATCAAGAAGAAGATCCGCACCTAATATAGGTACAACGTACAGCGCAGGCATTAGTCAAGGCGGGGCTAGACTTAACTAATAGACGGTTTGGTCCAAGTATTATACTAAGAGTTGTATAAATACGGGATTATCACTAGTAATAATAATTGAAGAATATCATATACGAATATTTGGATTTGCATGCATGCATGCATGACATGCGCCTATGTCTAATATAGGACATGATTATCTAAAAGGTGTTAAATTTTCTACTTGGGACCGTTACGGGGTTACGAAAATGTAAAGGGGGTAATTAAGCGGGTAAGCTACGATAGTTTTATTAGGAATGAATACATTTTCTTAAAGCTCCAAAGTGCAAAAACCTATCAATATTGAAGTACCAACGTGGGATTGCATAGCAGATATCTATAGCCCAATACCTTGTTATCTCGTTGTAATTAAAGTCATATAATCAGAGGTTGCTATATTAGTTATAAAAGATGAACTACCCCTTTTTACGACGTTGAAATCAACGGAGCTTCATAGGCCGCATGATATGAACAATAAAAGATAAAAAATCAACGAGTAACTTATATCCTTCCAGAGTGTCAGAAGAGTTCTCTTCTTTTTCTATTTATTTTTGGGGGGGATTCTTTTCGGATCCCGTAATTAGATTCCCGTAGTCTTATTTGCCACAGTTCTGTGGATAATAGTATACTATTGGAGATATTATTAAGCAACTATATCTATGATACGTTAGGAATAGGTAAGTGATACCTTATTGTATCAAATAGATCAATCATTCATCATATCACCTTGGCAAACGTTATCATGAATACCGAAAAACTCCGAGTGTTCCCATTAATTTGAAAAATGACGTTCGTTTATGCTCAATCGAATTGTCTTGGCGTCACCTGCCTTGAGTTGTAGTAGCAAAGTTGTGAATACTGGTCCAAATCCAACTCTACCGAACCACGGAAGAATAAAGTATGGTGGTTTTTAAGACCTCCACGTTCATAATAATGAGAAACTTGGGTTGTGAGCGTGCTGGATAGTTGGAAAGTACATGAGAGCCTCTCTCTTCCATGGTTCCCGACACCGGATTGCGCCATACATACCTACGTAGACAATTGATAGACATTCTAGGCTTGTCGGAGAACCTCGGTTAGGGGGGATGGCTTAACTGACGGCTAACATACTGCGAAACAGCCACCGAGAATCAACGGGATAGTACTATGACAGCGTCGTTATCATCTTGCATGCACATCCCGTCTCGATCTTGTAGCTGGATCATTATCCGGTGGGGGTACGGCAAGCCTATTACCACGTAAATAGCCATCCAAAGACCCTTCTTACGTCCTCTTTGCCAGTACAGCGATTTACAGCTCGACGCATGCGCACCTACCAAATGCATGAACCGCACCGGATGTAACCCTGCGTGCCGCGAGCTCCCCAACGTTATTACTGGTTTATATCTGGGAGAAAAGCGGAAACGATTGTCTTTCTTTAAGATAAATCACCCTATAACGGCCATATCCTATAACGGTTATAGGGTTTTTAAAAACGCGTTTAATCTATTTACTAATTTAAATTTATTTATAATAAAGCTTTTTTATAATTTAATTTTAAATTTAATTATATTATTTTATTGTTTAAATTTTTTTTTTTTTTATAATATGTAGCTTTTAACTTAATTTCGCGCGGTTATTGTTATATATAACGTTGAGGGTGGACGGTTGGTTCGGAACGCGTTATAATATTATTAAATTAATTGTATTTATATATAACGTTGTATTAAAGATATTTAAATAAAAGAAAATTATAATAAGGTTTATTAAAAACTATTTAAAATTTAGGAAAATTATTTAATTTGTTAGATTGTTATATAGGGTGTATTAGGTTATGCGTTGTTATATTTGAGATTTAGGTTATTTGTTTAACGCTTACTCTTTTACAATAGCGTATATATATTATTCGGAAAGAATTAATACGTCGGTTTTTTACGTTGTTATTTAGAAATAAGCAATATAAAAGGTTGTATAATAGATTATAAACGTTTAAATAGTATTATAACCGAGTTGTTAAATAAATTATTTAATTAATTAAACTTGTTAAAAATTGCCAATATCCCTTTCGTGTTACGTATAAACGCCAACGAGTTTAAGCTATAAAAAAGTATTAGGAATAATATTTTAATATTTAAAAAGGCTTATCGCAAATATATATTATTTAAAAACCTTTTAAAGCGAAAATAAATTACTATTTTAACCGTTATTATAACCGTTAATAAAGTATTATTATTGTTAGTAATTTTTAATAATATTAACGTATAATAACAATAGTTTTTTAATATAAATAATTAGCTGTATAAATTTTAATATTTTACTATATTTTTTAACGGTTAAATAAATAAAAAAATCGCTTTTAAATAATTTAAAAAAGTTTATTTATCTTATATTAAACCTAAAAATTTCAATTAATAAAAACTTTTTATACTTAACGGTTATAGCAATTATATAAACAATAAATTTATGCAAAAATATTTGATTTATAAAGTTTATATTTTATTTTTTTTAACTTATACGTTTTATATATTTTAGCCTTTTAATGTGGGTGTATTTGTTGTCTTTAAATATTTCTTTAAATTCTGTTTATAAATACGTTTATTCGATTGATTTTTATAAAATATAAATAAAGAAAATTTTTTTTAATTATTTATAAAAATATAGAAATTAATAATAATATTAAAATATATTTTTATAAGTTAAAAATATTTAAGATTATAGTTAATATTGCCGGCGCAACCGTTAAAAAATTTGTATTTAATACGAGATAAAGGCTTTAATATTATTACCTTATTACTTATTATTTTTAAACCTGTTAATTTTATAATTATAATGGTTAAAATTAATTTTAATACGCTTAAATTATTACAAAAGTTAAAAATTATATAGTTAAAATTCGATTTATTTAATTTAATTTTTTTTATGTTTATTACGTAACTTTTATTTCGTAAATTTAATAAAGTTTTTAATATAAAAATTAATAAATTCGCTGCCGCTAAATTTCGGGCTAAATAATTATAAGTTATATTAAAAAAAATAAAATTTAAAAAACGTTGTAAAGTTATTTTAAATCTAAATTAAGCTTTTATATATATAAAAAATATAAAAGAAGTTAAGGCAGAATTGGGGTTACGTTTAATAAAGGAGTTAAATAATATACTAGTAAATATAGCTTTAATATAATAGAAAACTATTTAAAATAATCGGAAATTTACGCAAGAATATATTAAGGTTATATTGATAAATTCTAAATTAGAATATAAAAATAGTGGTAAAGAAATAAATAAATAAGTATAAATAGGTTAATTGACGATAGCTTTAAAATTGCTATGGCTGTTGTGGGGTATGGCCGTTGTGGGGTGATTTATCTTAGAACATGAATTTTGGTATGGCGTGGGTTGTCAAATTTTGTGCGTAAATGGCCTCCGCAATATATACGCTTCGAATATAAGTTTTGAAGAGATACAAAAGTATTGAGCAAAGTGTCTTATTCATAGTATGCAGTCTAAGGCTATAAGATAATTGTAAAGTCGCAGACTATATATTTTCATAGTTACCTTCTAGGTACCCAAGGTAATACGCTAGTATGACGTGTCTTGAATAAATATCCGATTGGGTTCATCTTTAGGTATTAGTACCTTAACCTATTTTAAAACTAAAAACGATAAGTCTATTATCTTCCTTTTTTTTTTAAAAAAAAAAAAAAAAAGAAACTAGGATACACTTACTCGTTTAGTTAATGTATCAAGAGTAAGGGTTAGCAGTTAAACAAATATGATATTTCTGTTGAAGGATATGTGCGTAAGCCTCATAAATTGCAACGCCGCATGAAGATACAGGTATTAGATAGAGATATCCATTTCATATGGTAGTACATCGAGGTAGTGGATGTAAAGCTAATGTATAGTTGCCCCCTTCTATGACTATTGCCCCAATGGTTCTCGAAATACTCTTCTGCCGAGCATAACAATATGCACGTGAAGTTCCAGCCTCACCAGAGACCAGAATATCTTTGTAGTTGGGTCACCATAGCCCAATCCAGCGGAACCTTTCTATGTGATGTCCACGAATCAAATGTCCCTTCCCCGCTCCCCTCTTGTTCCCGAATATGGTCCATCCAGTGAATCCCTTTGATGGTTCCTATCGATGAGATATACCCCGAGATTGTCTACTTCGGTAAGCAAGGCTACTATTACGCCGAAGCCCAACAGTCGTCCTATAAAGCATAAAGTCGCTTTTACACGGTTACACACGGAAACTCATACACAGTTAAATAAGACGTATCAACTTCTTAGAGTTGCATAGGCTAGAGGGTGGATACATGTTATGCTTATGACTAAACGAAGATGATTGATGGGAAGGTTACACACCTAGCTATCTTCCATAAACTAAATCATCTAATTCGTCACCCGATAGTAATGTCACGGAGCTAGCGTCGATATTGAGTTGTGTCCTGACATTGAGTGACTCCAGTATCATTCAACCACGTTGCAAGTCGAGGCCTTTGAATAAAATACTCACCTCACCGTAAAATCACGCTTCTAGACATCTTGAGGGGAAATTTGGGCAGTAGTAGTAAAGTAACCAAATCAACGATGGGCACCAACCAAGTATGCTCGGCGATGATGTGGCTCTATCTTAGTAGTTGAGAATAGGGCACGATTCTATGAAGCGGTGTAGAACGATCGGGAAGATATACATGGACTGTTCACCACCAAGAAAGAGTTTGCGATGAGTAACTCGAGACGCAGCGGACTATTGGTATGTGATGCCGTCATAATTGTACGAACTTAGTATACCGCAGAAGCTAAGTTGCATCTAACTGTTGAGAATGAGGACTTAGATACCCAACTGAACAGCATGATATCTCAGGTGATTGAGGGGAAAGTCACATACTAGCTAACATACAACTTATTATAGCGTCGAAATAGTATGCAGTCTAGCAATCCCAATAGGGCGTTTACGATGGGGAATCTCACGCCGGTCCGGGCTAATCTTTCTGGATTTCGGGGAGTGCTTCTCTGTATTCCTTACATCTACTCTAAATGGGTACCGTGGTTCTGTGTTACGGACATGTTAGGCCGCGACGGCATGGTGTAAATGTCAGATGATATTGCAGGTTTAGTCTGGGGCTTTCACATATACTGTTAGGGGAACCTACCGGGTATCTCCCTCCCTATATACATACCAACATAACTAGAAGCCTTTAACAGTCGAAAGTTCACAATAATTTGAAGGTTCCTATAAAGATGTTATCTGTAAAATCAAGACGGGCTAACTATAGGATTAGAGAGTCACTCGGACGCTGATACTTGCGGAGTTATTGGATCCAATCCGCCTATTTCGGAAACCCACTTCAAGAGAAGACAACTTTGTTCGTTATTAGCCAATTACTCATTCTCTTATACATAAATTCTGTGTTGATACTCTAAAGCAGCACTAGGAGACTTAGAATCAATTCATTAGTTATTTCATCAACTAAGATATGATCGGAGCCTGGAGTTGGAATTCTGTTGAGAAGCTATATTGATCGCCTGATCACGTCCTTTCATTATCAATCATCCTAGGTTCAGCTCAACATCAAATCGTCCGTTACATTTAACCTAGCGAGGTAGTTAAGGCAGTGCTAGCTAACTCTTTGGGTGTTAGTGTATTCACTCGACCGGTAAATATGGGGTTCTATAGTAACTTCTGGTGACAACCATGATTAACTAGTAGAGAACATCGAACCCGTTTCTATGGAATCTGGGTAGAAAACTCCGACTTTTAACGACATCCCACACGCTAGTTGCCGATCTGGTGAAGATTAGATTCTATTTGTAGCGGTGGGACGGGTGGTTATCTAAGGACAATTCAAAAGTTGGATGATCAACCGCCATGCCATGTATTCTAGGCTTGTTTTTGGGCATCGCGCGTGTGACTACTGGTAAGACAGCAGTCAATCTTGATGCCAAGAGGCCTAGGCAGGAGAGCCATCTATCTTCTATCCACCCAAAGGGTATAGTTCTGTGGACCCAGACGGTAACGAAAAGTGCTAATCCACTATGGAGTTCTTCTGAATTCTCACCAAGTTCACCGTATACTACACTACCTATTATCCCTGACGTCGATGGAGTCTTACGGAGACGCTGGCCAAAGAAGATGTTTACCTTAGTCAACTAGTTTCACATAACTAATCGAGAAGTAGTTATTGATTGGCGCTCACCGAGCAGAACTACAAGCATAGGCGTAAAAAGCCTTGGTATAGAGTCTTCAGTTAATGTACACGCATGTACCGTTTATAAGCTAACAATGACTTTGCATGTTAGCCTCATAAAGTAATAGGATGCGTGTTGCTATTACAGAGCCAAACTAATACTTGAACCGGGATTCGCTGTTGACCCCAGCCGATACGAAGCTATTCGACCGATTGATTAACAGCTTGCGCAAGATATGCGAATGCAGCTAGATGGGTCCTCGCATACTCGTAGAAGGAGAATATATGGATGGATCCACAGCAAACAATGCTTGGGCATCTCAACCATACTATGGTAGACCCCTATCTTCGAATCATTACTATCCCACGCTTCGGTTTATTGTTAGTCCTAATTTGGTACATAGACCTGACCAGTTTAATAAGTACCTAGGGGCGCTGATCTGTGCCTCTTAGACAATTTAAGTAGCCGATGTTACTTTCGTACCGGCTCCCCCCTGCTAGTCAAAGATGCCACAACCGTACATAGAACATGGTTAGGGAATACCTCATCTTGAAGCGTATGAATGGAGGGGGCCGTATGTTTGCCATGAAATACTCTTACGTCTGTTTGTCTATATTATTTAATGTCCTTGTTCGGTTTTCGGTGAGTTTCATCTGTGCCCAACTCTTGACATGGGTTCGGCTATCATATGTCTTGATCGCCAAGAAACCGTCGAATTATGATAGATCCAAACCCCGGAATCGAGAAACATCCTCTTCGGGGTAGGCCGGAGACACGCTTTCTGGCAGCTGCATGCGACGCCCGTCTATGTAACGCTTGCATAGCAACGATCTAGCCCGAAATACTCCTACTCTCCGCGTTCCTTCACCCTGACCCCCCCTCCTTTTAGATTCTATCTAGTGCGTAAACTCGCACCTAACCATTGCATTGGCTAAAATCGTCGCCGTAGCTCGTGAGGATGATGACACAGTGCAGCGGAGACGATTAGCGACAATGTATAACGATGTAGGATGACCTCGTTATGGATTTTATGTGTTACGTGAGGACGAACCATCTATTTTGTTCTATCTAACCCTACGTCTCAATATGAGATGCCACACTGTCCTATTCGCGTTAAAAACACTAAATATAGCTGTTGAACTATTGAGAGACTACAAGTAAAAAATATTGAAGTAGCTATAATGTGAGTTGATGGCTCAAAATTTGGGGGTCGTTACATAGGTCTCAAGAAGGACTCTGTATCGTAAAGAGAAGGCCTATAGACCCGGCAAGGTTTCCGACGCCCGAAAAGGATCGTTACTCCAAGTTATGGTTTCTGGGGAACCACCAGCGCCCCCAAACCAAGTACCCAACATATGGGAAACAGATAATAACGTCGTGGGGGTCATATCTCCCTGTCATAGTATGTACGAGTACCCCTGTTTACACATATTTCCTTGACAGTGGTGTACCAACCACATACCATGTAAGATGTAGTTCTTTGCCGGGTGGAGGAATTTAAGAGCTGATGCATTTAGAGACAACGGTACATCAATCCGCATCTAAACCTAGGTGCCGAATAATAGTTAGAAAAGGTTGACGCAGCCTTCTTTTGTCCTATGACGACGTTATGGGATGACATTTGGATTTCAGAGTGTCTTAATTAGCTTTGATTAAATCCTCCGAGGATATGATTGGCTTGCCCTCCCGTCGGCATCAGCTATAAGCACAGAAGGCGAATCAGAGTAGATTGATACTTGTAAGATCTACATGCACGCATACTCTACGTACTAAAAACTTACTACAATATTACATGTAGTTCTAAAGAGGTTGGGATGGGCTTAGGAGACAGCTTTAGTTTGTGGGGGATCTAGTTCGACGCTGAAAGCCGCATGAGAATCATGATTAAACTGCATACGATCTATGAATTTAGCGAGCCGTTAGTCTGTCATTTTCGAAATGTTTAAGGTTAATCATCTATAACAAAAGCGTAAAAAAAAAGAGAGATCTGCGATTTGGATCCCGCTTCCCGCTAGGGGGGTTCGGACGGACCCCTGAAGAAGAACAAGGATGTAGCTTAAGTACTGGTGATATAGCTTGAGTTTCCCTGTCGAGAGACACTTGGATAAAATATTAATCGAGCTATCGCCGAAAACGCAATCCAATTTTTCGGTGTTATTCTTCATTTAAAAAAGAGCCTAGAAAGTTGAACGTAGTTAACTAACTTATTGTATCGCTTTAACGTATTAAAGTGTTAATCGAGTTATTGAGCATTGTAACTAGTAGAATTTTATAACTTAACTACCTGTTATAGTTTAGATAGACAAGTGTTTCGGCCTAGCTATTGCGGCTCAATTCCTTTCGTTTCCCCTTGTTGTGCTCTCTTGGAACGGACTGTCCTGCAATATTGCTGGGCGCCGCGTCAACTCAGATGCAAGTTGATATAATTTTTTGACTCAGGCTTCTTGAGTGCTATGGCAAGGCGCTATCATTACCGCATTGATTAGTGGCGCGGCCGATCTGGGAAAGGCATATATGTGAATATTATATGTGGCTGTCGTAACCTCTATAATAATGCAGGCAATAATTTACGTAGATGCACTTCGCTAAATAAACTCTAGAATCCCATGAATGCACGACGGTGACAGCGAAAGGTAGAATAATAAGCCACAGCTAGGGTCGGGCGTCTCATCCGTCATGCCCGGCCGAATCAGATTCTTTCCATTATCCCAACCTCTTGTCTCCTTTTCTAGTCTTCCCGATTCCAGCTTCATACAAAACGTGTTGCTGGTGATTTAGAAAACGAGCATAAACTGTTTTGGAGTTTTCTTATGCTCGCCGAGCCTCTGCCAAGGTTTTAATATTTAATAATCCGCCTTTGTTGTCGGAGGTACAGTTTTACTTGACGTTGTCCTTAAAACACCGAACTATTAAGGACTTCCATTAACAGGTAGGTTTAGGTAGTTAAGTACTTTTGAAAGATATTTGTTTGATAATAAATCGAACGGCATAAATGAATTCAAAAGCCAAATAAAGTACCTAAAGTGAATATATAATGATACCAGAGGTGCAATGTGAAGCAATATTATCGATACATTCTATCACTTTGCTATGGTCGTAAAGACTTTCAACACGACATATTTCATATTATACTAGAGGAGTAGAACACTCTTCGATAAACCATATAATTATGTTGCTAATTCCTACCTACTAGTATTCTGTACCCGACGACTTGCGGATTTAAAAAGACAAGTTTCCACCAGGTCCGGTCCGCTGAGGAGCCAGATTCGGTCCAATGCTCATCTTTTTCTGTATCACAGCCCCGCTGTCCTACTTTGCACAGCTCACTAAGAGACCCCTCACCATATCATTGCCCTGTCACATAGTGTATGTACTAGTCCCACGAGGCTATGATATAACTTTGAGGCGAATGGCAAGTTTGATTTAGTACCCTAGACGGCAAGATCAACGCGAGTATCGAATAATTTACTACGTATATAGTAGCTCTATTCCGAATTGGGGGTCTGGCGAGAATACAGACCTTGGAAGTTAGGAAATACACAATACGCTATTCCAAGTATCACCAAGTACCTTATGGTCTCGCAGGGTCCCGCTAATGCTGCATGTGCATGTTGGGACCACATAGTGGTGGGAGCTCTACTGGGGTCTTAGGATAGACGACAGGGGTTTGAGAGGCGCCAAGCAACTGGCCGACTGGTAACCCCATCCTACTTGCATTCGCATCGCCATATTCATCGCGACCATCTTGTTCACTCATACCAGGCTTTTCCGTACTTCGCTCACCCTCTATGTGCTTCACCGTGGACCGTAATAGGGTCTCTCACGTAAGGCCCTCACACGTGAAGCCACTATGTAGTCCTGCTGAGCTGGTAAACCCGGTGTCATTTTACCCGTCGTAATATAGCTTCCCAACTTTGCTTACTGCACGCTCTATTCTCAATGCTTGACGGCCCACAAAGCTCGACTGGTTCTCTCCCCCTCTCGAAGTCGTACAAGGGCCCGGGAATGGGGGTGGAGAAGCTCAGTGCGTCTTCGGGCCTTCGACGTCTGCCCATCCCCATCCAACCCTGTTGCCCATTAGTCCTACCCCCTACATACTACGGTACGTTGCTGATGTGCATCTCCCGCCCACGTATCTTCGTTTTCCGCTAGCCGCCCCACGGTATCACATCCACGGTCCAAATAAGACCTACACTCCATCTCCGCTGCCCAAGGCCGACCCCTCCATCTGTTTTCTCGCTTCTCTATGAGACGTGCCATTCATCGCTGCAGCTCAATCAGACATCGGGTCGTCTCGACTGCCCGCCTGTTTGCCTTTTGCCGACGACTGCAGCAAGGCTCCGTTTGAAGAGGCCAATCAATTTAGCTGTGTTATTGAGACCAACTTCGCACATCTCCATATCTCTGCAGGATTATCCTGAGGGATGGGCCTATGACCGTATACACTAGTATCCTATCTTCGATGGAAATTGCCACTACAGCTCATTTTTAAGGATAAAAAATTGTTCCATTCATATGAGTTACGAATCCCGGTGGCCCTTGAGACGGATCCTGCGTTTTCATAGAATCACTCGTTGGAATGACATTCGTTTCCACGAGCTATGGACTGCCCGTTGGCTCTAGTAGCGGATGATGGAGACATGTCTTGGTCGGACGGCCAAAGCATGGCCTCCGAGGGAAGCTCCTCTGTTATCGTGCCGACCTCACCGCTATGGACAAATCCGGTTCAAACCAACCGAATGGATACCGGCCAGCTGTCTCCTATCAGTACCGAACTCGAGATTTCCCCCGTGGGCGCTACCGCGTCTGGCGTGCCGGCCATGATTCATTCCGCCACGTCGTCATGTGCGGAATCCTGGAGCACTAGCTATAGCGAAGGCGCTGGGGCGGGTGATGAAGCCGAACATGATATGCCATGGGAGAAGAATTCGGACGATGCATTGACAGTCCCCAAGATAGAACCTCTCGAAGATGATGGTTTCCAGATGGACGAGGTCAAAGAAGCTCCACACACCCCGACTACAGAGCCGAATGCTGCGCCGGTGCCACAGATGAAGTTGAAGAGACCGAGGGGCCGGCCTCGTAAACACCCCCTCACGCCCCAAGTAGCAACGAATAAAATCGCCAAAGGTCGTTCCAAGACTGGGTGTATCACATGCCGGAAAAGAAAAAAGAAATGCGAC
>CADCSW010000039.1:0-13283 GCA_902805455.1 Daldinia concentrica | reverse complement strand
AACCCTAACCTAACCCTAACCCTAACCTTCTAACCCTGCGTACTGGTTGGCCTCTTCTAATGGGGTTGGAGTTATAAGTAACTGCGTAAGCAGCATAGCAAATCATAGCAGTATCAACGCCGCGACCATCGGTTTCTGTTTGACCGTATGCCTTTTGATACTCCGTAGCTTAAACTTTAATTTGCAGAAATTTATTATAAGCTGCTCGTACGAGTTTTAGGCAATACCAACGTCTCGTTCATAACCGATGAGATTGTCATTAATCCTAAGAGTGAGTTTGCTACTCGCCAGATCGTCATCACTATTCCCATAACCGATGACATCCTTTAGCACCCTATCGATTTCGTCGTCATCGGCCATGACACTGATGTGCGATCTTAACTTGTAAGTCGTAGATTACACGCGACGTATATGAGACAACTTACGAAGTTACGTTCATCATTACACATACCGAATCTGTATGTCTTAGAGTAATAGGTATTTGGCTATGAACATGACAGCGTTTAACAGGTGCTAAATTGCCAACAGCCGCTAGAGAACTAATCGATGTGATTCATATCAATGCGCCTGCTAATTGCTGCGGGTCCTGATGGAATACTATCCATAACCGTATCGCCGTTTATTTCTTATGGCGCCCGTGTCCAACAGTGTACGTATAGGAACGTATAGGCTCAAGTTCAAGATCGAGTATAGCGATGGTGGGCGTTGTGGGTGGTTCGGGATGTGCGCGTTCGTTACATTGTCTGTTAGTCTGCCCTATCCGTATCATTCCTGGTATGACCATATCTTGTTTTGAGAGTGAGATTTTCAATGCGATATCGCTGCCGCTTGGAGATGATCAGAAATGTACTGACTGGTCTGATAAGGAACCCATCCGTCATCGCGCAATATGTTACGGACAGCGAAGAGGTGAGGATATGCTTGTGACGAATATCGGCCGAGTAATGAGACTAAACGCTAGCTGGACGGTCACCGGAATGATAGGTAGGGACTCGAAGTGGCCGGATGAGGAAACGGTTATGGAATTAGTGGAACATTTACTGATGATATGCGACGAGTGTAATATGGAAAAGGACACTCGGTATTCCTTAGTTAGACTATAATCGGTATAACGAACAATTCGGTTCTCGATGACGGGTTCGATTAGCAATAGCATAGGGTGATAGGTCATCACGTATCGTATGGACAAGAGAATCTACAATCCCAATTATGCCTAAGCTTTTGACGATCGGTCTTGATACGTTCATGGTCACGGTGATATTAACAGGTAGCTAATTTAACGGACACATTTAGACCATTTTCATTAGTATGTTTCTATGGTCAGTTCTATGATCACGGCATGACAACGTTAAATATATTCGACGACCGAATCTTCATAATCAGACACAATCAGACAGGGAATCAATCCTTACGCATCTATTATGACGGCTCCCATAGTCATTAGCTGCGATTCGACCACACTCAATGTGGAGAGCATGAACATCATAACACGCCGCCTAGACGATCTGATCCTAGCGGGTGTGATTTGCATTGTGGTTGGGATTCGCGTCTTATAGTGGTGCTCTGACTATTAAGACGAGTGTAGATGATTCCCTAGACTCCGGAATGCCGTGTACTATCGTTCATTTCGAGAGAGAGCCATGGCAATCACCTACATGGTAGAGGAGACGGATAGAATCAACCTAACGAGCAAGAGGAATATCACGCTTTCTGTGATGGGTCCATCCATTCGTCGATACAGTCCAGCTTAATGTTACGCATGGTGATATGGTATTTCCTATCTGAAGCTATTGGGAACGGCACGTCTTATCTCCTCGAGATGCTTCGAACTAACTCTGCGATTATGATGTTCTCGGCTATCCGGAATACCATGGTTTCTTCCCTATACGTATTCTACATGATTGATGGTCAAATAAGCCGAGAAGGAGTCGGAATTACCTACTAAGCATCAGTCGGAGTCGTGCACGTCAACATAAAGTTTCCGTATCGGAGAAAGGGAGAGCAAGCTCAAATACGCCTGCACCAGAAGATGAAAGCCGGTTTAGAAGAGAGTGACAAGAGGACAGGTGAGTTTCAAACGGGACTAATCACCATACATCGTACGGTGTATGGCTGCTAAGCATATCCAATCCTTTTCAACATCTTACAACTTCATCTACTGCGTGATAGCTTCGCTAATAGTACGACCAGCAATATAACACCATAGATGTAGATATCAGGTGCAAGGATTGGGATAACTGTTCGGCGTGTTCAGATGAGTGGCTAATGGACTACGAGGTACAGTACATGGTCGTTTCGGGTAGAATGTACATAAGCAGACAGGACCTCCCACTGACTTAGATGTAAGTAGGAAGGTACGAATGATAGACATGTACTTAGGTATCTACATGTATGTACGGACATCACATGTATATCTAGGTACCTAACCTATGCTACAGCTTATACGTGATAATTTCAGATTGCCAAGTAGTTACAAGATCTTACTATCTTAGGCCTGGGTTGTTGCTATTGTTCAATCCTATCTTGTGCTGGGAAGGTGTTGGAAAAGGTATCGGTGGAATTGCCGACGATGGTATCAACGATGTACGTATTGACGGCACCAATAAACCATCGTATTTCTCATACCACCAACATTCTCCCAAAGGGGGAGTGTCCTAGGTAGTCGATCATGACACGAGGGTATCGTAATCGTAACCCGCAATAGATAGATTCGCAATCGGTCTATGATTATTAGGCAATAGCTTTCCTACTAGACTAAGGTCAATATAGCTTCCCGACTATCAGTTCAAGTCCGCTCGATAAGTTTACCAGGGTAAAACACCCCGTCAAGATCCACCATCCCATTCTTCTCAATGTCGGCATCCCTTCCCAAGACGATATCCGCCAGAGCTGCGGCTGGTTCCTTAGGGTCTCTGGCACCTCCTTTGAGACGCATCTCACGACCCTTCTCTCCTGTCAAGTACTGACGCACCAACCAGGGTTGAACGCGAGGACCTTGCAACAACTCAGGCAAAGTTGAATCGGTGGCAGGCCGCCAACATATTGAGCGCCGCCTTGGACATACGGTAAGGGTCCCCACGTATGTTTCGGTACTCGTATTCCGGGTCCAGTCGAGACGTTACCGAGCCCTGCTCCGAGGATACGTAGATTATGTAGAGGTTCGCCGATTTCTTCAAGAGTGGTTCTAGTGCTTCGGTTACGACCGCCTGGCCAAAAGATTGGTCTCGAAGGTCTCGCGAAGAGCGGTTAGCTGGTCGACGGGTTGATATATCATAATGCCGGCATTGTTTATCAATACATCCAGCTTTCCAAACTGGGTTTCGATTTGCTGTCTGGCCGCGTCGACAGACTTTTGGTCGGTCACGTCGATTTGAATCACGGATATTGGACTTTTAAAGAGCTCCCTCGAGTCGACTGTAACTCTTCCAAAGCCCTCTGGCCCTTTTCTACGGAACGGCTGCCGAGTAGGATATGGAAATCGGCCGACATATGTGACAGAGTAGCAACGGTTTCGTAACCAATTCCGCCGCTGGCCCCTAAATAAGATCAGTCTCTTATTCATATACTTATATCGAGTGACCTACCGGTGACGAGAACGATGGACTTTCTAGAGGGCATTGTGAGTTAAGGCTGTTTGATATGAGTTTGGAATAATCAAATCTATGTCCGTAACTGATATGATGAAAGCGAACAAACCTAGGAATATTCTGATTAGTACCAGATATATATATGTTGATATTGTGATTAGTTAAACTAATATATAAAATCCGTTAACTGAATTGGTGCCGGCATGCATCTTTCAACATCATGTCTAGGTACTCACGAGTTACGTTGCGTTTGAGAGTTTGAGTTTCCCATTCATAGGTACCTAGGTATATTTAGTGACGTCTCTTTCAGAATATGCAAGAATATGCACAATCGAGGGAACTGCGTACGTGATAGTAGTGTCTAAGCAGAACAATATAACCATTCTTATTACTGTCTACGAGTCTATGAAATACACCACTAGGGGTAAATTCGATGCTTCTATACCTTGGTTACCCTCTGAGAGGTAAGATATGTAGTATTTATCCCTTACAAAGGGCCAATGCGGTTTTTGTATTGAACATTAACGGGCGCCGCGGAGACCGTGACTGCACCACCTCCTGTGTTCTAACTTCGATACTGCGAGCTAGTTGTAATGCCATATAATGTTGAGTTCTGATTTGGATTGGGACCGCATTCGCCCATCGGGATGATGCTCAGATAGCACCTTAAGTCCGCGGTCTCTTGTATTTTGAAGTCACTATACAATCATTACTTTCAACCTTAATGTCCAAATACCGGAACTAAATTCAGCGTCAAGCTCTATTATCCGGCGGAGATAAGATACTCGGACATTCTTTCATTGTCCGAGTCCAGGTCTGTGGATGACCATCCACCAATATATTCAATTCAATGGAGAAATGTAAACCTGAGCATTTAGAGACAGTAGTCAGGATCTTTATTTGTGTCTTTAACTATGTAGTACGCCTCAGACACCGTAGTGTAGTTGATGGCGTATCAAAGTAGTTTAGTCAATTCATTGTAACTACGGCTTTGATATAACTTGTATTTTCTCCAATTTAGTTTTAGTAATGTCATTGCCCTTTGCGTAATGATTAAATTCAAGGGATTAGATGCTATCCCGGGGCGTATTAATACTGCTCACAAGTTATGTAGGTGATCAACACTAACACCCGGTCCTTGAAAAGACTTAGTTGTTTGGTAGAACTTGCAACAACTGGTATGAATTCCTTTCAGGATACCGAGTCGTCAATTTGACCCGTTAGCGGATGAACTTATCCGAGCTGTAAGTATTCTATTTTAAGCAAGTAGTGTTGATTAGGGTACGGTATTAGTTCGATATTGCCAGGCCTCTCAATCCAAGCAAAGTTGTTATAGTGTAGATTAGACAAGCTTATACTTTCCAATCGTTTTTAGCAGACGACTATGATCTCCCAGACGAAGTGCGATTGTTCCCCTAAGAATCCCAGCGTAAATAAGCCACGCTTAGAAGAACTGAAATACCAAATTATAGGAAATGATTCAAGTTCAGAAGCACTACGATGTTGTCACGTAATGTGCCAAGTCAATCGGTGGTGCTCCGGACCCCGAAGGTTAATATAGTCGGCTTCCGGGTTACCGGGGTATCACGCAAGCTACGAAGATGGTACGGCGGGCCTTATTAATTGGATCTTGCTGTAGGATCGCTTTTATCTGGTTCTAATTGATAGATATCGTAAGTTACTCCAATCATGTCCAAACCAAACCAAAGGCGGTACCTACTTCTCGTTCATCGGGATGTGATATCGGCGCTTAGGATTGAAGAGTTACGTTAGTTTTCACAACCTTCACAGCGGATATTCCTACGCCAATAATTGCGAGCGCACTACATTTTACGGTCTTTTGATAGGACTCAGAAGCAAGAGCAAGTCAATTCTCCGCCCAATAACCATCTTTCTCTTTGGTTCCGGATCCCGATCCCGATTTTCACGCTCGAGGTCAGACTTTCAAGGTTGATAACGGGATAAGCAATGCTCTTGGATAGATCGACCTTCCTCCGACTCGGGAGCCTTGTTGGCCAGAGCTACGATACTTTGGTCCACGGAGTCCTCCTAATCCCCGTTGAATGGTCGGGTTCTATATAGGTTCCTGTGATGGCCGGTTTGTAAACTCTGGCAGGCACAGTTTACCAAATACTCGATACTTTAAACATTAAATTTCACGATGAAGCCCGACGGAGTTCAAAATTATAATCGCCGGTGGCGGCGTTGCTGGCCTTACTCTTGCTAATATGTTGGAGATTTGGCTTAAACTACGTACTCTTGGAATCTCACTCGGATATTGCAGCCCAGGTGGGTGCCAGCATCGGACTGTTCCCAATGGCCTACGAATCCTCGATCAGATAGGATGCTATGAGCAGATCTTAGAGATATTCAAAGGCGAGGATTTCTACAAAGGACGTACCTACGAGATAGGAACGGCAAGGCCCTCTTCACCCTTCATAGTATGCGGGGCCATTTTGAACGGCGGTACGTATCCCGAGACGCATAACGCTGGCAGATAAACCCTGACGATCATCGCAGATACAGTTATGGACTGCTATTCTTCGATAGACAGAGGCTTTTACAGATTTTATATGATCATATCGAGCATAAGGACCGAGTGCTGCCGGGTAAGAAGTTTGCTACAGCCAGCCTGACGGATGGGGGCGTTAGAGTTACGTGCGCGGACGGCTCCGTATATGACGGTACTCTTCTTGTCGGTGCGGATGGTGTCCACAGCTCTGTCCGATCTGCTATGGCTACACTTGGCAATAAGATACGACCGGGCTCGTTCGATCTAAAAGAAGAGGATGGCGTTCCTTGCCACTACAGGTGTAGCTTTGGTACCGCCCAGCACGTACCAGGCTGGGTTAAAAGTGAGCAGCATATCGTTCTGGGCCGACGACAGTCTCAACTCGTTGTTTCGGGGTCTGAAGACCGCGTGTACTGGTTCCTGTTCGACAAGATGCCGGAGACGAAGTACGGCAAGGATATACCGAACTTTACCAAGAAAGACGAGGCAGACTTTGCCAGGCGCAATTTCAACGTACCCGTTACCGAGAAGGTCACGTTTGGTCAAGTTTACAGCAAGCGTCTCTCGTCAACTCTAACACCGGTGCACGAGTTCGTTTATAAAAAATGGTTCTTCGATAGGATCGTAACATTGGGGGACTCTGCTCACAAGGTATATCAGCTCGATAAAATCGGGGCATCATGTCCCTCCACTATGTAGCTTTACTAATCTAACTGCATTTTTAGCCTACTCCGGTCGGAGGCCAGGCGCTAATGGTGTTATTGAGTCTTGCGCGGAATTTATCAACGCGTTGCTGCGTAGGAGAGATGATCGGGGTGGAACTCTAAACGGTCTATCGAGTCAGGAAGCCGAGCAGATATTCCGGGAAACGCAAAAGTCCAGGCAGCAGCGGGCACAGATGGTTGTCGACCAAGGTCATCGGGACCAGTCACGCAACGCTTACGAGAATCCCTTCTTGTCTTCGCTGCTCTTCAACTACCTAGTGCCTTTAACTGGCAAGGAAGCCCAGCTTGGTCGAAATCCGGATATCTTTACCGGTGCGTCGATAAAGGCGCTCCCTTCCCAAGCGAACCCGAGCGATTCCTTACCGCGATGAGCTTCCAGCGGTCCCTTTAAGCAAGGATTTGTTTTCGTTCGAGGTGCCTTGGTTTTGACTATGAGCCTTGCTCTCACCACGAAGGCTTGGCGACTTCCGTTTACCGAGATCGAAGACTGGGTAGATAAGGCTCCCGTCGTCATACGATGGTTCGGAGAATACCATCTCAAAAGCGCTGAACATATACGTGTCGGTTCTGGCGATACCGATGTTAGACGGAGACCACTCGCCAGGTTACATCTGGTAAACTTTGTTTCCCAGCTCATATCTCCTCTCCTCATCTGCGTCGAGGGGTACCGTGCAGGGAACCAAGTAACCCCTCGCTCTGCCATCGGCATATTCGGCCGGCATGCAGCTCGTAGGCATCGGTCGTATCGGCCCAGCGCACGCCATTCTGAGCAGCTTTTTCACACACGAGCTACCAACTGGGCGCTCGGTACCCGTAAGCGTAGCCAGATCTTTGATTCCCGCTATCACGCTCGGCTTTGTAATTCCGACTGTCTCCGCCTTCGTACCTGTTCCTAGCATGAGAGGTTGGCAGAACTTACTGGCATTATGGCAGTTTGGTCCGCCGTTGTTCAATGTCCTAACCAACGCCTTCTCTATCGGCCTCGAAAGATGGCGCGCGGCAATAAGTCTGCTGCGGAATATGAAGAAGAGCATCAGTTTGACTGCTACGAGAACGAGGACGTACCTATCCTCAAGTCGGTCTATACATACGCTTTTGCCGTGCAAGCTACAGCCCACGCCGCCACCCTCTTGTACGCCTGGATGGATCCTGGTATGACAATCGCCAAGACCTTCTTTGGTCTGCCGAACCCCTTTGCTTCGTCGTGGAACTTGCCAAACCTCTTCTCAGAGGTAGCCACATTTTCAGGTATGATATGGCAATCGCGGTTGCGTCATTTCTAAGCGGCAACCTGTACTCGATCTGGGACCTACGCCGTCTCGGTATATCAAGACTAGTGAGGCGATCAAAGCTGGTTTGGCTGTGGTAGCTGGACAATTTCTCGTTGGTTCGGGTGCTACTTGGGCAGGTTTATGGTATTGGCGAGAAGAAAAGCTAGCTAGCTTAGATACAGGAAGCTAGAGAGCTAAAGGTAGGATCTGAATTAACATAAGATGGGGTAGAAAGGAAAATTGTCCAAAGGGAATATAGATAGGCCATTTGTAAATTGTTTGGAAGATAGAAATAGAATGAGTTATTCGACAAGTTGTGCCAGACCTCTTGAAAAATCAGATGACACGCCGTTTAACCCAGGAGATACTTCAGACCGGACGATATATAAGTAAGCAATGCAGAACGATTATACCTTTCTTGTGGGAAAGTCCTACCTATATTATCACCTAGTTAAACGACAAAACTCTTGCGCGATGAAAAGCCGCAGGTTTTATATCTCACGTGAATCCGTTAACACAACTATGCAATTCTATTTATCTGTACTTTAAATTCTTATTAATATGTAGGTATAAGCCTACGTACCAGAAATCTGCACATATTTGTAAGAATGAAGCAGGAGGCCTAGGTGGATTAATTGATATCGAGCACATATACGATTCCGGGAACTATCCATGGAAGATAGTCTTCGGCAAGCTAATAATAACGATACACATCTATCGATAGCGTATACGCGGGCATACTCTCGACTTACTTAGCGGTGATCTTCTTACGGCCGATCTTTGTCGCGATGCTCGGCAGGTCTTCCTGGTTGTTCAACCCAAGTACGAGAAAACAACACCCTTAGTTTTAGATCTCAATCATATTATCAAACTATACCATTACCCTCAATCCTTTGCCTATGAAAGTGGAACGTCGATTATTCGTGCGAATTTCCGCCAAATCACATTCCCAGTCTACCTTGCACATAAGTAATTCAAGATCGATCCGTAGTGTAGGAAGACCTGGATTAAGGAAATAAGGAGATAAGGAGATACTGGAATGATACTGAAATGAGGCTATCGTCAGGGATGTCGTTCTTGTTCTTGTTGTTGTTCTGGTTCTTGTTGACTATTGTGTATGCTACTTGTAAAGATTGGTGTTTTGTGTGTGGAGAATAGTCACGTGGTAACACGTATCCTTACGTAATTACATTCCAACACGTAGGACTCACAGTTAGATATAGGTACACCTATTGTTGAGTATTCCCAAACATCTATTAGATTTCACAATGTTCGCCTCCAATAGGACCAATGTGCAGCGCCCTTTCGCGCGAAGAAGTCGCAGTACAGGTAGCCAGTACTAATAGATGATAGTTCTAAGCCTAAACGCTACTGATAATCATATTCAGGGGTGAAGGTTGCTTAGTCAGGTAATAAGAGGTACATGTATGTAGGTAGTTAAATTATAAATTATAACATGGTCACGTGTATGACGGTCATACTGAGTCAGTAGCAATCAGAACCCGACGCTTTTAACCATGTTGATTTACTGTTAAATCATAGCAGCTAGCTGATTATGGATAAGAATAATTACAATGATGGCCGGTATACCTTCAAATATAAATATGGCTAAAGACGCTCGTTGTCTGATAGCTATCGTAGATGTTCCGACATCGATGTTTTCATTCAAAACATAGGCTCAAGATAAAATTATTTATATGATACCAGTAGTTTCAAATAGGACATCTGCCAACGACGGATCGTGGACTGGAAACGAGATGAATGACAGATTACCCCCTACCGCGAGGCGCCCATGTCATCCCCCGAGCTCTTAGACATACGGCCCGATGATGAACTTGACGCCGATATCATACACCCGAGGCCCGTCTCGAATGAGAATAATGTCTGGTTCTTCTGGCATACAGGCTACGCGACAATGCACGCGTACACGAAGCGCAACGTGCGCGCTTGGCATCGGCGCCTTTCGAAGCGCGGCTGACGGTACGGGTTCTTGACCGTGCGTCGGGTTCGCTTTAACGTGGCTAACTTCCTTGCGTCTCGGATCCGCACGTTCCCGCGCATTCACCGAGGCTACTATCGGCGGCCGTTATGCTATGCAGCACGTATCTGATCTCGTGCGGTGGCCGCTGCTGCTTCGGTACGGTGGCGTGTATGCGGACGTTGGTTCAATGCAGATCGGAGATCTGGATAGGCTATGGAATGAAACTATCGCGAATCCTGATTCTCCCTTCGAAGTACTCTCCACACAACCTGAACGGCGGCTTAGCCAACTATTTCCTTGTCGCGGGAAATCCGTTTTTCGAGAGGTGTCACCGGCTATTCCTCGCCTTGTGGGCCGAAGATGGCGGGAAGACGAGCACCGAAGGGATGCATGCAGCCTGCTGCTCAGGGGTGTCCTGCATGAGCAGCTCGACGATTCAGGAAGACGGAAAGACGATTGGGTCCGACGAGGTGCAGAAGATGTTGAGCGACTACATCGCTCAGGGCAAGCGACGTCGATGGTCATGGGTTTGGTTGACAACGAGGACGAATGGGACGGGCCACGATACGTTACGGAGCATATATATATGGTGGATTGGATGGTGGGGTCTCAGTTGATCAACGATTATACTAGTTGGAACGGGAAGAAAGCGTTCGATCTGATGTCCCTCTCTCTTCCGAAGCGCGGCGAAGTAGAGAGCGCCGAGCAGAAACAGGCGCGAGAGATTGTAGAGGCTTGCTTGCAAAGAAGCTTCGGGTTCAAGCTAGCTCATGGTATGATCATAAGAGTATACAAATATACTCTAGGTTCGCTATGGAGGGATAACGAGGGCTCGGATAACATGCCGGGGACGTACGCACATTGGTTGAGACACGGGGCGGCTTACTGGAATCAAGACGAGTTACCGCCAGTTTCGGATTTCGGAGCCATAAGGCCATTTAAGAGAGGTCCTTTATTAAGGGAGAAATGATTATGTACGTACCTAAGTAGTAGACTGGGGTTGATATTAGGCCAAGACATATCAGATAGAGATACTTAAAAGTTAGTGTTATGCCATCATATTATATTATAATTAGTCTTATTCCAGAGATGCACTAGAATAATCAACTCAAGTTACAACACGTGGGAGTGAAAAGCCGTTATAATGAATTAGGGAAAAGTAGCGAGACTTTAGGTTGCCGTCTCGAAATCTATTACTGGGGATCTCCATCTTAAAACTCACTCATCACTACCTAAGGCAACCTACCAACGCCGTCCCCGACCGTGATCGCCCAGATGCATGCCTTAGCGGTAGGGAGGATTTCCGTACCCGCTTCCCCATTGCTGCTGTCCGTAAGATGAATATCCTTGCGGGGGCGGTGGCGCTCCGTACCCTTGATCGGGGTAACCTTGTGACGGTTGTGATGCGCCATAATATGAGGCGGCTTCACCCTGAGGCGGTGCTCCGTAGCCCTGCTGAGGATAATTTTGTTGGCCGTAGCCCTGATGCTGAGGGGGAGGGTGGCCACCGTAACCCTGCTGAGGAGGTTGGTGCGCTGAATAGCCGTAACCCGGGCTCGGTGCCGGACGTCCTTGAGAATGGGAAGATGTAGGGCGGCTCGATCCGTAACCTGATTCTGGACGCAGCGTTCTCCTGCGCCCATGGCGTTAAGATCTCTCGTGGCGCACTGAGACCAGAGCGAGCCGGAAGGTTTGCCGTGGCCCAGCTGCTCCATAAGTCCCCGTCGAAGATACCGCCGCCGTGAGTGACCCTTCTGCCCCGATAAGACGTGGTTCTTACCATTCCGTACGGATTCGGAGCCCAGCACGCGGTTGAGATCGTGACGGCGCGGGTGCTCGTCAGCCCACTTGCGCACAGTATTAAACATCTCTCGCTGGATCTCGACGCGCTCGTCTCGGAGTGCTGGGTGGTGGAAAGCGCGTAAGACGTCGCTGACAACTTCGTCTACCGGCACGCCAGGATTATCCCAAGCGTAGAGAACTCGCCTAGAGATGTGTTAGTGCGTCATCCATATTACCTATGAGGAGTTGCGAGGGGATGCTTACGGAACGACGTATTGCAGGATCGTCGCGGCGATTCTTCCTGCGCACGGGTGTAGAACGTTTGTGAAATGGTCTTTCGGGAGCATGGAGTGGGTTGGATCGGTGCAGTGAGGATTCTTCCACGGCTCTAGCTGCGAGTTGGCGCTGGCGCTGATGACGCCGGAAGAGCCATCTTTCAACGCTTTGGTGACAGCGTTGATGATAGGCCTGACGAATGGAGCTAGCAGACCGAGGACGAAGGCGGTGAGCGTCTCGCTGATGTGTTCGAGAAGGCTTTCTAGGCCCGGAATTTTAGCGATGCCTATTGATCGCTTTTACGATCTTGTCGCGGAATTCTAAGATGGGGTAGATCTGCTTGGAAACCTTGACGGGCCGAAGTTCTCGCTCATTCCGGGACTAGATTCTGGTTAGCTCGCGTGCCAGAGTACGTTTGCTTCTCGTTCCGTCTCTCCTGATCGTCGGCCATCCTCTTCAAATCGCGCGCCTCCGAAGCCATTCCACCTCCGACGCCAGGCAGCTGGCCGACGAGAGAGATGAAATCGCCCGCGCCGAATCCGCCCCCGAATCCCCGCGCTACCTCCTGACGGTCCGGAAGACTGCCCGAGTTCTTCAGGGCAATGTCCAGCTGGTCGACCTCGGATTGCGTGAAGTGGTCGTTGGCTTCTCCCAGTACCGAGTGTAGAAAGTCGACGCCGCCGAAGGTACCCGTCACTAGAGGGAAGACTCGTTTGCCGCGCAGGTTGATCTCAGAACTCGACCCGCAATGAGGAAAGACCTCGTGGTAGCCGAGTTCGCGGAGGCCAGTTCGCAGTAGTTGCTATGAGCGCTAAAGTCCTCCATGCAGTGAAGCGCCTGGCCTAGACATCTCAAGGCTTCGCAGAGATCCTCTTCCTTCCCTTTGCCGTGAGAGCCGTGGTAGTACAGTCTACCAAAGTGAACGCTTCGCCCGAAGCTGAACCGGAGGTAACCAGCGCTGGTTGCCCAGTTACCCTGCTCGTTTGCGATGTAGTTCTTCATGCCGGTGCGTGGGTCGATCTCGGTCTCGACGGGGAGGACAGGCCCTCTCAGTCGCCTATCGAAAGTCCTGGCGTAGGCCGTCGGCATATCCGAGAGGGTTGTCGATATGTTCTTCTGACGGTAAACGCCGAGGCGCTCTTCCGTAAC